>JAEQBH010005220.1:0-327424 GCA_016808115.1 Tetrastigma voinierianum
GTGAATTGTAAACCGCCTTGAAATGCGAGAGGTGAGAAGTTTCTTGGGTTTGTTTGGCAGCTGTACGACGGTTCGTAAAAGGATTCTCCGTCCTGCTTCCTCACAGCTTACTAGAAGTTACACACGAAAATTAAAATTTGAATGGGATGACGAGTGCTAGTCAAGTTTTGATCAGTTAAAGAAAATACTGGTTGAAGCACCAGTGTTGACTCAGCCTACTCCGGGTGGAGAATATGTCATGTATAGTGATGCGTCAAAATTTGGTTTGGGATGTGTATTGATGCAAGATGGAAAAGTGGTAGCATATGCCTCTAGGCAGTTGAAACCACATGAGCAGAATTATCCCACACATGATTTAGAGTTGGCAGTGGTAGTGCTCGCTTTGAAAATTTGGTGACACTATTTATATGGTGAAAAATGTAGAATCTTTACAAATCATAAGAGTGTTAACTCAGAAGGAACTGAACTTTAGGCAACGTCAGTGGTTAGAATTGTTCAATGACTATGATTGCGTAGTTGAGTACCACCATGGAAAAGCTAATGTGGTGGCAGATGCTTTGAGTAGAAAAATGATTTCTGGCTTGTCCTTGAAAGAATATGCATGGTGATTTGAATATGATGGAACCTTGTTGGCTCAATTGAGAGTTATTCCTGATTTGAAAATGATGATAAGAGATGCTCAAAAAAATGATGTCAAGCTACAAGTAGTACAGTTAGTCGGAAACGGAGACAAGAATTACTATGTTATAGATTATGATGGCGGTTTTTATTACAAGACAAGATTATGTGTACCAAATGTCCAGGATTTAAAAAGGAAGTTGATGTATGAAAGCCACAATACCGTATTTACCATGCATCCTGGGGGTAACAAGATGTACCAGGACTTGAAACAATACTATTGGTGGCGAGAGATGAAAAAGGATATCGTAGAATGTGTCTAAGTGTCTCACTTGTCAACAAGTAAAGGTTGAACATCAATTACAATCCAGTTTGTTGAATGCCCTTCCAATTCCTCAATGGAAGTGGGATAACATTACTATGGATTTTGTATCCGGTTTTCCTCTCATGCAAAAGAAGCATGATTCTGTTTGGGTAATTGTGGACAGACTAACAAAGTCTGCTCACTTCTTGCCAGTCGGACTTGACTATTCCATGGATTGGAAAGCGGAACTGTATGTGAATGAAATTGTCAGGTTACATGGTATTCCGATATCAATAGTGTCTGATCGCAATCCATGGTTTATGTCAAGGTTTTGGAAAGAATTGCAGTCAGCTTTGGGTACTCGGTTGAATTTTAGTACCGCTTTCCATTCACAAACGGATGGACAATCTGAAAGAGTAATTCAAGTGTCAGAAGATATGCTTCGGGGATGTGTGCTAGATTTTCCTGGAAGTTTGGATAGGTATATTTCCCTCATGGAATTTGCCTATAACAACAATTATCAGTCAAGTATTGGTATGGCCCCTTATGTAGCTTTGTATGGAAGAAAATGTAGAACTTGTGTATGTTGGACTGAATTGAATGAGCATAAAGTAATTGGTCCTGAAATAATGAAAGATATAGAGGAAAAAGTTCAGATAATTCAACAAAGGTTAAAAGCTGCCAGTGATAGAAAAAAGTCTTATGCAAATCTAAAAAGAAAGGACATAGAGTACGAAGTCGGAGATAAGGTTTTCTTGAAAGTATCACCATGGAGGAAAGTACTCCAGTTTAGAAAGAAAGGAAAACTGAGTCCAAGGTTTATCAGACCTTATGAGATTTTGGAAAGAATTGGATTAGTAGCGTGTCGTTTGGCCCTCTCGCTGGGTTGGCCCAAATTATAATGTCTTCCATGTGTCCATGCTGAGGAGATATAGATCAGATGAATCGCACATATTACCAGTTCAAGATATACAAGTACAATCAGACTTCACTTTGAATGAAAAGCCTAAAGTTATTCTCGATCGTGAAGAAAAGCAATTGTGGAACAAGCAAGTCCCTCTGGTAAAGGTGCTTTGGCAACATCATGGTATGAAGGAAGCAACTTGGGAACCAGAATCGATAATGAGAGCACAGTATCCACAACTCTTCGATTCAGGTATAATTTCAAGGGTAAAATTTCTTTTAAGAGGGGGAGAGTTGTAACACCCCAAATTATACCATGACAGTTTTATAACATGTTTAGGGTATAATAAAAGTAAAAGTATATTTTTCCAGAATAAAAGAATGCTAAAAATAAAATAGCAAAAAAAATGGATTTAGATCAAATGGGGTATAAGGCCAAACATGGCCTTATTAATAAAAGAAAAAAAAACTCATTTTGGCTTAGCATTGTTAGGGCAAACAAATTAGGAGAGAAAAGAAAAGAAGAGGAAGAAGAAGAGAAGAAGGAAAGCCAAGGTATGGATACTAGTTAAACATGTATGGAAACTTTGGAATTGTATGGAAATTGATATTTGTTAGGTTTTGTATGTGAAATAGTTTGGATTCATGTTAAGAATTCCCTTTTTGAGTGCATGTTTGGGTTAGACAACCTTAACTCTCTATGCATGAGTATTTTGATTGGTTAAATTAGTTTTGAAGTTTGTTTGAAGTGTTTTGGTGTTTTCCCAAACCGGAAATGCAATTTCTAGGTTTTTCTAAATTTTGGATGAGCAGGTCGATTGAGATTTTAGTAGGCCAGAATGCTCAAATCCGGTGGATGTATGGTAGCATCGACCAATGAACAAAGAACGGTTGACGGTTGAGTTCATAAGTCTTCCAATTTGATCGATGGTTGTAAACTAAATGCAAGCGAACCGTTGAGCACATTACATGAGAAGGTTAGCGGTTGGATCACGTGCATTTGCCATTGCGACCAGCTAGGAAATGATCGACGGTCTTGTGAGCAGTGTATTTAATGAAAAATGTTATGTACCTGTAGCGAAGCTATCCAGCCGCCTCGAATCAGTCATTAGTGACATGATTTCTTGCCCTCTTTTGCTAATAGAATTAAGAAATAAATAAAACGAATTCTGAAGTACATATAATTGTATGTCTATTTAAGACCGAATAGTGAATGAATAGGCACCTCTTATCAATCTTAGACACTCACGCTAGTCGCTGCAATGGCTTTATTGCGTGGCGGTGTTCACGTCGGTCGTGGTACTCTGCCCGAACATCATGACGCCACGATGCGTGGGCAAGCGCGTTCTAATCGGTGCATGGCACTCTGCTGGTGCTGACACTTTTGTTGCGTGGGCGAGCCGCGTTACGATCGGTCTTGACACTCTACGCTGGGTGCTCGCGACGCCCATTACATGGCGACGTCTCGATTCAATACTATACCGTACAGCCGGTACTTATTGTGTTGTGTCCTTCTCATTCGTATTAGGGTCTATGTGAAGCCGACTACTATATGTTGTATACATGAATAATAAGATACGCCAAAAATGTTTAGATTTGTTAAGAATCTGAAAAGTTGAACAAGAGAAAGCATAGAAATACGTACATTTTTGTGCGCTATCGTATAAGATTTTGTTACAGAAGCTACTACGGGAGATATGAAATTCTATTACAAGAATGATGTTATAGAATTTTGTATACGTAAACTCCGAAATATGCTATATGTTATATGTATTCTGTAAATGTGAACCACTTCAAGTGGTCATAATTGTTATATGTTTCCCACTAAGCTATAAACACTTGCGTGTGTTTAATTAATGTAGTCTTGTGAAGAGGACATCGAGTCTTTCCGCATCTGAAGGGCGACACGAATTTGTAAATTACCGGATGTAGGTTTTTGTTTTTGTTTTGTAATGTATATGTAAAAATTTTTCTAATAGTGGATTTGTTTATGTACAAGTAAACGGGACTCAAGAATATGTATAAGTCAGTTAAACACCACCACGGTGGTGATATTATAATTTTTATTTCATATGGGATTTATATATAAGAAATTAGCCGCTCAAAGTTCGAAAAGCAAGTTAAAGAGTCCCCCGATCCGATGTGCCCCTCTCTTTACTGGCGGGGTAGGGTCGTGACACTACTAATAGTCTTGAGCAAGCATACAATTATATGTGCTTCAGAGCATTTTATTTTGTCCTTGTTAACATTCATGTGGTTATGTAACCCATTCATTTAGGCTTGATAGGGAATGAAAACAAAACAGGCAGAAAAGAGGCAAGACAAAGCATGTCGCCTAGGCAAAGCATCCTTTGCCTAGGCGGAGCAGAGAGAGGTCAAAAATTGGTCTCGAGTTCACCTAGGCGAATTGACCTTCGCATAGGCAGAGCAAAAAATGATCAGGAGTGGTCTCGGGTTCGCCTAGGTGAATAGACCTTCGCCTATACGAAGCGTTCCTCGCCTAGGTGAGGAGATAGAAACCCGAAAGAACACATCTGCCCTTCGCCAAGGTGAAGGGCATCGAGATTTCACATAAACTTGCATTTTTGTCTCTTTTTCACCAAACCATTTCAATCCAAACCAAAAACAAGGTCAAAACAACTCATAAACCTTTCGAACCAACGAAAACATATTTGTGAAAGAGTTAAGTCTTCCTAACACAAACATAACCAAGGAGGAGGGGTTGGAGAATTTCCTAACTGTGATTTCTTAAACACTTCAACTAGCCTCCTTTTCTTCACTTCTTCTTTCCTTTCGCTACTTGCTCAATTAGACTCTAAAGATGGAGAAACTGTGGCCGAAAAATTCTTCCTCTCTCAAAATTCGTATGCCCTAGCTCTCTCTCTCTCTCTCTCTCTCTTAGCCCAAATGGAGAATTTCTCCTTCTAGAGACAAGTTTGCCTCACTCCCCTATTTTACTCATATTTTTTTAGCCCTTGCATTTTTAGTCCTTCTTAACTCTTTAATTTGCAAATCAACTTATTAATATTCCATAGTAACATATAATCTTCTTGTTTTATGTCATTTGGGTCCTTAATTTGACAATTTACCCTTATTACCTTTACTTCTTTAATAAATCTAGTTATATCCTTTTACATAGCATAATTTCAAAAATACAAATTGACTTCAGTATACCTAAACATCATAAAACTACAAGGGTATAATTTGAAATTTTCATTACGAGTTGAGTTGATCGAATCATTGTGACAAACACAAAAACGATGGGGGTTTACAACCGTAACCGGGGACAAATCAATCATCGCAGTTAAAGCACAACCCCTTTTCTCGATGGGCGGACATTTCAACTGGTGCTAATATTTTAATGGGAAGACGTGATGGTGAGAATGGGGCAGAGTGGATATGATTTGGAGTAGGGTTAGAGGAAGTAGAGGTGGGGCGAAAAGGAGTAGTGTAACACCCCAAATTATACTCTGATAGTTTTATAACGTGTTTGGGTATAATAAAAACAAATGTATATTTTTCGAGCAAATAATCTTTAAAAGAAAATTTTGAAAACGAATTTATACAAAAGACAAGGAGTAAATTGGTCATTCGCAATTTAGGACCCAAGTCATAATTTAAGAAGATTATATGCAAAGTGGAATAATGGGAAATTGAAGTGCAAATAATAAAGAGTGGGAGGACCTATGTGCAAATAAAAGGGAAATTAAGTATAAAAAGGAGGTGAGACAAAAAATATCTCATTTTTGGTCTCCAAAAGAGAGCTCATACGGTTGGGAAAGAAGAAGATTGAAAGGAAGAGGAGAAAAGAAGAAGAAGAGGCCAAGAAAAGGTAAGGAAGTCTAGTTTTTGTATGGAATTAGTATGGTTTTGGGTATGGAAACTAAGATTTTTGTATGGTTTGTATGGATTGTTATGGGTGAATGTGAATTTGTGGACTTTTATATGAAATTCCTCCTTGAGCTAGGGTTTGAGGTGTTAGAGAGTGTGATTACTTGTTAGGAGTATAGAATCTTCCCTTTGAGGATGGATTTTAGTATGGAAGTATGGGTTTTTATGGATTAGTGTGGATTTTGTATGGACTTTGTTAGACTTTAGTATGGAACTTACTAAGGTTCGTGTAGAACTTGTATGGAGGCTATGCTTTGGTGTAGAATTTGTATGGATTTTGAACTTTGGTTTTATTCCTACTTTTGGGGTGATTTTGGGATTGATTGTAGGATGGTTTTATGCCGTGTTTTTGGCATGTTTGGTGCAGTGTTTGTGGCATGTTTTGTGGCCTCAATTAGGAGGATATTGTGGTCGATGGACAAGGGTTGTTCCGGGATGGTTTCGGGTAAAAAATTAGAGTGTACCGGAGCTGCCAAAGAGCTCTCTGGCAGGACGGTGCGTGGAAGCCACGCTATGGTGTGGCTGGGCTCAAAATTGCAGCCCTCAGGTACGCAATTGCGTGGGTTTCCATGCAATTGCGTAGCCCCTGCACACCTTCAAGCATCAAACTTCGGACAGCCATAACTTCTTCGTCTGAACTCCATTTTGGGTGTTCTTAAACTCTATGGAAAGCCCTTTGAGTCTAGAATCCATCCATATATAGCTTGATAATATTGAAACTCATATTAAGTCCAAAAATCATGAAAAATAGTAGGCCCTTACGGAGTTACGCTTGGAGTCGCTGTTCATAAGAAACTTCAGGCTTTGAGCGGTCATGCTTAACTTCGTTTGAGATTTCAGATTGTGGATGTTCTTGGGGCTACATGGAGAGCCCTTTGAGTCTGAGATTCATCCATATATAAAACCGATATTTTGAATGATAGTAAATAGTTCATAAGCATACATAATAATAACCATAGTTATTCATGCATATAATGAAATATGAAAAATGCAAAATCTGAGAATAAATAAGTGAAAATATCGCATATGATTCTGGGATAATGATAATCATTCGGAGATATGAGTATATGTATTGAACATAAAATACACATGGATTGTCTGCTTAGAACCTGGTAAAGGGATAGATGGGCATGCCTATTAGGGAAAAACAAGTCTACTGACATCTTGATCCAGTGGCCAGATTGGGTCATTACAGCGACCGGACCTTAGATGGTCATTGTCTCGCCTGTCGCAGTATATCGGGCCCTTATAGACCACTGTTTCGTACAGTGAGTACAGCGCCTTCGGGCCCTTATAGTTTCCTTTATCCACTTCTAAGGTTTTTGCAGACATGAAACATAAAAGCAAATGACAAGTATACGCAAATGAAATGTATATGATATATGACATGATATGAGAAGCATAGCATTGCTATGTGATGATAATAAACAGTGACAAGTACATGTTGACAAGAATAAGAAAGAAAAATGTGAATGATATGAAATGAAATATGATATGATAAAGTATAGGAGAAATGCATAAAGCATGTGTAAATTATAGGTATGAAACATATATAAGCATGTGTATATGACAAGTATAGAATCTGAAATAAGTATATGATATGTTATATGTATATGTATATGTGTAAAGTGTGATGTCTTATTCGAGTTGTGCAGTATGATTTCCTACTAAGCTATAAACAGCACGGATTGTTTCATCCCGTGTAGGTCTGAAGAAAAACGAAGGACAAGACAATCCGCATCGTGATCGAGGCCACACATCACTAGGTGAGGAAGACCTTTTGGTCTAATGTATATGTATTTTTGTTTCTTTTGTAAACAATGTAAATATTGTAAATGTTAAACACTTCCATATATGGAGCTTGTATATATATTTTGTAATCCGTTGCTACATAATATATTACAAGTTAAATGTTTAACATTATATGAATGAACAAACTTAAAGTTTATAAGTTTATTGTAATAAAAAAAAAAATGACACCATCGCTTGACAGGGTCTTTGAGTTACAGGGCGTCTGAGTAGAGGAGGAGTGGTTTGGTTGCATAAATTTTCTTCTCATGTTTTACAATGCGTGAAATAGTTAGATTTAGAGTAGTGAGATCTGATGTCCAAGTCGATAGAGTTTCAAACTCGACCATATAAGCATTGACTATGGTTGTCTGATGAAGTTTAAAGATCACCGCCTTATAATTCTAAAAGGAGGAAGGTCCGAATCAACATTCCAGATCTGGGGTAAAAGCATCTTGGGTGGTATGCATCCATTAAAACCATATCAAGGCTACCTTGGCCATGTAACAAGAAGCAATATAGAGGCACTAGTCAAGAGGGGTATTGTAGAACTTAAAAAATCGTTCTAACTGAAAGAGCCAACCAGAATCATTATAGTCGAAAAAAAGTGGGATCTCCTGTTTAGGGGCCTGAAATCTGTAGTTATGGAGGGAGGGGTGAAAGAGCTGTTGGAAAGGCGTGGTAGGATGAGGGTGAAAACAGAGGCGGGGGTGTGGGTAGTAGGGAAGGAGGAGTTTAGTGATTTCTCTAGATGGGACAACTTTAACATCAAATCTGCTAAAACAGTTTGTTGAGCATAGGACCTAAATTGTCTCCTCAAGCAGAAACACTTAGTAATGGCCTCAAATGCTGCATAATTATAGTCTAAGTAGATTCAAATTTTGAAATAGTGGTACAATGGGTCTGAAGCTAATTAAATTTTTAGATAAAGGATTCCTCAAGCCCTGTAACAAGTGGTCATACCATCAACCATTGTCAAAGGAAAGCACCAATGTTGCCGACGCCTATAAAGCGTGCACCAAGGAAAAAGCAACCAAAAAGGCAAAGAAGGGGAGAGAAAAGGAGAAGGGAAATATGGATGAAATAATTCTTGTCTCCACTGCCCCAAAAAAAGCAAACTAAGGCCCCGTTTAGTTCACGAAAATTTTTAACTCTATCCAAAATTCAGAATATGAAAATTTTCAATATATTCTAATATTTAGTTTTCATTTTCGGAAAATGCGTTTCGTCTTGTAAAACCATTTTCTTGAAAATGAAGTTAATGAACGATGAAATGTGTTTAAAATGTGAGTTCTTAAATGCAATCGTGTTTTTCGTGAGCACGATAGAGAAGAAAATCGAAGTAGAAGACAAAATGGGAAGAAAAGAAGAAAATAGTCATAATCCCATGTTTTCATTTTATCCGTCATTAGAATAAGTGTTTTCGATTTAATTAGAAAAGCAAGGAAAGCAATATGAAACGATTTGATTCATATATAAAATGTTGAAAATAGTGAATTCATTTTCTTTGTTTTCAAAATTTGTTTTGTGCGATTTTCATAACTAAATATGTTCAACTATTTTCGAAAAGTTTGAATAGAGAAAGCAGAAAATTTTCTCACCTCTTAAGCAGTACTAATATCCTCAAATCCCTAACGAGAAAACTATGACACCCCTCGGCACTCAAAGCTTACCCAAATAAACAAGGAAATGTTAAATGTAATCAGCCCATTTGATTGGTTTACCCTCTCTTTGACTCTTCTAAATTGCTAAGGCGGAGGGTTGGTTGTTGACACAGGCACATAACGAGTGTCACAGGCCATTGATGGTGAGATCTTACCATGCTAATGCCGTGGGTTTTGAGTTCTAGGTCCATTTGGTTGGACCATTCAATTTTGTCACAAAATAATTAAACATAATGAATCGAACGATTCATCCGGTTTAGCAATCAAGATGTCGGTTCAGACAGTTGATGATTAAGTGGAAAACAGTTCTCAAATGAGAATCGGTTAGACTGGTTGTTGTCCAGTTTTTAAAACATTACTTGTACTTGATTCTTTCCCATTCTTGTTTGATTGACTTTTTTGGCTATCTCTATTCTTTCCCAGCACCTACCAACCCTCTATTGTCAAAAATGGAACTTTTAAAAATTGTTAGAGAGAGTCCATCATGTATAGTTCATATGATACACCGTTCAACATTTCAAAAAGGCAAGACATAGGAAGGGGAGGGGTTCCAAATTTGAGTCATAGTGGGGACAGTTTAATACATTGTAACTAAAATATTTAGCTGTCAAAAAAATTATTAGAAGAATAGAATTTTAAGGCTAGAAAGGGACCATACCCCTTTCTACCGGATAGAGAATAAAAGAAAGAATATTGAGCTCATAAAAACTATACAAAACTTTATTTATCTTAAACATCTCACTAATTTTGCTAAATTTTTATAAAAGTAAAAAATCAATAAACCTTTATTACTTTATTTATATATGATACCTGGAACCAACATCCTAAATGGCTTGCATTAGGAGTGTTAAAGTACTATAAGTATATTTAATCCACTTGATTATATCAAATTACACATCATTATCATTACCATCATCATCATCATCAAGTTGTATCATTGATATCAGATATATATAGGACGATCAAGCCGCGAGCACTTAGATTCATAAGAGTTTAATGTAGACCACCATCCCCAAATTCAATATGGGACTTCAGTAGAGCTGTCCCACCATGATATGTATGAATTTTTGAGAGATTGATGTGAGATGCCCAGATCCCAAATCCAACATCGGACTTCGTTTGAGCTTTCCCACCTTATGGTTGTCCCACCTGCCAAAATAAGTAAAAAGAATTAAATAAAAATTAAAAAAAAAAAAAAAAAAACATTATGATCATTTCACTATATTGCTCTGAAAAATATCAAAGAAAGGCAATATATAGTTGGGGTCGTTGGCCTACTTAGTATTTGAACATGGAGAAAAGTGGCCAAGGAGAGTCTAGTGAAATCTGCCCCTGCGCATTGTCTTATTCTCCCACCAAAAGGCATGAAATTCTTGGCTATCACACTTTAGTCAAGTTCCTATTTCACATCAAATAATGAAATGTCATCAGCTTTAAGCTATACTGATTAAACATCATACCCTCCACTAGAAAATCTACTCACAAAAAAAAAAAAAAAAAATTGCTCTTGTACAATTAAGAATGAATATATTCAACATTTAAGTCAATGTAAACATTTAATTTATAAGAAACATCCAGCTTTGAGACTTGGCTCAAGTGGTAAAGGGGTAGGGTGTGCACATGGGAGAACTAGGATCGAATACAAATCAAAGTACTACAATGTAATAAGCAAAAATGAATAGATGTCAAAACAAAGTTATAAAAAACATTGTAACCAGTACTTAAAATTAAAATATTAAAATAATAATAATAACAATAATAAATTCGTATAACATTTTTAAAATTAAATTGAACATTGAATGAAAATTTATCGATTCACATTTGATTGGTCTAATGGAACATGGAGTACTTAAACCAAGATCTTATTAAGAAATTAATTTGACTCAAAAGATTAAACCATAAGGTAATGGACCCACAACATATACCAACCATAGGATTAAGACCCTAGCATCACGAACCTTCCAACGCCATGGATTGAACACCGGTGGATCCTTGAACATCTCCAAGAGTTTACACATGAAGATAGAGTGACTAACATAATCGTCAACCTCGAATGGTATAATCGGAGGAGTCATGCAATTTTTAAAATAATTGTAATAAGTAGTCCTTGTCGAGGATAAGGTACACAAATGCAATGATGTTTTGTGTGTATGTACGCATTAAACTTTTAGATTAATCTTTACTCCCCAACGTTTATTTTATAGCTCAAATATGTTTTTACCGTCATAGGAGTGAACATATAAGCAAATAGGCGTCTAACGCCACTAACGTGTCACCCACACGTGGCATAATTTGCAGACGTGTCACGCAGTTGACGGGTGACACATCAGCAGCAGCATTAGACACCCATTTGTTCATTTCACTACAAGAAGAAAGACCTATAGCTATGGTCACTAACCCTGACTAAAAGTAAAACACAATGCAGCTATAGAATATAGTTGCAAATAGGATAAACTGCAGCATAGTGATCGTGGTCTGGTAAATGAAACATTCTTCATTCTTCATTGATATTTGTAAATGCCTTTCCACATTCTGTCTTCCCATTGTACAAAAACAAAAAAATATATCATGGAAAAATTGAGGCCACAGCTAAAGAAGTAAAAAGCTCACACCAGTCCAATACCTGAGCAAGAAGAAGAGACTCCAAAGTACTTTGTTCAGCATCTGGGATGCATGAAAACCATCCAAAGGGATGACTATTAGCAAGAGACCCGAGGAATTTGAATACCTGAGGAATATTAAAGATTTTAGTGGAAAATTTTGAATTTTTCTAAATCTTAAAAGAAGCAAAGTAAGAACTAAAATTTCCAGGGGATAAACTTTCAACTTGAGCAGCAGATCTAGTCATCTAGCATAATACAACAACATACCTTCATTACATAATCAGAGACATTGGCTGTGATTATCTCTTGTATGACAAACTTGGTGACTCGCTCTTCACCCTGGATTTGTAGAAGAAAACTCTTCGGGACCTGTGGAAAAACAAAAAAGAAAACAAAACCAATCTTTGGTGAAATGAGAGATAATTTCAAGAAGATCTATAGTGTTGAAAAAAATGGCCAAATTTTTTCTTGGAAACTGTTTTATTTATTTATTTCTCAACCAGATTGCTTTCATGAAAAGTTCAAAATATTTCTCAAGTCTTTTTGTTTTAGAATATGCTAAGAAATAATTAAAAATATGAAAGAATGTTCTTGGAAATTTTATATTTTACAAGAAATGAAGAGTATCTTCATAGAGAGTAAGGTGGTGTTTGTTATTTGGCTTTTTACTGAAAGCAATTTGCTTTTAGCAGTCAGCCTGTTTATTTTTTGACTTTTTCATGACTTATTGCTGAATTTTAAAAACTTTTGGCTCAATAAAAGAAAAGCCAAAATATTTGGCTTTTTGACTTTTTCTTTTATGTGAAGATGGAAAAACCGCAAAATGAAACAAAAAGGGTAAAATTCTGCAAGTACAGGCAAAGGAAAGTGCATAATCCGATCCAAATACATAGAGCAAATACCTCTTTTTGTTCTGCGAAAACCTGGAATTGGTGAAGCAGAACGAGCTAAATTTGTCAAAACATGATCAAATACTCTCTTGAGTGTACACCCCTGCCACGTCCTTTCTTAGCTGATAAAAGAAAAATTAAAAGGAAATTAAAAGAATTAACCAATATTAAGACCCCAAACATGGCAGGATAAATCAAACAGAAAGCTGCATTCATAAACTGAACTGGTGGTTAATCATCTAACAATTTCTTGAGCTCTTATGTTATACAGACATGGCAAAGTTAATTTTATGAAGAGATATCATCTTGTTTCATCGAAAAAGGTTAAGAAATCGCTTATATTGCTGTAAGGCACATCTGTTCAGAATATGGCAAAGATCTACTTCAGTCACTTCTTCAGGAGTCTCAATGCTTATTATTTCTGGAGAAGCAAAGAAAAATTGTCTGAAAAAAGTGCTTGAAAGAAAGGAGCACAACACATTTACATAAAAAGGAGGTAAGGAGAGCCAAAGGCAAAAAAAACTAAAACCGCTCCTTTGTGCCTTTCTGAGAATGAGATAAAGTTAAGAGCCAAGGAAAAACGTTGAATAAGAGTAGAGCAAAAGCTCAAAAGTATTAAGAAAAATGTCTATGCAATCAAACCGAAATATTACACCTTCAAAGCATCTTCTATTACATTCTCTCCAAATGAACTGCACCATTCCCATTTATGTGAAGAAAACCTTGTATCAATTCCACTTCTCGATCCAAGAGGTTTGTCCACCTACGAGGAGATGGATGATCACATCCCAAATATCAGCCACCCAGGCATTCTACTAGATTAATACTAAACAGTGTTGGAGAAAAGACTTTCAACTGAAAATCCTAAGCCAAGTATTAAACCGAAACTTAGTCTGAGAGGCACCTCCATGAGAATACTGGCCCAGGAATGAAAGGTAACCTTTTCTAACTGTTTTCCAGCCAACAAAACCCTTAACTATAAGCAGGTTGCAGCATAAGATAAAACTCGGCATAGTGTCAGGCACATTTAACCAAGCCAAAGCAAAACCAAGTAAGACTAGACCAGTTCAAGTTTTGGGTTAAATTATAAGTTGATGAACTAGATAAATTCTCCACACGAATAAATTTTGAATGCCTGTCCTTTCTAGAACATGTCATCATTTTTCTTTTGATAATTGAGGATGTCTGGGCCAGCTTGTGCGCACCTCGACTAATCCCATGAGGCCCTGAAGTTAAAAGTTGGATAAATCCTCCAATGGCCCAAGGAACATGTCATTAAAATATGTTATAACTTTTATGGTAAAACACCAATAGTAAAGGAAAATGAGCTGAAATATTTGAGGATTTAGGTGGGAGCCTGAAAAATCAACAAACTAATTTCATCTACACCAAAGGTTGAATTCTAAGGTCCATAAATACAACCCAAGTTCATAACTTGATTCACTGGTACTCTTCATGGGGCAAGTGAGGCCCCAGCATGTATAGATCCCTAGGTTGTTAGAAATGAAACTTACCAAAAATTTAATGATGAATTATAGTTTAGTAAATTTATAAATTTATACTACTACCAAAATGTAAAAGGGGATAGTATGAATTAAAACTGCTTCCAGAAGAAAAAGAAAAAGAAAAGTTGCCATTAGGTAAATTAGGCATGAAGAGCTAAATAATGAGAAGAAAATATCAGAATGTTGCTTATTCAAATGATATGGTGCTGAATATGGAAAAATGAAGTTGTAAATCACCCAAAATTTGGAAGTGATATACATATATACATACATACATACATATATATATACATCATACATCCCATTGATTCCCATTCAACTAATTACTCAAGCCTTTGCAAATGAAAACTCTCATTTGTCAATATAAACACTTAAAAGGAAAGCAATCATTAATCAAGCAGCCTTACTTGAGCTTCAAGAACAGTGACCAAAATATTTGTTCTTTGCAGCAAGCCAAGTTCAATGCGTTCCATTTCTACAGAAATTCACTTATAGATGAACATCTTATTTAAAAGCAAATAAAGTGCTCCCTATAAGGAAATGAAAAGGTGTGATCAAGAACATGGGGGAAAATGATGATAAGTGTATTCTCAAAAAGAATAAAGACTTTCATTAATAAGGCATTTCAAAGAAAATGAAGAGGGGGTGTTTTATTCCATTATATTTAGAACAACATAAAATGTTCAGCTCTATTTACATTACATTTTGATATGATTCTGATGAAAGTTTTGGACTAGTTACAGGTAGCAAGCATCATGACAAATTAAACGAAAATGCCATGGTATGGTAATAATGTCGATTGCATCCTTATCTTAAAAGGAACCTTTTCATTGGAGGGCTTGAAATCAAGGAAATGACAGATGACTAAGTGAAACAAATATAAAAGAATGACTATATACAAGGGGAAACAAATTTAAAGCTCTCAAAACCTAGACTAGTCAAAATGACAAGTAGCTTAAACATCAGAAATCATTTTAGACAACGCAATAAATCATAGTCATCAGCGAAGTATATTTTTGACGTTGGTTTCCAATGATCATGTTTACTTGGCTCTCCTTGATACCTCCTCCTGTCATTGTTATGTAGCAAGTATGCTAAAGCTGAGGCTTGAAACTCACAATTTTGTAATTTTTAATTGAAGTTGCAATGTCATCTTAAAATCTACCTTTAATGATGGTTATGGCAGCGGTACGGCTGTAGGTTGGAGCAGATAGAGTTGGTATACTAGAGACATGGGAAAGTTATAGTGCTGGCTTATGGAAAGACATCGAAGAAAAGAATAACACCTTATACTCAAAATGCTATTTCCTCCCTAGGAGTGGTAGAGAATTTGGGTTTTGGAGGATCCTTGGTGCGCGGACCGTCTTGAGCCATGCCTTGCCCGATGACTTAGCGCTCTGGGACGCGAGGGTAGCAGATGTTTGGGATTCGTCAGTGGAGGTTAGGGGTTGGTCTCCAGTCTTCCTTAGACCTTTCAATGACTGGGAGATAGAAGAGGTGGAAAGGTTCTTTCTTTTTCTTCACAACAAGAAGATTAGTGCATTCAAAGAGGATGATCTTTTCTTTGAAGAATCTATTACGTGGCTTCGATTCTTGTTATATCTTGTATAAATGGGTGATGTTTTCTCCTCCTTTAGATTTCCCTAGTAGATCCATCACGGAGACAATCGTTCCCCAAAATTGGGTTTTTCGCACAGAAGAACTTTCACGGGGTAAGGTCTTTAACGTTGGACCAATGAAGAGGAGGGGATTCTCTTAGTAAGCGAGGTGTTTTATGAAAGGATGAAACAATAGACCCTTACGCATCCATTGTTCCGAAACCAAGATGTTATGGGATCTTCTTAAGCGATCCCGAAGCTAATTGGTGTTCCCCGTGCAGTTCGGCAACTTCTCCTTAGCAGCAGCGCTAGTATTGAAAGGAAAGAGAGTATGGATAGCGGCTCCTCTCTGTTTTATTTTGGACATTTGTGATTGGAAAGGAATAGGGTGGTTTTGAAAATGGGGCTCCCCTCTTGCTCATAGGATGAAATCTTTCTTCACATTTTTACCTTTTGGGGGGTGGGCTAAGGTGTATAGTCTTGGATAGCAAATTCTTTGGTGGGGTTTTGGCTTGGATGGGGTATAGGTGAGAGTGTGATGTTCCTTGTACTCTCTTGTGCACGGGCTTTGTATTGCCTTTTTCATTTTATAAATATTGCTTTCTTGATCAAAAAAGAAGGTTGGGCAGATTTTATGGAGTTTATGATTCTGTGCCCCCGGGGAAAGGGGTAGAATTCATTCTCGGAGTCTCTCCTCATTTGCATGCTTTAGATCTGCGTATTAACATAATGAAGGGGTTGAAAGGCTGTAATCTGTTCAGTTTAAATGTATTCTCGATCTTAGTTACTTAAAACTCGAAATCCTTATCAAACAAGCTCTATGATCCCTTCTGACTCTATTAGTCCATGTCACTGATGATTAATCCATGGTCCATTCGATAATCTTGTTTTGAATAACTAGAATCCAAGGTTAAATTTAAGCCCTCTCATCCTTATTGCAATAAGAATCGTGTCAGACTACACACAGACAAATCATTATTTGAAGAGCTATTGTTTTGGCAATCATAAATAGCCCATATCAATGCATCTTGGAGAAAACATCAAATCAACATCGATCTTGAAAAGGCGATGAAGAAGAGGAGCTGGTTTGGTCACATAAGAACAAGCATTAAAAACCCAAGAGATGCGCAAAAGGGTAGTCCTATTTAGATGGTGAGGCACAAACTAAGGGGCAATAAACCTTCAAAATTCATGAATTTGAACTTGAAACCCATTCATTTATAAGACTTAGAGTGAGTATGCAAAATCTGCTTCACTGGTATTCTATAACCTTCTCTTGAAAAAAGAATCTCCAAAGCTTTTTGTGTATTACTACAATGATTCAAGTAAAGAACCAAAAGGAATAGCATATAGTAGTTTATTAATTATTATGGTCTCCACATTCTAAATGAAAGCGAGCGAACCAGCCAGAAATAAATAAAAATAACACCAAGAAGTGAAAATATCCTTGTATTTTATATGGCGTTTTATGATAACAAAACAAAGCAGTTTTTATAAACACAAAAAATTTGATCCAGGTTGATCCATGTATACAGGGGGTAAACAAAGGACAACCAGGCCTCTACAGAAAAGAGACCCAAAAAAATGCTTCCACCCAAAACATAGCTGAAGATGTGAAAAATTCTTTTAGAGGCACTCTCACCTTAACAAAACCAGCCCAAGAGATTAGGGTACTGACAAGGTTTAAGTCTAGAAATGAAAAAGAGTATCAGAACAAAAAATACGGTTCCTCTCCTTCCCGACTACCCAGACAGTGAGGGCCTCCTTGCATACAACACAACTCTTCATGTGGGAGCTGGTCCATTAAGCATTTGTTACAAACTATAAATCTTAATGAGATATAAAATTACTTGAATCTGAACAAACAAATCTAAACTCTTTGGGATAGTCACAGCTTCACTGAATCGAGCGGGGAATCAGGTCTGAGATATTGGCATTTCATATTCATTCTAAGAGGGGTTTTCTTTTGCAATAGAATGAAAGGAGGAAGAGAATTATACAAGCGAGTTTTCCTTTATCTCCAAATTAAATTTAGTGAAAAACAGTAAACAGTTTCTTCAGATGGAATAAATGATAAAATTGTATTAATATCTGAATAAAAGGGAATTTATGAAACATAAATTATTCTCATGGATTTTAGAAATGGATATTTGAATTGTATTAACATTTATAATATTTTCCATCTTGATGAAACAATATAAGAAATTGTGAACTAACAGCAGTAACAACATCAAGCGTCAGGACAAGACAAATATCTGTTAGAAGAGCATTATTAGGTGATCATGATTTGTTTGGTTGCTGAGAAAATGCGGGAAAACAGAAGGAGCCGACATTTTGAATGCTACGTTAATACTTATAGTAAAAAGCTAACCTCAACTAACTGAACTAATCATCTGCATTAATTATAATGATTAAGCACTAATGGTAACAGCTAGAAGACATGATGGGTGCCTTGGAATATTTTTCTCTGCATTGATATTTAAAGAAGGAGAGTGACAGAAGAAAAGAAGAGTGACTGGTGTGGAAGTTCGTTAGCATCCAGTCCAGAAAGAGTAGTTTTCTGAGATAAATAAGAGAACACCTAGAAGACAAGGACGAAGAGACACAACTAATTTCATGTCTGAATCTTCTCCACCTTCTAACAAATTGGCTGTTAAGGTATGATATCATGAACATCACAAGAAATTAGTATCAAAATTTTAAATGGTATTATCAAAATTGAGATTTAGATTGTGATTATATTGCATAGAAATCCATTGAACTCAACAACAAAAACACGTTCAGTTCCAATTATCAAAATAAAAAATAAAAACGATCAAATAGTAAAGTGAAAACTCACATTATCCTAAGGCCCAACATCCAAAAGTAGCCTTGAAAGAAAAATCATAGAACAAATTAATATACCAGAAAACAAAGTTTCCAAGCAGAGCCATCCCAGATACCCATCAGCAAACAATTTCAGCACAACAAACAGCTAAAACACCTCAACAAACAGAAAACGATTACTTTAAAGATTGATTTATTGGCATGAATTTTCGAAAATATGGCCTCAAATTCACCTCTAATTCCCCGTGGCGAATCTCGAACTCTCAAGCTCCATTGGGGATAAAGTTAGGGTTAGGTTGAGTTCAGAACCACCGATCAAAGAGGTTTTATTTATTGTAAAGTGAGTTGAACTATAGAGCAGACTAAAGAGAGCTGAACCAGAAAGGAGAGAATAGAGGATCGTGGTGAAGGTTTATATCAATGACATAGTCGTGGTCAAAAAAAACCAATTTGCGCCTGACCAGGTCCTGCTCTAACTAGTATAGTAAAGCACATTTAAATTCCCCGGCTAAAGGTTGGATATATGTATTTTTTAGGCACAAATTTTTTTGACCCCTCCTAAAATTGTTCTACTATATCTTAAGGAGCATATTTGAACCACGGAAAAAATATTAGGGGTAGAATTGGACCCAAAAAAAATTTAAGAATCAAGTTAAACATATGGTCAAACATCAAGGGCATTTTATGTACCTTATCTCATCCTTGTTATGTGAAAAAATGAGCTTTGTGTGAGTTTTGGGCCATAGAGTAATACCATTTATAAGAATATATTTTGTTCTTTTTCTTAGCAAACCAGGAGTTACAATTCCCAACTGGGGTTTCATTGATAGCACAGGATCGGGTTAAAAATATCGGTGTCGGCGAAGATATCATCGATCTCTGCTGGTTTTACGGATATATTGGATATATCGGATATATCGGTGGATATTTTTACGTAGATATCGATATGCTCCCGAAGATTAACGAAATCTTTAGTTGTTTATAAGTAGATGAGTTTGATATGAAAAGTATTGATTTTAGGTTATTTATAAATTTTTGGAGTGATGTAGTTTTTACGTCAAAAAAGACATTAAAAATGAATTTTGGCCACCGAATTTGATTTTAGATCAAATCCAACCATTAGATTTTAATCTAACTGTTAGAAATCATTTATGGCCATTGGATCAAGTCACATATTCAAAATCCACCGTCAGATAAAAAATCTTACCGTTGGAACCTAATGAAATTGCCATATTGGTTGTCAGATCCTGTAGGTAATCGTTGGAGCTTTTTTAAAAAGCGGACAAAATCTCGACCGTTGGATAAGAAGATGCCATTATCATTAATAATGGATATCATAGATATATATCGCCGATATATCACCAATATTTACCAATATATCGAGTCAAATATAATTGCTAGATCAAACCAGCCGCGTCATTTTCAGGTGACGTGTTGTCAATATCAGAAGATGTCTTTAAATATATCAGCGAATATTGAGATTTTCATCATTTTAATGACTATCGTTAAGCAGAATGTGATGTCGGGATGGATCGAACATAAGAAATATCGATGATATATGTTAAATATTTAAACATTTCAAAACACTACCACAGATATTCTCATGCTAGTACCAAGTTCATTTCTAGGAGAAATTCGAGACTATATGCATTTTCATGTATATATAGGTTATATTTGGTTTAAAAAAAAACTAGAGAAAAAAAATCAAGGAAAAAAAATAGTTAATATTAGAAAAGGAAAGCAAAAAGTTAAGTCAAATCCAAATATACTATTTTTATTTGTTGCTCTAAACTTATTTTATTTACTTCAATTCATCAATATATACAAAAATTAAATAATGTAAAAATATATAAGTTTATAAGTAATTTTATTTGTATTTAAATTTTTTAAAATATTTTTTACTAGGTAACCAAAAATAAGAAAATTATTTTCCTCTGAGTTTTTTTTCCTATAACCAAACACAACCATATATATATATATATATATATATATATATATATATATATATATATATATATTTTAAAAGAGCATGTTAAGATTGTAGAATTTAATTTGTAGGGTAAAGTCATGGGTTATACTCATCCCAGGTGAGGGAGGACTGATCAGGATTCTCTCTGTTTCTGAGAATCATGCTCAGCCTAAAAATTAAAAATCTGTTTTTTTTTTCAGTCTGTATATGTTGGAGAGAGAATAGGTAACGAAATTGATTCTTAGGCTCTGTTTGAAACCGGGAAAATGATAAGGAAGGAAAACAAAGAAGAAAATTAGAAGCAAAGAAAATTTTTAAGAAAATAAAAAATAGGTTTGAACTTAAAAGTAGGTTCAACACATTTTATTAATCTCTTCATATATCTAATCAATAGAAATTTAAAAAATATGTAAATTTTGATAAATTTACAATTCTATTTATTTTCTTTTATATTTTATGATAAACGGCAATGAAAAATGCATTTTAGTTAACATTTTTCCTTTCCATATCAATTTTAGTTGCAAACAAGCCTTAGTGATTAGGAAGGAAGGAAGAATTACCATTAACTCCTCCAAGGCGGTAGGGTAATCTAAGAGGAACTAGAAAGCCAATGTCGTTACTGATGAAATTGAGTCAGAGTTGGCAAATAAAAGCCCAAATAGAATATTAACTACGAAATCCTCATTCAAGAATTTCTCTGTTTTCATATCTTTGATTACTTGATCAAGAAAGTCCCCCGAAGCAACAAAATGCCCTTTAACATCTTCAGCATCCTCTTCTTGCCCTGCACCCAAAATTCAAGATCATCCATCCCAATCTTTTTACTATATTTGGTTTAGAAAATGCAGAAAAGATATGGAAAGAAAAAAAATGAAGGAAAACAAATATAGGGTTTTTTTTTAATACGCCTAAACACTTAAAGCACAATGTAATAAAACTATCACATAGACTTGAACACAGAGCCTCCCCTCCATATGCCCTGTTTTTTTGAAATGTTGAGCTCCCTATCACATTAAAATCTTACATATTACTTTTACTTACTACTTCAAATAAATTTTATTTATTTTAACTAAAAAATATAAATATTAAAAATTCAAGAATGTGTAAGTGACATGAGGTGCTAGATCAAATCAGCAAAATCCGTGTTATTTTAGATATTATCTTTGCTTTTGATCTTATTTTATTTCCTATTATTTTTAGGGTATTATTTTCTTTCTTATTATTGTTTTGAAATATTATTTTATTTCTTTTTATACCCATATTATGTCTAGGGTATAAATAGATGTTTTAGAGACTTTTATCACTTTTATCAATTTATCAGAAAAATCAAAGCTTTTGCTTTATTTTATTTTAAGGATTGAGATGTGTTATTCTTATTGATCAATTGTATGTTGATTAATTGTGCTACAACTAAAATTGTAAGACCCGAGAAAATCCAATTTTCTCAAAAAGGGCAAAACCATAATTTCGGTAAAAATCCAAAATTTATTCTCTAGGTCTCGGATGATGAAACGGTTTACACCGTTGGAACCGTTTCGCAAAATCTAGTTAAGCGTCAATTTCGTCGAGTGTAGGAGCGGTCGAATTTAATACGTTTTAAACATCGCGTTTCGGGTGTCGTAAAACGATATTCGTTGTGAAAAAAGTCACATATAACCACGTCTTTCATGTGTAGTAAGTTGCGTAGTAGAGAAATGATGGAAATGGGCGGTTGAGATAGTGAAAAATGTAATAATCAAATTTGAGCATTGGTGAATAATTAAATGAGGAAAAAGACAAATAATGCATAGTGGACATCTTCAGAATTGAAATACAAGCCAAAACGTGAAAGAACCAGAAATGGATGCAGTGGCTATAGAAGATCTGATTTTAGAGAGAGAAGGATCTCCTTCTCTCTATAGATTTTAAAGGAGATCCCGTAGTCGGAATTCGTTGGAGACGAGAAGGAAAGTCACTCTACCTTGAGGCCTACAGCGTGAGAACACGGTTTTTAAGGAGTTTAAATGGCTTTCAGTGAGGTGAGGTTCATCCTACTTGAGTTTACACTTTGTTTAAGTGTATTTATGATGTTGAGGCGATTGAGGCGGGTGAGTGGTCGTTTGATCGGTCGAAAACTTTGGGAGCAGATGATAGAAAGACTACTGGAAACTACATTTATGCGAGTGCGCTGACTATGCGGTTCATTTGGGTTGTTGATTGTAAAATTTGTGAAACAAATTGCGTTGTGATGTATGGTAGAAATGGTATGAAATTACAGTTTCACAAAGTGAATCGATGATTGGATGTTGGCCGTGAACAGTAACCCTAGGGTTTTACTGTTCACGTGAATAGTGCTTACAAAATAAATTTTGTGAAATAATGTGTATGATTGAGTAATTCAAATCGAATTGCTCGTGTTTGATAATTAGCCAAAGTGAGCTAATTTTTGGTGAAATGGATTGTGAAATTATATAACATGTTGTGTGATTTAAATTATGTAAATGTATATCATGTTATATATGTTTGCATGTGTTATATGGTGTATTGGAATTGGCGTAAATGCTTCCGAAAGTATCTTATTGAAAATCTAGAATGATAGGAGTGAGTACGTAAGGGTGGTTTATGAAAGTGGTTTGGAGGTTAATTTAATAATAATAATAAAAATCGGAGGGTAGTCCATATAAAGTATCAATCGTCGAATTCGACCCAATTAATAATATACATCAGAGGTTGTCCACTTAACAAGATCATGAAGAGATTCGGTCCGCTCTTATATCGGAGGGTTGTCCTGATTAAAAACAAATATCTTTGTTTTGAAAATAATGTTTCTTATACGTGGCAGGCAGGTGTGGGGGAGTGGATGAGGACTCGGGGGTATGAGTTGATCGTGTAGGCGTTAGTGGGATCGCACATTCTTGAATGTATGTTTTTCGATAGACGTGCGTATGCACTTAGGTGGAGAGTAACCCATTTAGGGTGGATTCTCTGAGCATTAGGCTACCTTTGTCAGTCGGAACATGTGCTGGTCTGTGAGGAGCGTGCGAGGGAGCGACTCATCCCAAGGCTGCTTTAGAAGAAAATTCGGGTTGTGGCTGCCGGTGTTCTAGAATACATGTACAGAATGTTGTAAACTTTTAATATGTGTTGTATAAAGTAGCTTTACAACTCTTATATGTGTGTATATAGTTGGGAATTATTTGGATGGGTATTGGTTTATGGGCCCAAGTGGCTGTTTTTACTCATGTAGATATCTTTGGATGTTGATTGGGACAGGTGTTGTATTTGGGTAGAGCTCCTCGTCTGAGGAGACTCTCTGCCCTGATTACAGTGATGGTGTCGGGTTACGGAGCATTTTCACAGTATTCCGTCAGTTATTTGGTAGTCCATGTTTCCCCGGATTTGGGGCGTCACAAAAATAAAGATTTTGATTGATTTGATCTAACACCAAACATCATTAAGTCTATAAACAATTTTATTTATATTTGATTTTCTTTACCAATACGAAAATTAAATAATTTAAGAATTTTTAAATTTATAAATAATTTTGTTGCTTAAGCTCAAAAGGGTAATTTTATTTATATTTGGTTTAAAAAATATTTATTAGATAATCAAACATGAAAAATAATTTTCTTTGTAATATTTTCTTTTCTTTTCTTAATACTTTTTATAGACAAACACAACACTATAATAAACTGAAAATCGATCTCTTTTCATTTACCTGCAAGCATTTATGGAAACTAGTCCCAGGGATGTTTAAGGGAAATGACATGAGACCTTGCAATAAATTAGGAAGATTGCAGCTTATCTTCTCAGGCGATCTCTCATAATGATAACTGAACAACATCTTTGTAGCGAAATCAAGCATCATCTGCAATGACCCAAAGAAAAGTTATGACCATAAATATCCCCAAAATACATCATATTACTAATTTTCCTAAAAGCTCGAACTTATAGGATTTAAGGTCAATATGATTATCAAGGTTGCAAAAGCAACATCAGGGTTTATAGTCAATAGGGGCAAAAACTAATGAATGTGGGGCTTTAGCCTAATGTTAAGTAGTATTGAGTTTCAGTAAGGCAAGTACTAGGTCTTGGATTTGAGTCTCCATATTTACAATAGAAAAATTTTTGTCCAAAAAAAATTTAGTAGGGCATGTACTAGGTCTTGGATTTGAGTCTTCATAGTTCCAATAGAAAATTTTTAGTATGGGCATTTTCCCTCGGGCTAAGGCTGGCTCTACGCCTACATGCTAGGCGAGGAACAAATATTCAAATTGTAAAGAGGTGGTTCAAGCCCATGTTTCGTTAGACTATCAATTTTCGTAAAAGCTAAAGCTCGTAGGATTTAGGTTTAATATAAGTATCGTGCTTCTTAACAAATATATCGATAAAAATGAGTGAAAGCTTGAGAATTTATATGTGCATACGTTTGACATCAACAGGGCGGTGTGTGGACTAAGAATAGAGGGGTTTTGTGGACCTCTTCTTCAATAGAAGGAAACACCATAATTTTAAGGACATCAAAACCAAAGTGATTCAAGGTTGTGCTCTCTAATATACTTATAGATAGTACTAGCATTAATCTTGGATTCTCCATCTTGAGAAGAAAGTTTAGAAAATGTGTCCAAATACTATATCTCAATAGATCTTTCTTCTTGAAGAAGTATGAAGTGTAACACCCCAAAATATACCATAGTAGTTTTATAACATGTTTAGGGTATAAAATAAGTTAAAATTATATTTTTCCGAAATTTATATTGCTAAGAATGAAAAATGATAAAACCGGAATTAATACAAGAGTCAAGGATAAAATAGTAAAATGTCGTAAGGACTTCGAGGATCATAAAGAGAATAGTTTATATGCCCATTCTTAGAATATTTGATAAGTAGAAGTGTAAATAAAAGGGAAAGGAAGGACATTAATGCAAAAAAATGGAACACTTAACAAAAATGACAAGCCAAACATGGCCTTATGAAAGAATAAGAGATAAGACCAAATTTGGTCTTATAAAGGAACATTTCTCCTTTGGGTTTGAGAGCTTAGGGTTACGGTTGAGAGAAGAAGAGAAGAGTTGGGGATTTTGCACCATGTGATCAAGAAGAAGAAGGAAGAAGAAAGAAGAGAAAAGGAAAAGATTAAGGTATGAGAACTAAACCTAAAACCCTTTTTGATGATGTTTTGGGTTTAGAAAACCTAGCATATAATGATGGTTGTTGAGTCTGCTTCGAGTTTATGGTTGTTTGATTTAGTTGTGGTCCTCAATTGAGAATGTTGTATAGAGAAAATGTTGGACACAGGAGATGTTGTCAAAATTTTCCAAAACCCACGTTTTTGTCCTGAAGCCATCACTCATCAAATTGATTATTAAGTGCAGATAAGCTTCTTCTTTTAGGAGAATAAATCTCCTTGAAATAAATGTATTCAAATTTGGACCCCATTGGACCCAAAAAATTCGACAAAGTTAAGCTTTATTTTAGATTACGATATGTTTGGTGTGCTGTCATCTTAGCCATCACTCATCCAACAGGTGATTCAAATTTCTGGGTAAACTAGACTTCTAGGAGAACAAATCTCCTTGAAATAAGTGTATTCAAATTTGGACCACATTGGACTCAGAAAATTCGTAGTGAAGCTCTGTTTCGGTGAACATGTTTTGTAAAACCTGGAAAAATTCTAATTTTCTTAAAAAGGATAAAACGGTAATTTTGGTCAAAATCTAGAATTTTCTAGATACCGGATACAAACGGACTTAGGTTGGAATCGTCATGAAATCTAGCTATCATCTTAATTCGTTGGTTAAGGAATGATCGAGAATTTCATGTTTTAAGTACTTAGGGTGTCGGGTCTTAGTAAAACGAGTTTGAGAGGCATGTGATGTGACAAAAGTCACTACGTAATACCCGTGTGACCTGAAGTTGCATGGTGAGAATGAGATGGATGGCTTAGATTGTGGCGTGTGTGTCAGCAAAGGGACATGATGGGAATTTTGGAAATGTTTAATAAGAATAAAATAGAAAGTGCATTGATATTCTTCTCGAAGCGAAAGCGACGGTAGGTGGATTTGAGTTTTAGAGAAAGAAGGAGCTCATTCTCTCTAGATTTCCGGTCATTCGGACCGTCGGTTCTCGACGGAGCAAGAAGCAAAGTCGATCTACGTGGCGAGGGTTACGCGTGGACACCGATTTGATGGGGTTAAACTGACTCAGAGCGGGGTCTTTTCCTACTTGTGTTATTCTTTGGCTAAGAGCCATGTAAATGGATTAGGGAGGAGGTTCGAGGCTTGATTTGCTTGAGAATTCCAGTCAAAAGCTTTGAGAGCTGAATGAAGAAAATCCCGTTTGTGTGGCCATGAACAATCTTGAGCAGAAGTTTCAGCTGTTTTAAGTGATTTTGTTGGTGTGATTTTGTGTTGTAGGTGATTCAAGTGAATTGCTTGTGTTTGTAGATTAGCCCATGTGACTAATTTTGGTGTTATAGTTGTAATTTGAATAGCATGAATAATGTGAGTAAATTATGTTAGTATATACATGTTTTATATATTAGCATGAATATTTTAGATTGGCATAGTAAAATTCAGTATCTTATTGAGGCACCTAGAATATTAAATTGAGTGCATGACATGAAAGAAAACAAGAAACGAAAATGTTTGTGAAATGATTTAGACGGAAGGTTTTACGAAGAATTGGTGAGATTGTGCACGATGGTGGCGTCGGAGGGCCCATGGTGTTGGAAGGTTATCCAACGGTTAAGCCTTAGGGTAGTCTAATATATTTACCAAATCTCGGTGAAGTAAGTTTCGAGAACAAAAAAGCTTTTGTTTTGGCGGGATTTACTACTTGTTGGCTTAGGCATATGTGAGGGAGTCGGTGAGGACTCGAGACATGGGTTTGGGCATGTAGATATTCAAGTAGGATCATGTATTTACTTGAGTGTGATTGTTTCCATGACATATGCACTTAGGTGGGGAGTAACCCGTGAAATTATCCTTCTTGGGCTACTCACCACGTCGAGGATGTCTTGCAGAGTACAAAGGTGTCTGGGAGGACGGAGCTCTAAAAGCTGTTTGAAGAAAGTGGGTTGTGGCTTTGAGTAGAGATTTTGTATAACATGTATTAGAAATTGGCACATTTTAATATATGTTGAATAAAGAGTAATTTATTAACTCTTGAACTATTGTATGTAGTTGATGTATTTTGTGAGTATTGATGCAGGGGCCCAAGTGGCCATTATTTTACTCGCATGTGGACCCTGTGTGGTCATTGTTAATTGTTGGGACAGGTTTTGTATTTGGGTAAAGCTCCCCGTACAAAGGAGACTCTGCCTAATTTTCGTGAGTGGTGTCAGGTTACTCGACATCCACAAGTATTCCGTAGGTTGATGGGTTGTCAACGGACCCCCAGGTTTTGGGGTATCACAACTTGGTATCAGAGCTAAGGTAAACGATTACCTTGGGAGCTCGTTGGGTGTAGAGCAAGGTATGAGATTACCTAGGCGATCCTGAGACAGATTAGAACTACTTGCATGCATTGTGTTATGTGTGCTTGGATGTGTGAACATGGTGTATGTATGGATTTGTGTGGTATGTTGTACGATTGATTGTGTGCTTAGTGAATAGCACTGAAAAGTGAGGAGAGATTTTTCCTAAGATTTACAGTGTGTAAGCGGAAAAATTAATAAAATAAGAAATAAAATAAAAATTTTAAAATAAATTTATTTTAGTTCTACTGGAAAATGAATATATATATATATATATATATATATATATATCTTATATATATATTTTAGTGGTTTCTAGTAGCTAGAATGAAATTTTTTTTTTTGGCGGTGATAGGCTCTTGCCCATTTGAGTGCGATCCTGATAGATTGTGTCATGACACGAAATTTGGGGAGGTTGGGTTGGGTGTGCAGCAGGGGCCACGATACGGCTGAGCATGCCTGTGATACAGCCCTGCGGCACGGCCAGGATCGGCCTACGACACGGCACTGCGTGGGGCGTGAGAGGCGGCGCGCATGGCTGTGCGAGTGAAATCGCGATACAATGGTTTGTCATCGTGGCTTGGGAAGCGTACTTTTTGTCACAATAGGGGTAGCGTCTGAGAATTTGCGATCGTGCCAGCTAGCTACGGCGCGAGGGAAACGCTACGTTTCTGCGGCGTATGGGTGACACGACATGCGGAAGGAAATTGTGTTGCGATACAATTTTGTATCGTGACCAAGGGAGCTACGACACGACGACGTCTGACGGCCGTACGCTGTGACACGACCGACCACGAGGCTCACGACCGCAGCCAGAGCACGACCAGCCGGCGCGGTGCGGCGCCCACGACACGGCGACATGGCGGCTTGGGCGCGGTGCGACCTTTGTCGCGCCTCGTGCGGGTCGGGGTGTGCGCCTTGTACCCAGGCTCGGTTTTGACTCCATTACCTTGTTTCGATCCTTGTTTGTGGACCCTTTGTTCATGAACAACGTCACAAGATTTTTCAAAAAAATAAAAATAAATAAATAAAATAAAATAAAATAAAAAGGAAATAAAATAATTTTTTTTTGTTAAATATGATTTAATATATATGGAATTAATTGTCTTGCATTACTTATGAATGCATGGACATTGTGTATGAAATATTTTTCTGTATATGAATAGTGTCTCGAAATTTGTGTTTACGCCTTAGAGGGAATCTGCATTATAATTAACTTGCCGACTGACATATGTGACTGGCTGGTCGAGGGCGAAGGCGCTAGAGGCGTCTGAGTGCTGGTCGAGGCACCACCGGTGTTGACCCGGCGAGCTTTGTTGAAATTTGTAGGTATTGCCATTCTTTGCTATTGCACAAGCTAGTGCGGCGGAGTAGCCGGGAGGTCAGAGTAACCTCAAAGGTTTAGGGCGCATCATCCTCAGAGCATTCACAAGGGGAGGGAGATGGAGTAGTGGCGGGCCAGATTGGTTCCATGCGGGTTGAGAAGGTGTTAGGGCTATGGGAGATTACCTCGACACGACCAAGATTAGACTATTTGTGTTCGGCTAGAGGTGAGAGCCAAGTGCGGTGGAGGCTGGCAAGACCTCTGGGAACTAGAAGCGATGACAGCATGGGTAGAGTTCGGAGAGTTCATGGGTAAGTATTTTGGATCTTTCGTCACGAAGGCTTAGGAGTTCCTAGAGCTGAAGCAGGGGACGATGATTGTGATGGATTATGTGGCTAGATTCACGGAGCTAGCCCGTTTTGCTAATGACTACGTGGCCATGAACATGACGAAATTTGAGAAGATTCGAGTGGCTAAGTTGTTTGTTGAATGGGATTCGGCGCCGCTCAGGACACTGGTTCCATTGTTGGGACCGCCCTGACCATAGAGAGATCAGGATGCTCGGGCACTGGATCTGAGTCGTTGTGGCAAGGAAGGAGGTGGTCTTAGTTAGGGAAAGGCGGAGGGCTTCAGTTTCGCGTGGGTTCCAAGGCCGACCATCTTGGAGCTAAAGGACGAGATGTCAGAGTTATCGATCGAAATTTGGGCGAGATGGTGTGCTACGTAGCCAACCGGACATATCAAGAAGGATTTCCCAGAGGCTAGATCCCGGTTTTGAGCAGCGATCGGTCGCGGTAGGACGGGAGAGGATCTGATACATTCCCTCCACTGGCCGTGCAGACGGAAGGAGATAGTTTCGATCTCGGGAGGCTGAGCACCTCTGTTACACGAGTGACTAGAGAGCTAGGTTATGGGTAGGGGCGGAGGACGAGGCCCACTGCGGGACGTCCCGGGGGGTTCGGGTTTCTACGCCCAGCGCACCTTGAGCTAAGTCGGCCCGAGATCCAACCCCGGAGTTATCTGAGTACGTTTTGTATATCTCTCTCTGGGCAGAGTGTTATTTGATTCTAGTGTATCATTCATTCATTTCTTTGCAGCATCGGGTTGTGATAGAGTTGGGCTTAGAAGTTGAGGCCTTAGAGGAGCCCTTGTATGTGAGTTCTCCCCTAGGGATTAGGGCGAGGATAGGAATGATATGTCGTGGTTGCGAGTTAGAGATCTCAGGGATTCTACTCACAGTGGACCTGAGGGTCATGGACATGTCAGAGTTTGACCTCATCCTGGGGATGGATTGGCTGGGAGCTTACAGGGTCGTCATCGATTGTGAGCGTAGGAGGGTTACCGCCTACACGTAGGACGGTACTCGTGTTGTATTTCAGGGGGACAAGCATGATATTTTACCCCAGACGGTGTACGAGTCCAGGTGTCAGGGACAGTTGGCGGGTTGGCTAGCAAGCCTTACCCTAGAGGACGAGGTGAGACCAGACTTAGATCTACCTCGAGTAGTTTGCGAGTATGAGGATGTTTTTCCTGATGAGCTATCAGGATTGCCTCCGTAGAGGGTGGTAGACTTCTGTATCAAGTTACACCCTGGTACTTCGCCCATCTCTATGACTCTGCATAGGATGGCACCAGTTGAGTTACAGGAACTCAAAGTCCAGCTACAGGAGCTACTGGACAAGGGGTTCTTGAACCGAAACGCACTTCACCGTATGAGTACGCGATCTGTTTGAAGAAGGACAAGACCAGCCATTGCATTGATTATAGGCGAGTTGAGCAGATACGGTCGAGAATCGATACCCATTGCCGGATTGATGATTTGTTTGATCGGTTAGAGAGGGCGAGTCTTGCTCCAAGATAAACCGCTACGCTGGTTACCATCGGTGAGGGTTAGGGAGACGGATATCTACTAAGACAAGCGTTTAGGACATGATTATAGGCACTTTGAGTTCGGTGTAACTGGATTGTAGTGTAGCGGCATTCATGGACCTGTCTATAGGTATTCGACCCTATTTGGATCGGTTTATCGTGAAGTGCCGTGGGATGACATTTGATCTACTCAGGTCGGAGAGTTGGAGCATGAGTATCATTTGAGGATCGTTTTATAGTTGTTGAGAGACCATCAGTTGTATGCTAAGTTCAGTAAGTGCGAGTTTGGCTCCTGAGTGGAGTGCTGGGACACGTGGTGTCGGCATCAGGCGTGTCAGTGGACCCAGAGAAGGTCGAGGTCGTGATGAGTTGGGAGAGGCCGAAGTCAGTCTTCGAGATCGTGGTTTATTAGGAGTGGTGGGTACTCGGGGAATTCATTGAGATTTCTCACGATTAAGCGGCACCTATGGCTGAGATTGACCACGAAGGAGGTCAAGTTTGAAGTTGGGATGACCCGATGCGAGGAGGCATTCCCGGGAGTTGAAGGAGGCTTACTTCGGCTCCTATCTTGATAGTCGGATAGGAGACGAGGGTACCTGAGTGTGTGTGATGCCTCGAGAGTAGGACTAGGATGTGTTTGATGCAATCGGGAGGAGTGGTAACATGGTACCCGTAAGTTGAAGAATCATGAAGCGAAATTACCACACAGCATGGAGTTGGCGGTCGTAGTCTTCGCCTTGAAAGATTTGGCGCCCTTCACTTATAGCGGAGTTCGGTGTACTCATACCACAAAAGTCTGAAGTATATCTTCACACAACGGGACCTCAATATGAGGCAACGCAGATGGATGGAGTTCCTAGAGGATTATGACTTCACTTTGCATTACAATCCTGGTAAGGTAAATGTGGTGGCTGATGCTCTCAGTCAGAAGTCACGGGGAGCATTGGCTAGTATAGCTTCTCGGGAGTGGCGGATGCTCGAAGGCGTAGGGCCTGGTTTAGACTCTGGTCTGACAATGAGCTCGGGAATGCGTTGGGATTTAATAGCTACACCATCATTGAGTAGAGTGATCGAGTCGGGCGGGATGTGGAATGGTGTCCATCGGGGACCCCGGGTATAATCGGGTGCGCAGGTGGCAGAGGGGTGGGCGATTCTGATGGTAGTCTTCGGTATAGGGACGGTGAGTGGACACTGGAATTGGCTTGGTTTTAAGAGGAGATCGGGGTTTCACGCTCGATTTGATGTGTGTGCATCTAAGAATTGTACGAAGATACGGGATCTTCGTTGTCGGTATTACTTGGAGCGGAATGAAGAGACACGTGGGGACTTTGTTGACGATGTAGTGTCGACAAATTGGGGCGACACCAAAAGCGGCCGAGACTGCCGACCGTGGGTGGGTGGTGGAAGTGGGAGCACATCACGATGGATTTTGTGACCCACTTGCCACGGACACCTCGGAGACATGGCGCAGTTTGGGTGATAGTGGACCGACTCACGAAGTCGACACATTTCCTAGCCATGCGGATGACCTTCACATTGGAGAGAGATTCTGGTTTATATAGAGAATCATACCTTTACATGAGTACCGGTATCCATAGTGTCGATAGGGCAGGGTTTACGGCACACTTTTAGAAGAGTTTCTAAGGCTATGGGCACAGCTGACCATAGTACAACTTTCCACCCCTGGTGGTTGAATTGATCGGGAGGGAGAGGATTATCACGGGTGTTAGAGGATACTGCGAGCATGCGTCTGGATCATAAGGGTAGCTAGGAAGGCATTTGCCCTTGGTGGAATTCTCCACCAACAACGGTTACCGGTAATTATACGGATGGCGTCATATGATGCATTGTATGGGAGGCCATGCGAGATCACTTAGATATGTTGGACCGGTAGGAGAGAGCTCCATCATTGGTCGATCAGTTGAACACCAGGAAGGTGAGCAGTAAGGCCTGGGCGTCTTCTCACGGCTCAAAGCCTGTAGAAGAGCTATGTTGATGTACGTTGGCCCATAGAGTTCAAGGTGGAGATCCACGTCTTCTTGAAGGTAATGCCTAAGAAGTGGTCGAGGTTCGGCCAGCGGGGAAAGGCGCCGGGTTTATTGGGCCCTTCGAGATGCTTGAGAGGGTAGGCCTTTGTGTGGCGTACGAGGTTGGCTTCCGCCCCGGCATGTCGGTGTCCACGAGGGTATTTCCGTCTCATGCTCGGGAGGTATCTCGAGATCCGGCTCATGTAGTGCGTTGGGGAGATTGGGGTTGACAACGATGGGACCTTCGAGGGGGACCGGTGTGCGTATGGATGGTCGGGATCGGGTTTTGCGACCTTAAGATCGTGAGGCTAGTGAGGTGCTATGGCGGCAGGTGGAGTCGAGAAGTCAATGTGGGAGCGCGAGGACACGATGCGGGCCACATATCCCTTATTGTTTAGGGATGAAGGTACGTGGTTTAGTCATTTTGACCGCCAGTGACTAAGTTTATCATGGTATAATGCACGTTGCATATACATGTGATTTCTTTATAAATTATCATGAATTTCGGGACGAAATTCCTTTTAAGGAGGGGAGAATGTAAAACTCGAGAAAATTCTAATTTTCTTAAAAAGGGTAAAACGGTAATTTCAGTCAAAATCCGAAATTTTTCTAGATCTCGGATGATGAAACAAACTTCATCGTTGGAATCGTCTCGCGAAATCTAGCCACCACGTCGAATTTCGTCGAATTCCGAGACAATCGGAATTTCACGTTTTAAAGGCTGCCAGGATGTCGGGTGCGTTAAAGCGGGTTTAGACATGTGATGTGAAAAAGTCACCTACTACATATACCCATGTGACACATGCATGAGTAGAGAGAGGTGGAATGGATGAAGCAGTCAAGCCATGTCCAAAATCAAAGAAAAATGGACGTAGGAATTTTGGAAATGTTTAATGAGAATAAAACAAAGAAGAATAGTGAACTTCTTCTCCAAAGCAGCAGAAACGGCAGTAGGTGCTGGATTTGAGTTTTAGAGAGAGAAGGAGCTCATTCTCTCTAGATTTGCGACCGTTCGGACCGTCGGTTCTCGACGGACGAAGCTTAATCGATCTGCAGCGAGGGGCACAGCGTGGACACGATTTGGTGGAGTTCGACAACTCCATGGTGAGTCTTTCCTAACACTTGTGTTATTCTTTGGGTAGGCGTATAGGGTGTTAGGGTTACGTGGGGCTTGATTTGTTGAAATTACGGTCTGAAAGCTTTTAACCGAATGGAGAAAATCCCTATTTGTGCGGCCGTGAAGGTGCCGACCGAGGGTTTCACTGTTCACGTGATTTTGTTGGTGTGATTTTTGTGTTGTAAGTGATTCAAAATGAATTGCTTGTGTTTGTAAATTAGCCCATGTGAGCTAATTTTGGTGTTATAGTTGTAATTTGAATAGCATGAATAATGTGAGTTAATTATGTTAGTATATCGTATTTTATATATTAGCATGAATATTTGGAATTGGCATAATGCATTACTTCTTATGCGCTAAGGAGCCTAGAGATATTAGTGTGAGTGCATGACACGAAAAGAAAACAAAAAAAAAAATGTTTGTGAAAGGAATTTGTGAAGATTTTGGTGTGTTGAAATTGTCCAACAATTCACGTCGGAAGGGCCCGTGAATTGTTTGAAGGTTATCCAACAGTTCGCCTCAGGAGGTAGTCTAATATATTCTGAATCTCGAAACAAGTTTTTCGAACAAAAAAGCTTTTGTTTCAGCGGGTTTCTCGCATTTGAAAGCTGACATGTGTGAGGGAGTTGGTGGACTCGAAACATGGGTTTGGGCATGTAGACATTCAAGTAGGATCAACGTATTTACTTAAGTGTGATTGTTTTAGTGACATGTGCACTTGGGTGGGGAGTAACCCCGTGGGAAATTATCGCTCTTGGGCTTTGCTCACCTGTCGGGATCACTATTTAGTGCGGGTGTACGGAAGGATGGCACTCCCTCAGACCGCATTTAGAGAAAGCCCAGGGTTATGGCTTTGTGAGACTTTGTATAACATGTATTAGAAATTGTACATTTTAATATATGTTGAATAAAGTAATTTATTAACTCTTGAACTATTGTATGTAGTTGAGTGTATTTTGTGAGTATTGATGCGAGGCCCAAGTGACCATTATTTTACTCGCATGGATGTATGATCAGTGTTAATTGTTGGGTTACTGTTTTGTATTTGGGTGAAACTCCTGATCTGAGGAATACACTGATTTTAAATGGTGGTGTCGGGTTACCCCGGCGTGCAGTGTCTGTGTGATTGTGGTTCAGCGGACCCCCGGGTTTTGGGGTGTCACAGTTTTGGTACAGCTTTAGTGTCTTTTCCATAACTTGTCCATCACTCATCCAACTTGAGTGATTCAAATTTCTGGATAAACTAGAATTCTAGGAGAACAAATCTCCTTGAAATAAGTGTATTCCAATTTGGACCCCATTGTACCCAAAAATCTGTCTAAAGGGAACTCTGTTTGTAGGAAATATTTTGGTATAAAGATATTCAAATGAATAAATGAAATTGTAAAAGAATTATAAAAGTGATTGTTATATGAAATATGATTACATAAAATGAAATCTGAGTATCTTGAGAACATGATCATGTCTGAGTTATGATAAATGTGATTCATGTATATGTATAAAGAATCTTTGTCACGAAAGTATCTCATGTGAATACATGTGATTTACATTATCCATGTATATGAGATGTGCATGAACTGAACACAAACTAAAAGTATAATAAGATTGATTGTTTGCATATGTCCCCGGTAGATGGATAGGTAGGCATGCCTAATAGGATTACATGATATAGTTGGCCCCATTTAGGTCTGACCTAGTTTGGGTTAATACGATGCAGGGATCCTTTGTCTCGTGCGATGATAGTACCATAGGTACATATAGTTTATACCCATGTCCACTTCTTGGAATATGTAGGCAAGACATAAGAAGAGATAAAATGATTGAAATGGTAATAAGAATCATGTAACATGAAAACAATGATTTGAATTGAAAAATGTGATGGAGCTACAATCATATAAAAAGTACTACGTATTATGAAGAATGAACGTGAGAACTCTAATAAATGACATAGTATACAAGTTGTCGAATATATGAACAGATAATGTGCAAATAGGAATTGAGTTAATTGTATATTGCCATTAAGGACCACTACAAGTGGTCATATATGGTATATGTTTCCCTTCGCTATAAGCAACGCGATTATTAATCTGTGTAGAGTGCTTGAAGAAGACATGGCCGTGCGACACACGAAGGGCCAACCTGGCAATAGCGGAGTCCCAGCATCTATAGGTTGCTACCTTTGATTTTGAATATGTACATGTAAAGTTTTTTTTTTATAATAGGACTTGTATATGTATAAGGCAATGAGACTCAAATATTTGTACAGAACATTATGAACACCATTATGGAGGTAGTGTTAAAAGTTTTTTTTTTTCTTTATGGATTGAGCTTAAGTTATATTCTGATACATTCAGTTATATTTCGAGATGAGCCCACTAATGTCAGTAACTCAGGTAAAGGAGTCACAGTCTCGTGCCACATTCCCCCTTTTCCTCTTAGGTGAGGGTTGGGGCGTGACATGAAGTGGTTGAATTGGGGGTTAACTGACATAACCACGGGCCTACCTCTAAAACTAGTCCGAAAAATCGGTCCATATCCGCAACAACATAAAATCATAAATAGAAAGGATGAAGATGTCTCGAGTACCATATGCATTAACAGTAGAAAATTTAGTGTTTGTTATGATTTGTATGACACTAGACATTGCATGAGCAGCGAGAGCAGTAAATTTATTCACGGAAAATCCAAGGATAGAGTATTGGAATATGGCTAATAGGATCCTTAGATATATTAAAGGACCCCAAATGCTGCACTATGTTTTGAAGGATCAAAATTGATCATGCTATGTTGATTCCGACTTTGCAAGTAACCTTGACAAAATGAAATAAACTATGCGTTCACACTATATAGGAGGAGTTGTGAGTCAGGTTTCAAAACTCCGAAAGGTTATGGATCGATCTACACAGAAGTAGAATATATGGCAGAGCTACAAAGGCTTGTAAAGCTATCCGCATTAGAAGATTAAGGGAAGAGTTTGGGCACAAACAAGAGGAGATCTCCTTGTTCCAGCAGTAATCAAAGGGAATTAACCTTTATGATTCAATATCTTTTTTCTGTTAGAAGTGGTGGAAGAAAAAACTATGAATATGTTACTTAAGATCTTTACTTACGAAAGAAAATCTCTGATGCCCTAACAAGCCAACTAATACCAGTGAGTTAGTTCGTTATATTCTCTATTACAATGAAACTAATCAACATGTAACTAAGGCACGTATATTTAGACAGCTAGCTTTTACTGGGAGAATGGTTAAGGTTCATGCAATTGTCCCACATCAGAAGAAGAGAAAAGTTATAGATTCCCAAAAATCAAAGACTTTCATCCTTTATGGGTATATATGATGAAGAAAGCAGTAGTGGTTGTGTAGCATGCATGTTAATTACCTTTGAATTTTGTTTTTGATGAATGGTGGAAGGTCGAGAGAGTAACTGGTGGAGAATAACTGAAGGGTCTCTCAATGGGAAAAGCCCACTAGAGCCTAGAGGAGAATTCCATTGTTTCATTTTGGATGACTCCATTGGTAGATCAGTGAGAGTGTTTTATGGCTAACAGTGTTATATAACACTGTGTCTCCCTGACCACATTTAACTATTTTGAAAATAAATAGAAATTTATATTTATAAAATTAAGATATTTTATTTTTATTTAAAAATACATTCTGTAATCTCAAATATTTATTTTCTAATTAAACTCATAAACATACTATCTAAATAAAGAAAATATTAATATGCTAAAACTAATAATATTTGTTATTAAATTTTTCTTAAAGATTATTAATTTTAAATTATTTTTAATATTAAATTTAATTATTTTAATACATGTTTTGTTGAAAAAACACACCCTCTATCTATAATTCTTATAGTCCTAATCATCATCCACAACAATTGTTATGTTTCCCTGATCATAGGTTGTTTTGATTATCCCTATAAATACTTAAATATGATTGAACATATTATATATATTAAAATAGATTTAAAAAATGTTTCCTATAGATTATATAAAAATTAAAAGAAACAAAATTTAAATCATAAACTTTAAATAATTAACATTTTATATATTTTTATCTAAATAATTTAATAATATATTTGATGATTTTAATTATTAAATCTCGTCTAAGTTGTTAAAATTAAGAAACTATTTTAAAAATTTATTTTTTGTGATTATTTGTGTAAGTATATGGAAATATGTATAATTGATTTAAAAAAGTTACAACAATAAATTTTATAATATTTTTTAACAAAATCAGTTTATATTAGAAATAATATTTACAATACTAAAAACCATGTGAAATGTACATTTAAGAATGTAACTTTTGGATATATAGATATATATATATATTTTGGATATCTATGAATATATTATATATCTATATATATATATATATATATATATATATATCTATATATATGAAATAATATGAAATTAACAAAACTCATGTAGAAAGTGTATTTTAAAAAATGCAAATAGTGGCTAAATTATTAGACATTGCAACTTCAATTATAGTTCTAAAAATATTCAAATTTCATAGGTGAATTAATTGTAAAATTTCTCCACATATTAAGTACTTCCTATGACCAACAAAAGAGTAGTCACAAATAATATAGATTTTTAAGACCAATGAATATTAGTAAATAATATGATTTTTTTTGCGACTATCTTTATGATCCTTACAAAATATCAAACTTTCGGGGATGAGTTATAATATTTATCGTAGAACATATTGATTATCATTCAACATAAAGTTATATCTTTATACTAATACAGCTATATAGCCAACCAATGAAGTAATGGAATTAATAGGAACCTTGACAATTTTACCGTTCTAACAAAATATATTTTTTTAGTGACACATTAAAATATTTCTCATAGATTATAATTTTTTTGAAACTAACACAAGGTTCATCACAAATGATGTTATTGTCTATGACATTATAAGATATTTTGCGACTAAAATTAATAGTCCTCACAAATATCAAACTTCCAAGGACGAGTTACAATTTTTTATTTTTATTTTTGTAAATTATAGTATTTTCTACAACCAATATAAGATTTATCATAATAATACATTTTACAACCAATCAATAACTTGTCACAAATTATAATATTTATGATAATAATGGTAGCAATAAATAAAATTGTTGGTCTTAGATAAATAAAATATTTAAGTGACTATCATTAAAATGTCCCATTGATAATTGTTAAAGTTCATTGTGAAAATTAAAATCAATGACTAATTTAAGAGTAGTAAGTAAAAAGCTTGGGCGTGAAAACCAAATTTCTTATAGTGCATCTTGTTTTCCTTCACTTAAATAGTGAAACCGTGAGTATGGGGTACTTAGTTAATTGAGCAAGTAAGACCATTCCTTGGTTACCGATATCCGGACTCTTCAGGTCCACTATATTACTTAGGCCCATATCATACTGATTAATTTTGTATAAAGAGTGCCTAATAGTTTACGGTGCTTGAAAGTGTTTGACAAAATGTTTGTGAGAAAGAGTTAGAATAGAGGAATGTGACAGAGCACCAAACTAAACTAATATAGTTTGTATCTCATTAACCAAAGAGAGTACAGCAAAATCTTTTTTAAAGAGAAGAAGTGGCGGGAGAATGAGTTTGTATTGTTGTAACAAAGACTGAGTTTTTTTTGGATGCTTGGTTGATCTGTTATGACTTGTTTGGCTAGAAGTTAGATGGTTATAATCCCCCCTCAAGCTCATGGGGGATGAAATCACCGAGAGCTTGTGGATTGTAGATAGATGTTTAGTTAAGATGTCTGCGATTTGATCCAGAGGTGGAACATATTTGATGACTAGTTCATTGCAAAGAACCTTCTCCCAAATTAAGTGAAGGTCAATTTCAGTATTTTGCTGCTCTAGTGAAAAACAGGGTTGTGAGCTAGATATGCTGCATTTTGGTTATCACACCAAATAGTTGGAGGAGCAATGGGAAGACATAATTCTTTGAGAATAGATTGAATCCATACTAGTTCTATAGAGAGGGCAACAATGTTGCGATATTATGATTCAACACTACTTTTGAAGATCACGCGTTATTTAGAAGATGACCAGGAGATGATGTTAGAGCTAAGAAAAATACAATATCCATTGGTACTTCTTTGGTCATCAAGGCAAGATGCCCAATCCGCATCGCTATATCCATGAAGATCTAGAGACGATGATGGTAGAGTATAAGTATGAAATTTTCAGATAGCGTAGGATGCACTTAACAGCCACCCAATGAGCTTTAGTTGGACATGCCATGAATTGGCAACCCTTATTCACAACAAAAGCAATATCTGGTCTCGTGATGGTAGCATATTGAAGTGCCTAACAACAGTGCGATATTCAGAAGGATCAGATAGCGAAAGACCATCATGTTGAGAAAGTGTTCTTCCAGAAGCACCTGGAGTGGAGGCTGGTTTGGTGTCAATCATTTGTGTTTTATGAAGAAGATCTTGAATATACTTCTGTTGAGTAAGATGAAGAGCATCATCGTGTTGGGTAAATTGAATGCCCAGAAAGTATGAAATTGGCCACCAAAGATCCTCTAAGAGAGAATCTATTCTGTATCAAATCAGATAGTAGTGAGAAATTAGGAGAGTTACTTCCTATGACTAACACATCATCAATGTATACAAGAAGAACCAGGCTCAATCAATGTATACAAGTAGCACTATTATAGACAAAGAGAGAAGTGTTTGTCCTTGATGGTTGGAAGCCAAACTCAATCAATGCCACATGCAATTTTTGAAACCAATCTCAAGGGGCCTGCTTAAGGCCATAAAGAGTTTTGTGCAATTTGAAAACAAAGTGAGGATGCTGAGGATCAGTGAAACCGAAAGGTTGAGCCATGAAAACATCCTCTTGAAGATCACCATTAAGGAATGCATTTTCAAAATCAAGTTGACGAGTTGACCATTTAAAAGAGAAAGCCAAAGCAAGAATCAAACTAATTGTGCAAGGCTTAGCTACTGGACTGAATGTGTCAAAGAAATCAACACCTACTATTTGAGTGTAGCCTTGAGCTACTAACCGAGCTTTAAATCTATCAACTGAACCATCTGATTTATACTTAATCTTATATATCCAACGACAACCCACAATATGAGCACTAAGATCTATGTCTGATTTCGAAGTAAAAACTTGATACCAATATTGTAGCTTCAAAATCAAACTAGGTGTAGATGCTTGAGCATATGTTCATTGGTTCTGTAATGAGTAAGATAAGCTAACTGTGTAGATTCTGGATTTTGCTCTTGTAATCATGGGATGAGTATTTGAGGAAGAGAAGAAATGGATGAAGAAGTATTAGATTATGTAGAAGGAACTGGTAGGAGAGGAGGTAAGGGTTCAGTAGATGGTGAGGGACACAAGGATGAGAAATTTGAACAAGAATGCTGCAGTTGAAGTAGTAAGGCTGGTGTGAGAACTGACAGAGCATTTGAAGAGGAGGAAGTATCTGATGAGACTAAGGAAGACTGAAACAGAAATGTATTTTCATGAAAAATGACATGCCTAGAGATGTAAAATCGATCAGTTTTAGTATCAAGACAAAGATAGCCTTTATCAGATGGGGCATAACCAAGAAAAACACAAGGAGTAGACCTATAAGACAAGTTTGTTAGTCATGTAAGTTTTGAGGGAAGGAAAGCAAAGACATCCAAAAATGCAAAGATGAGTATAATTTGGAGCTTTATGAAACAGAAGTTGAATTGGTGACTAATAGGAATGGACCTTGGTGGGGAGAAGATTAATAAGATAAGCAGTTGTTTGGAAAGACTGCATCCAATATTTGAGGGGTAAGGAGGTTTGAGCTGAAAGTGCCAAGCCTGTTTCTACTGAGTGTCAGATTTTTCTCTCTGCCCTCCCATTTTGTTCAATAGTATGGGGACATGAGAGCTGATGCAGGAATTTGTGACTGAGAGGTAGATTTAGAGACAAAAATTCCCCTCCATTATGAGGATAGAGGTGTTTATTAGAGTATTAGCTGCCTTTCAATTAGTTTTACAAATTTAATAAAACTAGACAGTGCTTGATACTTTTATTGGATAAGAAATACTAATGAAAGTGTAGCGTGAAAAACATCAATAATCAAGACTATCTTGCTCAATAGAGTGGCTGGACATGGTGCAGGACCCCACAAGTCAAGATGCAGAAGTTCAAGGCATGTGAAAAAGAAAAAGGAAAGGGAAATTTATGAGATTTAGCTAATGGGCAATGAACACACAATTCAGACAGTTTATTACAGGAAATGACAATGGCAAGATTACAAGAAGACAATGCTCTATACAAAACTGGTGCAGTAGGGTGACCAAGTTGGGCATGCCGGATGGCTTCTTGAACAGTAGAGGTTGTGGAGTTAGCCATGGCAAATGCAGATGGTGAAGACTTTGGAGTTACAAAAGTGTACAAACCAGCTTTAAAGGTACCCTGAAGATGAATGGTCTTGGACACCTGATCTTTCTAAAAAGTGGTCAGTGAAGAGCTAAAAAGACATTATTATCAGTGTAGAGAATTTATTACTGATGAAATTAGTGGATAGTTGAGGAACATGAAGAACTTGTTGCAAAATGAATTGATAAAAGGAATAGGAAAACTGCTTCTTACCTGTATGAGCAATGGGAAGGGTGTGTCAATTTACAATGGTAACCTAATCAGTGCCCAAACACGGATGAACATTGGAAGGCTGTGGTGTGATCTCAGCAGGGCATTGAGTTGCACCAGTATCAAAGAACCAATCTTCAGAGGTGGTACCTGGTGCTAGCATGGCATGCATAGAAGGAGAGTTCTTCTGAGAATTGGCAAAGGCAAATAAAGAAGGCTGTGGAGAAGGTCCCTGAAATTAAAGCAATATCAAACCTGTGGTAACATTTCATTGCTACATGACCAAACTTGCCACGCAATTGACATTGTGGCAAAGTAGGAAGAGAAGGTGGATGATGTGAAGCAAAGAATCTCTGTGGTGGAGGTTTGTAAGCCTAAGTTTGAGTAGAACGAATGAACTGTTGATGAGGAGGTCTCTACTGATTGCGTTTGAGTGTATTGAGACGGATATTGTTGTACTAAGGAGGAGTAGTAGCCACATGGGCTGTAAGTGGAACAAGTTCTGGAGGTAGAGACTGTTATAGTTGGAATCTTTTCTCATGAGTGAACAGATACTATGAACAGAATGTAGAGACAAATCTTCATCTCTAGCTGCTAAGTAACTTATAGGGTGTATCCAGGTCCCCCTGACCTCCCAAGATTTGAAGAATTTGATCCCTTTCTTTTCCTAGTTCTTCAATGGTAGCAAGGTTATTAGTTTTGGTTTTTACCTTCAAGATCTACTCCGTCATAGTGTCTCCTCCTTTCTTGATTGTTTGAAACTCTAATCTCAATTGCATAGCCTGAGCTTTAGAAGATGTAGAGAAGATCCTTTGCAGCGCAATCCAGGCATCATGAAAAGATTCATACCCCACAATCTGGCTCATTATATCAGTTGTGAGGGTGGAATAAATACAGCTTAATATTAAATGATCAAGTCGTCTCCATTTGATGAACTCCGGGTTTGCTTCACCAGATCGAATTTCCTTGGGTGGACATTTCTTGGTACCATCTATATAATCTATATAATCCTCAAATCCATTCGCGAAGACTACATTTTCCATTTGAGTCTTCCAGATAACGTAGTTGTTCCTATCAAGTTTAATGGGCAAAACATGATTAAGAAATTGTAGAAGAGGTGTTTGATGAATATTTATATTTGATACTCAAGTTGAGTGGATGGGATGTGAGGAGGAAAGATTTGAATGTTTGTTTGAAGACTTTAGGAAAAGAGAAGATCTAAACACAGAAAGAATGAGAATCTTGAGTAGATCGGTGTAGGTTGAAATCTAACTGGAGAAGAAAACAATACTAAAAGAAGAAAAAAAAGAAAAATTAAACAGAAGAAAATGATGAAAAGAAAAACAGTAGAATCACGGTTCCAAGCTCTCATACCATGAAAGTGTTTGACAAAATATTCGAAAGGTTAAGATAAAGGAATGTAATAGAACCTCAAACTGCACTGATAGAGTTTGTATCTCATTAACCAAAGAGAGTACAACAGAATCTTTTTTAAAGAGAAGAAGTGGCGGGAGAATCAGTTTGTATTGTTGTAACGGAGACTGAGTTTGTTGGATGCTTGGTTGATTTGTTAATACTTGTTTGACTGGAAGTTAGATGGTTATCTGTGTTTCTGATGCTTTTGATGAAACTTCCCATTGATGCACCATCAATAAGATCTTGTCCTGTAATGAACCGTAAACATCATCTCATTTTGACCTATTATTCCATGCTTGTGACTGCGACGAAAGGGTGAAATATTTTTTGTTGGGTTCTTCATATTAGCTTCTTCATAGTATTTAAGTACTCCTTTAAGGTAAGGGAAAATTAATAGAGTTTTTTTTTAGTGTTTTATATGTACAATTCAAAAATGTTTGCTATATTGTTTGCTTAAAATATGGATCAAATATGTTTGTTTGAAAAGTATGTTGAGGTTTATGTTTTGTTAATAATATAAATGGTAGAGATATTACGTTTTGTGAACGGAATTGTTGAAATTATATTTTTGACTTTGGTAGTTCGACTGCCGTGGGAATAATAGTTATTATTTATTAAGGCTCTTGTGAGCAGAGAATCTTAGTTGACTTTTACATTGTGGTGGGGAGATGTAATTGATTTGGCAAGCCACAGGGGTTTGGGTTAGAGGTTACGAGAATGCAGTGGTGTTTTGTTCGTCTACGCTTAAAATATATTTAAAGAATTTGGCGGGTTAGAAAGTCTGCATGGTGACACCGTTCTGATATTTATGCAGGGATAAAAGTTTTGAGTTGAATATTTGAATGAATTTGATATAAAAGTGTTTGGATCTGATATGAAATGACTTTATTTAAATATTTGAATGTATTGACAAAAAAATTATATGAAATAAACTGATGATAATATTTCTTATTTTTATTAGTGATTTGAAAATGTTTGATCCATGAACTGCATTAATCTACTTTATTGGACTTTTATCTCATTCTCCCTTTGTTGACTATTTTGAGTACTCACAGTTAGCATTGAGTGATGGCCACAGTGGATTAAGGTTGTCTTTTATTAGGATACGATTTTGGAGTTCTCCTATGGACTTTGTTTAATTGATGATTTTTTGTTCATTTGGATTATTTGGTTTCGGAGTTGGTCAGAAGTGTATGGATATTTATCTTAGAACTTTTATGTTAATTCATACATGAATACTGAGAGTTAGAAATTTTTGTTAGTTTGGAATTTTGGATATGAGAATTGATGACTTTGGAATGCTGTGTGCTTACTTTGAACAAGTGTTTGATAATTGAAATTAATTCGATTACAAAGTTGAAGGTTTGGGTCGTTTCGCACTTCGAGCCGTCAAATTTGAGGTGTGAAATGACAGTCATAACCATTGGGCGGGTTTGGGGCATGACAAATAGATTTACAGATTTGAGTTCACAAACAAATTTTGTTCCAAAAAACAATTAAGAACTATTTTCAAAATATTTCAAAGGCTTGTTTTAGAAAATGTGGAAAACAGGGCACTATTCTTTTTTTCTGGTTTCAAGTGCTGCAATTTAAAATGCAGTTATTCCTTTTGTCCAACTTCCAGAAACCTAAATTCATTATTTCTGGAAAGGCCAAAAATAAACTTCATATTCCATCAGAGATTCTTGTTTTACCATTATAACAAAATTTGAGAATCTAAAGTGAAAAAAGTGCTTTGAAATTAATCACTCAGTCGCTCATTTTTCTTCTAAACACAGGAAATGACGACACATACTTCTTGTATAATTTCAGTATAACTTTGTAGTGTATATAATTTTACGTTTCTCAAATCATTTAAAAATTTTCCAAATTTATTCTCAAATTTTCATCCAACAAGCCAAAATTATAACCATCCTATGTTTTCATGTAATATTAAACCTTTAACAAAACCCCCGCATAATGAACAATCCAAAATTATTTTACAGGATTCCAAATATTTATCGCCTGATAAATAATTAAGACGTTCATTTTAAAGGAATTTCTTTAAAATATATTACATTTTTGGTTACTCATGAATGCATCCCCAAAATTTTTGCTCATCAATCTGATAATTATCTACCGATGCCCAATTGGGTAGTTCAAATATATACATCAGTATGTCACTACGGTTTTCAGTGCCCCTGTGTTTGCCTGCTCAGGAAGTGGATAAAAAGAAAAGAAAACATTCAATCTACATTCAATCTTACTTTATAATGTTTTGCCAATGAAGTTGCTAGTGTCAGTGGAATGCTCAAAATGAAAGGTTCAGGCTGTTTGTTACCAAAATGAAAACAGCAATCGCTTCCTTTTTTGGATTCTTCTCAATCATTATAGTGCTTGCATTTTATAAACGCTGAAAACAAAATTTTCAATGATTTTTAAATGAATTATTTTTACAAATATTTTCTGAAACACCATTTCAAATCGTGTTCTATGCTCCATTCCATTTTCACTCAATATTCAAATTTCCATTCTCATCTCTTCATTTTTTTTCTTTTCTTTTTTTCCGTTTCTGGTCAACCAAACAAGCAGCAGAAAGCTACAAAATAACGCACTATTACAAATTGAACGAAATTGTAGAAGTTCCTAAAAACAATTTATCGTTTTCAAAAGTAGAAGTCAACATATCTATGCGTCCGAGCAGGCTCTTCAGCATACAACATACCCTTCTTTTCTGTTCTTTTCAAATCTTTTAGCTCGTTTCCAAGGCAGCCAAACACAAACAATGCGAAACAACAAAGCAAATGCACTACAAAAAGATAAAGAGAATAAATCAAAACCTGAGCAATCGATTCCATAGCCGGGGAGATCAACTGGCAGGGACTGCACGAGGTGGCGATGAACTCCACCAGAAATGGTCTATCAGCCTTCAAAACGACGTCGGAGAACTCGCTCTCCTTTATCTCTGTGTCAAATATGGAGGCTTCAATTGTAAAAAATGGAGGTTGTTAGGAAACCAACCCTCAATTTTCTTCACTTGATGGAATGCTTTAATTTTAGGCTACATCACTTACCATTTTCTTTATAAATGGAGATGTTGTGTAGGAAAATCATCTCACATCTCTTTGTATTAACCCCACAATTCATAGTGAAGAAGTGAGGAAGAGAGAAAGGGTGAAGAAGAGAAGGTGAGTGAGAGAAAGATGGTAATTTTCGCAAAGATTAATTTATCAAGCAGGCTATGTTTCTCTTTATAGTGAAAGATGCAAATTGTTTGGGGGTAGGCAAGTTTGTGTCGAACCATGTAAATTTTATGTGTTTGCTTGGTTATTTATTTTTGCCCTCTCAAATCAGTGGGTAGGGATTGTGTTATTTCGACAATTGGTATCGGAGCACAGTTTGTGGGACTTTAAGATATTCTTAGTATGCTCTGTGGTTGTAGCATTGTCTGATCTTCCACATCATAAAAGAATATTTTGGAGCTCCTTGTTATTTTTGCATGAGGTTACTATTCATGTGAATAGTAAATTTAGTGAATAGTGAGAATTTTGGGCAATGTCATTTGTCAACGGAGGTGTTCTGTCTACGAGTGTTTGGGGTGTCAAAAAAAGATCCGGGAAATAAGATTTGAGTGGGACGATGACATGACGTGGTGAAAATCGAAAAGTTCAATGGCGCATTTTGGGTTTTGGAAAATGCAGATAGAGGATTATCTGTATCAGAAAAATTTGTACCAGCCTCTCTTAGGGGAGAAGCCATAATTCATGAAGAAGGAAGAATGGGATATTCTTGACAGATAAGCTCTCGGAGTTATCCGATTGTATTTAATCCTTGATATTTACTTCAATATAATAAAGAAGACCATATATAGAAGTCTTATGAAGGCTTTACTAGTGTGTCCCACAATTATGACCTCCCAACAAAGTGCACCTGATAAGGTGATTATTCAATATGCGGATGGCAGAAGGTGCATCGGTGGCTCAACATCTCAACGAACTCAACAAAGTCACAACTCAATTGAGTTCAGTTGGAATTGAATTCGATGAAGAGGTATGTGCGTAGCCTACTTTTGTCCTTACCCGGAAAATTGAACCTATTGTCACGGCTGTGAGTAGCTCGACGGGAAGCAATAAGTTAAAATTTGACGATGTTCGTGATTTGCTTCTTAGTGAGGAGATCTGAAGGAAAGAGTCGGATAAATCATCAGCCTCTTTAGTATTGCATACAGAGTCAAGAGGAAGAAATTCAACCAGAGGTAAAGGGCGGAGTAGATCAAAGAGTAGGAGGTCCAGATCCAGGAATCCTAGTAATTCTAATAGCTCAAAGACTGTCGAGTGTTGGAATTATGGAAAGGTTGGGCACTACAAAAATCAGTGCAGGAGTACACCAAAGGACCAAGAAGTGAAGGCAGAGGCAAATGTTACTTCCACCTCAAAAGGAGATGACGCGTTAGTTTGCTCTCTGGAAAGCAAGGAAGATTCTTGGGTATTAGACTCAGGAGCATCGTTCCATGCTACTTCACTGAAGGAACTCTTTGAAAGGTATGTCCCTAGAAATCTTGGAAAAGTATACCTTGGTGATGATCAACCTTGTGCTATTGTTGGTGAAGGTGTAGTAAAGGTTAATTTGAACGGGTCAGTATGGAACGAGAAGAGGATGTAGGGCATATTCTGACAGAAAAGACAATCGGTTAGAGCGCGTTGACAGCGATGAAGCTACCGGTCGGTGGCCATTGAAAGATTTCAGCGTGTGGCGGTTGCGAGGCCCAGAAGAGTGGTACTCTTCTGCATGACTCTCACAGATTGTTAGGTGTGGTGGGTGAAGCTAAGCTCCCAATTATGGAATCAAGATTGGGTCACATGAGTGAGAAGGAGGATGAGTGCCACACTCAAAAGGAAAACTTCCGTAATCTAGATCATTGCAGATAGACATGTCTGGGTGTATATGAAACTTGAAGGTGGCCTTTGAGACGATGTGAACCGAAGAAGAAGTTAGATCATGTTCGCACTCGGCGTTTGAGGGCGATAAGCGGTCATTCATGGTAGGAAACACTACTTCAGGATTTTCATCAAGATCACTTAAGGTATGGGTTTACTTCCTAAAGCATAAGTCCGAAGCATTCGAGGCTTTCTCAGAGATTGTGCCATGGGTTGAAAATGAGACAGTCTAAAAATCAAAAAGCCTTAACCGATAATGCCGGTGAATATGAAGACACTAGACTAAGAATAAAGTTACAGAGAATGGATCAAAAATGGAGAACTGCGGCCCAATATAAATCTCAACACAATGGTGTAGTAGAGCGTATGAACCATGTTAATAGAAAGACAGATACAAACAGTTTACCGGCTAATTATGAGCATAGCCAACACAAAGAGCTTATTTGACTAATCACAGCCTGTCATCATCACTGAGTACAGAATATCTGAGAGTATGAGCAGAAGATGATCAAACCTCACACCAGAGTTTATTATGGCTATGCATTAGCATCATGTAGAATAATCTTGATCCAATAAAGAATGCATCTCACCAGTTGAGTAAAGATGAACGCCGCCTGATTGTGGATTATTGAAACAGAAAAAGAACGCAATAGAGAAAAACGCCTTCATCGAAAAGGTGATGTACAAGGATAGAAATAAAACTGACGCCATTGACTTAGAGCAGAGTGGGCCAGTATTTATAGAAGCAGATGACATCCTAGATGATACTCTAACAAAGCAAAGATAATAATGTCTCTGCCAGGAGGAACAAAGAGCTTGTGCAACAAACCGCACACACCCATTCCTACAATAACTCCTATATTGAGAAAGTCCTATCAACCTCACTTGCCTAACAAGAGATACATGAATTATCTGTTGTTGATAGGAGGAGAACCTGAATGCTATGATGAGGCATGTCAGACCGAAGATGCTTGCAAGTGGGAGGTTGCCATGAAAGAGGAGATGAAGTCTCTAATCTCCAATCAAACATGGGAACTAGCTAAGTTATCAGAGAGAAGCAGCGCACTTGCCAAATAAAATGGGTGTATCGAGTGAAAGAGGAGCATGACGGTTCCAAGAGATATAAAGCTTGACTCGTTGTCAAAGGATTCCAGCAGAAGGAAGGAATTGACAACACCGATATTTTCGTCTAAATTGTGAAGCTCAATAATTAATGTAACAATATCGGGACATAGTGAAGATATTCACCCAACAATCGACGGAAGACCGCATTCTTCATGGTAGACTGACGAGGAGATATACGAAGCGTTCATGTTTTTGTACTGTGAAGGAGAACATGGTGTGCAAACTTAAGAAGAGCTTGTATGGCTTGAAACAAGCCCCAAGGAAATGGTACAGGAAATTTGATAGGTCATGTAATAAAGGAAGATTTAAAAAGTGCAATGACTAATCGTTGGTACTTCAAGAGATATAGCTCCAGTTACATCATTTTACTACAATATGTTGATGACATGCTGGTAGTAGGTTAAGATATGGATGATATCAGACGGTTCTAGGAATGCAAATCATAAGAGAGAAGCAGAAAGGGCTCTTGTAGTTATCTCAGGCAGAGTACATCAATCGCATTTTGCAGAGATTCGACATGAGTGATGCCAAGCCAGTCAGTACACCCTTGGCTAGTCATTTTCATATATCCAAGGATCAGTCCCCTGAAACGGAGGAAGAGAAAGAATTCATGGCTAAGGTTCCTTACGCCTCAGCCATTGGAAGTTTGATGTACACAATGGTCTATATGAGACCAGACATTGACTATGCAAAGGGGAGTCGTAGCGACGGCGTCAAATCTGAAAGCTCATCGGGAAGCAGTTGAAACGGATTTTGAGGTATCTATGAGGCACCATAGAAAGTAACAATTTTGGCTGTTTGCAAGTACAAGGCTACGATAGACGGACTTGGAGGTGAAGACCATCGAATAAGCACCACCGGGTTATATATTCACCATCGAAATACAAATGCAGTCGGATGTCAAGATTTGTAGAAGATTGGTCACTGTCAACTCACAGCGCTGAGTATGGCAATGATTGAAGCCAGTAAAGAGATGATATGGCTTTAGGGTTTGTTAATAGAGTTGGGATTCAAGCAAGAGAAGAACGTTCTATATAGTGATAGTCAGAGCGCAATACATTCTGGCAGAATTCATTTCCATTATAATGAGAATACTGACTGCGACACTTCATTAGATCTCTATCGAGAGAAAGCAAAGTTAGAGAAAATCCAAGGAAGTAATAACCAACTGATATGTTAACAAAGACAGTGACTATTGACAAACTGGTTGTGCCTGAATCTAATCACCTGCTGGGCACAAAGGCTAGGAAGAGTCACGATTTGTTCAAGATGTGAAGACAAATTGAAATCAGTCTTCAAGTGGGAGATTGTCAAATATGGAGGCTTCAATTGTCAAAAATTGAGGTTGTTAGGCAACCAACCCTCCATTTTTCTTCCTTGTTAGGTTGCCTAATTTTGGCTACATCCCTCTCATTTTTTCTATAAATATTTTTTCTATAAATAGAGATGTTGTGTAGGGAGGAAAATCATCTCACACATCTCTTGCATTCTTCTAATTCATAGTGAAGAAGTGAGGAAGAGAGAAAAGGGTGAAGGAAGAGAGGTGAAGTGAGAGAGAAAATTGAGAGCAATTTTCTTGAAGTGTTGTAAACGCTATATTTTTCTCCTTATAGTGAAAGATCCAAATCATGAAAGAGTGCTCGTAAGGCCGAACCATATAAATTTTGTGTGTCGCTTGATTTATTTATTTTTGCTCCTCATAAATCTCGAAGATAGGGAATCAGGTATTTCCTAACACTCGTTATGCCGATCAACACCAGAAGCTCATGACTGAGAGGACCAAACCCTAGCTTCCTCTGACTCCGCGACCCGAACAAAGTGGTTTTGGGCGTAAAGGAACTAAAGTAGTTTCATTAGGGAGGAAATCGCACGAACTAGAGGGAGCGATGAGACAGAGATAGGAATCGAATTTGAGACGATCGTCTCCATTATCAACGTCGTTTTGGGGAGAGGTGTTTGCAGAGGGTTGAAGCTCAATTGGGTTGGAGGGTCGAAGCTCAATTAGGGTTGAAGTGGAGACGAACGGGTGAGGAGAAGGCCATGCCTGCCATTGGGAAGGAATCTCACGTGAATTGAATGTGACATCTTTGTTCAAGTCATGTGACAATTTAACGTGTCAGTATTTATTGGCCTATTGCGCCATGCAATTTCTTACCATGTAAGTCAAGGCTTCATACAAAAAATAGAATTTAAATACATATTCCATGAGGCCCTTAAGACTTGGCTTAAGTGATTATGAGGGTTGGGTGTACGAGAGGTCTCAAACTCAAATTTCTATGAGAACAAAATATTATGATGTTGTAATAGAAAATAAATAAATATGAAAAAGAAATACTTATTCCATGAATAATGCATTTTTAGATCAAAATTATACATTTCAAGTCCTAGGATAGTACCTTTTATACTAACACAATAATACCTCTCATGAGACATGTCACAAAAATACCTCTGTATCGTGGGATAAGTCTGATCCTATGTTTCCACAAGGAAGGAAGGGGCCTAGCACTGTAAGGCAGATAAAGCTCAAAGATAGGGGGCTTTGAGCCCAATGCATCAAGCCTAACCCCTAATGCATCCACATCGAGCATCTGAGAAAGAACGCCAGTACCACTTGACCGTCCATATCAACTCGGACATGCCACTCATCGAGCCCGCCGACTAAAGCCCAATCGAAGGAGGAAGAGTTGCAAAGACCTGGTTTTCAATGAATAGGCATGGAAAAGCTCAAGCTTTCCAAAGATTATTTTTTTTCCTCTTTGATTGACAAAATAATTGTACATATCTTTTTTGGTTACAAATTGATCAATTTATACTACTAGAGGATGCCACGTGGCCTGCTACAATTGATTCTTAATCCATCATGGTGATGGACGTCGTGGGGGCGGAATGCATAGTGGGAGGTGTTGCAGCGGAGTTCGTGGTGGTCTAGGTGTCACCCCACGTCCATATCTAACTAAGTCTGCATCATATGTGATGACTCGATCTTCGTAACTTTGTCTGTCTAGGTCAGGCAATGGGTTGGTTAGTCTTCGATCATTGGGCTCGATGCATGACATGCCCGGAGCGATGTGGGGAGTATGGTGGACTAACGTTCTTGCGAAGGTGCCTGATGTATGAGTGATAGGGGTTGGGCCCGATTACTGTAGCTCGGGCTTCTTGGAAATTCGGGCTTCTCATGCACGTAATGCACGTGGAATTAGACTTATCTCATTCCACTAGCCCCCCCAGTATTAGTGTAGGCTAATGATGCTGAACTGGAGCTATGTAGTTTCAGTTCTCATGTTGTTGGTAATGATTGCATGACGATCCCATGCCTTTGTCTGTACAGGTGGCAGCAACAGGTTAGGCTTGAAGATCATCCGTCGTTGGGTACGGTTGGAGCATTTAATGCCTCTTTGAATGTCTCAGCAATAATGATGGGGTTTTTTAGGGCTTAAATTCTCCCTTATTTTCCTTTTGAGTTTTCTTGATTGTTGCTTCAATGCTTTTCCATATTATCCCTTTGCTCTCTCTACTCATGACTTCTTCTACAAGTTGTCGTCGTCGTTGATTTCTTCGATGCCCCTCAAAGCTCCTATTGCTTGTGATTTGCACGATATTACGCTTAAGGTATATTTTGATTTTTAAGGTTTCTCTTTTTCCCCCTTTATGTTCTTTGCAACGCTTGTCGTCTTCTAAGTTTTACCTTTTGGTTTTCTTCCGGTCATCTTCTAGTTTTTGTGTTTTTGCCTTTGGGAGGGGTTTTGTCTGCTTTGAGTCACCGGGGTTAGTCCAAATCTATTGTTGCCTCCTGTTCTTTTTGCTCATCTTTACTTAGGGTGTTGAGATTTTTGTTCTCTTACACGTCAGCTCTCAGGGCTATTAGATGAGTAACCCTAGTGGCTTAGCTTTGTCCCCTATTAGTGACGATGGTACTTAGAGGCTGGTTAAAGGCGATAGGGGGGTCAATCCCGACCGGTCTTATAGTCGGGCTAGAAGGGATTCATCCTCTTCTGACTTAGAGGACACTCAAACCCGCTGGGCTAATGCCGATGGGTTATAAATAATGCTCACTCCTGGTAACGCTGGGCCGACGTGCGCTAGGAAGAAGTATTTTTCCTTCATAACGCCTGAAAATCCTCCCGCTTTTCGGTCAAGCCCGAAATAGACTGCACAAAGGAGGACTGATAATGGACTTCATTTAATGGGCCTGAGGTTCATATCGTATAGCACTGTGTCTTTACCTACGCCTGGTGCACCACCCTTCCATTACACCACTCTCTCTCCGGGCTCATACCCATGTGAACATTATTCGGGTTCTTCTAGGGGTGTGCGTACTAAACCATCGTTACAACATACACCTAAGACTGGAGAAGGTTCTTTACACTTACACGATAAAGAGACATAGCTCAGGGAAGTACTACTTCGTGGAAAATGCTAAGCCGCTACAACTCGTTATCAACTTGCTCGACACCAGCAAGTATAAGCCACAAGGCAATGTCTTGCTATTCGGTGCCTAGGGTTGCATTAAAGACTCTATTCTTTGGGAGTTTGGGCTAAACATAGACCTCGAGTCAGGTCAGGTGTTGGGGCACCAACTTCATTTGTTAATTGTTTGTTTACTCTTACCTAGTGTTTTTATTACTCTTACATCACCTGCTGTGGTTGCTTTACTTTTATAGACAATCGAGGCCGTGGGAAGTTGGTGGATGATCTTTCCTCCGCTCAATTTGACCACTTAGTGTGGATTCTGAGCTACCCCAAAATGCTTCATAAAGTCTTTGATCGACTTAGATTGTCCCATCCTTACGTGAAACAGGTTGGTGACACTTTGCTTCCTCTTAATTGAACACGTGTATTAGGTAACAAATTTTTAGGATAAAGCACGAAATGATGTTATTGTGTTAGATGGGAGGCGATGAAACCAAGACAGGGTAGGTTTGTTGAGACTAGACGAGAACACCTTACACAGAAGGGCGACATTGCTACTTTGGAGTGTCATGACCTGGCAGAAGTGCATTTGGTGGTCAAAAGGGTCCATCATACATCTAGAACTTTGGTAACATGAAGTGCGGAGGAGCGTCTTAGTGGAGGATAGAAGGGATAAACGGAGAGGCTGACATGTCATCTAGCACTCACAGAGCAGGATCTTGGCTTCTAGGTGGAGAGGGAGTCCTGTTTGCTTGATTCCTTTCATTGGTGGTTCCGTTTCAGTTAAAAGGTCGATTAGGAGGCTCATTGGTTGATGCTGATCTATTAGGGCTTTAAAAACTAGAAGGGTCATCATGGCAAAAGGTCATCGCCGCAGCGCGTAGGGTGGCATTCTCTTACCTTAAGGCAACATTGACTGTTAGGAAAGAGGCGAGCGACTGTTGATGAGACTCTTGATGTTTTTTCAACATTTGTTCCAATGACAACATTCGTTGTTCCATCAGAGGTATAGGGTTGGAAGTTCCGACTTCACCTATCACGCGGCCTCCGAAGGGAGTAAGGAGTGCCTTAATGTAGCTGAGAGAAGTGTGAGAGGTAACTTCTCACAAACGGCGCCAATGGAAAAGCTCAAACTTTCCAAAAAATTTTATTTTATTTTTATTTATCTCTGATTGCGAAAAGAATCGTGCATATCTTTTTTGGTTACAAACTAGTCAATTTATACTACTAGAGGACGCCACGTGGCCTCCTATAATTGGTTCCTGATCTATCATGGTGATGGACGTCATAGGGGCGAAATGCGTAATGGGAGGCACGACAGTAGAGTTCATGGTGGTCCAGGTGTCACCCTATGTCCTTATCTAACTAATTCTACATCATCTACGATGACTCAGTCTTCTCATATCTGTTTGTCTAGATCGTGCAACCGGTCAGTTCTTCTTCGGTCCTTGCACTTCGATGCATGACATGCTCGGGGCGACGTGAGGGGTATGGTGGACTAACAAGCTTGCAAAGGTTCTCGATGTATGAGTGATAGGGGTTGGGCCCGATGACTGTAGCTCGGGCTCCCTAGACATTCGGGCTTCTCACTTGCGATGCACATGGGATTAGACTTATTCCATTCCAAGGCAGACTTGGTTAGAACGCTAACACCAACCACCACGTGGACTACCACAAACTCCACTCCCATGAAGCCCACTATACCCTCCAATCCCATGAACCCCACTACCATGGTGGACTAGGAGCCAATAATGAGGCGACATGTGGCGGACTTCAATAGTATAAATTGCTCCGATTGCAAGCTTAAAATATATGTGCAATCTTTCCAACAACTTGAAAGAAAAATACAAATTCTTTTGGGGGAATTAATTCATTTCCACCATGTTGGCCTAAGGGTACCTCAAATTGAGGTTTTGATGATAAAAAACCAAGGTAATTTGTTACTAATGGTTTACTTGAGATGAGTGACAAATGGCAAGTGTTTATGAACTTAAAAAACTACATCATTCATCCAAGATTTGAATCAAGATCAAGAAGTGAAATTGGGATTCCAAGTTCAAGCATACCTTGAAGACTCTATAAACTTAGGAATCTAAGTAAAATGAATGCATTAGTGCACTTTAGGGTATATCATCATACATGCATATTTCTTCTTTACTCGGTGTTTTGTGTCAAAACTACATATCCTTTGAAAAACACGAGTTCAAGCATAAAACCTTACACTTTATAATCCTAAAATGTACTTCAATGAAATCTAAGGTTTAGAAGTGTTTTTATAGAAAATACATGAAATTGAGCATTTAAAGTATATAATCGAATGAGGCAGAGCCTCAACCGGTCGAGGTTGGACCAGTCTACCGGTTGTGTCATATCGGATGAATCGGTCGACCGGTTGGAACCAGATGAGTTGTGAAACTTGATCTATTGTATCTAATAGCAGCCATCTGGAACTGGTCGAGGAAATGGTCGACTAGTTGGAAATTGGATAAGGTATGAAACTCGACTGGTTGGATGCAGTAGTTCATCTAAAGACTAGAACAGCAATCGATCGATCAGTTGTGTGAAACGGTTGATCGGTTAGGAAAATATTCAAATTCCAACAGTTATAAAACAGTGATCTGTAGTACACTAAAAAGAAACGGTCGACCGGTTGATTGAAACGGTCGATCAGTTCATCTAATGGTAAAATTACAACAGCTATGTAAAGGTAACATACAATGCACAATAGCTAGTTTTTAAAGGAAATGGTCGATCGGTTGGCAACTTATTTGTTACTGGGTTCCCACTATATAAATAGAGTGTTGGAGATCTTTTAATGCTACATGAGACTTATTGTATTTATTCTTTCAATCATCATTTCTCTTGACAACAATTCTCAAATTGAGATTCTTGGTGCATTCATTTCACTTGCATATTCTAGAGTGCACTTTTGTATTCATCAAAAGCTTGAGTTATATTTGATCCATCTTGAGAGCGAGAGAGAGTGTTGTCTCATTGTGCTTAAGAGTGATAGTTTCAAGTGTGTATAACTTGAAGGATTTGTGAAGTGCCAATTGGAGCCATAATCCAAGTGTGAAAGGAAGAAGCTCGGGTTGGAGCTTGACACTAGTGGAACCCTCACCGGTTGAAGGTTGAGGAGAAGTGGACGTAGGCAAGGGTGTACTAAACCACTATAAATTCGAGTTTGCATTCGCTATCCTTATCTCCTTATTTATTGTTCTTGGATTAAGTTGAAGATTTTTTATTTTGCAAAAAGTTTTTGAGAAAACCAATTCAATTCCCCCCCCTCTATTTGTTTAGATTGCTAAGTCATATTCAACTTTCAATTGGTATCAGAGCTTGGCCTCTTGTTGTCAAGACTTAATCGTCTAAGAGGAAAATGACTAGCACTAACACTAAAACTAGCTTAAGCCTCTTTCAAGCTGAAAGTTTTCCCATCAACAAACCTCTTTTCTTTGCTAGATCCGATTATTAATTTTCGAAAAACAAAATGACTTGGTATTTACAATCTCTTGATTTGGAAGTTTGGAAAACAATTCTATGTGGTTACACCTTCCCTACAAAAGATGTTGATGGAAATAAAATCAGAAAAACTCTTGACGAATATGATGAAAAAGAAAATAGAGAATTTCAATTAAACTTTAGAGCTATTTATATTCTTGTATATGTTATGGATAGAATTGAATATAACAGAATTTGTCAATGCAAAGCAGCTAAGGAGGTTTGGAGAATACTAGAAATTACCCATGAAGGAACCAACCAAGTCAAAGATTCTAAAGTTAGAATTCTTGTTAATGATTATGAAATGTTCAAAATGAAACCTAATGAATCTATTGTTAAGATGTTCACTAGGTTCACGGATGTTGTAAATGGACTTAAAGGTTTAGGAAATAGGGTGAGTGAAGAAGACAAGGTATCAAAAATTCTAAGATGCCTTCCTTCAAAATGGAATTCCAAAAAAGAAGCTATTGAGGAAGCAAAGAATTTGAAAGAGCTACCTCTTGAGGAACTTATCGGTTCCTTGATGACCTATGAAATGAGATTACAAGGCAAGAAAAGGAAATAGAAAGTAAAGCAAAAGAAAAGTATTACTCTGGCTTCGAAGAGAAAGTCGTTGAGGAAACAAAAATCAATGACATGGAAGATGATATTGCCTTCATCACAAAGAGAGTGCAAAAGCTAATGATGAAGAATAAATTTGGTGGAAGGACCTGCAATAAAAGAAGTAATTACATTTAAGAAGGTCCTTCAAGAGAAGAAAAATAAAATAGAGAACGAGCTAAAGATGTAATTTTCTACAAGTGCAAGAAGTCGGGTCATATAAAATATGATTGTAATTTCTACAAAGCCAAAAGAGACAAGAAGAATCATGATGACAACATGGAGTCAAAGTGAAGATTCATCCGATGATGAAAACGAGGAAGAAGTTGTCAGCATGTGCTTCATGGCCTTTGAGGATCAAGATGAGGTAAATTCTAACTTTGATGATGATGAATTTATGATTGAATATGAGGAATTGCTTGAAGACATCAAAAAGCTTGATGAAAAAAACACCTCACTTAAGAAGAAAGTTTTTTGAGCTTCAAAAAGAGCTTGATGAAATCAAAGAAAAATTTTCAAATGTTGAAGCTTCAAAAATTTCTCTTGAGAAGGTAAATGAGGAACTACTCAAAAAGAAGGAATGATTGGTTTCTTCCCTTTCAAAATTCTCTTGTGGACAAAAAGTTTTTGACATGATCCTAGTTGGCCAAAAATGTATTTTTGATAAACAAGGGTTAGGATACAAGTCTTCAAATAATGAAAAATATTTCAAAAACTACTTTGTCAAGGAATCCACAAGTGAAAGTCCCTCAACCATTTGCAATTTTTGTGGTAAAAGAGGACACATTAATAGTACTTGCCCTCTTAGGAATGGATCCCAAAAGTTCTCAACCTCTAAGTCAAAGAAGGCTTGGGTTGAAAAGTCAAAGGTCACTAAGCACCAAGGACCTAAAAAGATTTGGGTACCTAAAACTTCTTGATTTTCTCTTATAGAGATCAAAGAAGGAAAAATGGTTCTTAGATAGTGGTTGCTCAAGGCACATGATCGGAGATGAGTCAGTTTTCCTTCCTCACAAGGAGAAAAGGAGGGTACGTAACTTTCGGAGACAATGGAAAAGGTAGAATCATTGGACATGGTTCTATAGGTAACAACTCTTCATCTCTTATTGAAAATGTTTTCCTTGTTGATGGTTTGAAACATAATCTTTTAAGCATTAGTCAACTTTGTGAAAAAGGTTTTAGACTTAGTTTTTAGTCTTCTAATTGCATAATCAAGGATTCTCAAAATGACAAAATCATCTTCATGGACCATAGAAATGAAATTTTTTATACAATTGATATTTCAAAATATGAAGGCCATGATAGATGTTTTTCTAGCATACATGATGAAAGTTGGTTGTGTGCATTGGAGATTGGGACATGTAAACATTAATCTCATTACACAACTCAACAAAAATGAACTTGTTAGAGGCCTTCTCAAAATCTCTTTTGAAAAATATAAAGTTTGGGAAGCATGCCAAATGGGGAAGCAAATAAAAACATCTTTTAAAAACAAAAATTTCATTTCTACATCAAGACCTCTTGAGCTTCTTCACATTGATTTGTTTGGACCCTTAAGGACTACTAGTCTTGGACATAAATCATATGCATTTGTAATTGTGGTTGACTTCTCTAGATATACATGGGTCTTATTTTTAGCTCACAAAAATGATGCCTTATATGAATTTTCAAACCTTTGTAGAAAAATTCAAAATAAAAAAGGTTTTACCATCTCTTGCATAAGAAGTGATCATAGAAGGGAATTTGAAAATATTGATTTTGAAAGCTTTTGTGATGATCATGGAATTGATTTCGGCTCTTAAAACTCCCCAACAAAATGGGGTTGTTGAAAGGAAAAATATAACTTTTCAAGAAATGTCAAGAACCATGCTTTATGAAAGCAATTTGCCAACTTATTTTTGGGCCGAAGCAGTAAATACTTCATGTTATAAATTGAATAGAATTTTGATAAGGCCCTCTTTGGACAAAACCCCATATGAACTTTGGAAGAAAAAGAAACCTAATATTAGTTATTTCAAAGTATTTGGAAGTAAATGCTTTATTTTAAACACCAAGGGCAACCTTAGAAAATTTGATGCAAAATCTAATGTTGGGATATTTCTTGGCTATTCTTCATAAAGTAAAGCTTATAGAGTTTTCAACAAAATGACTAGGGTAGTAGAGGAGTTCAGCCATATAGTCTTTGATGAATCTAATGATTCTCTTGAAAGAAGAGAAAGTGTTGATGATGATGTAGGTTTGGACTTCTCCATGAGAAAATTACAATTTGAAGATGGATTGCATCAACAAGAAAAGGAGATTGATTCAAAGAAAGAAGAGGAATCACCTTTGACCCCTCCTCTGCTTCCTCGAATTGAACAAGGAGAATCTAGTCAAGAACTTCCAAGAGAGTTGAAATTTGTCACAAATCATGCACAAGATCAAATTAAAGGTAATCCATCAATTGGGGTAAGGACTAGATCATCTCTTAGAAAAATTTGCAATAACCTTGCCTTTATATCTCAAATTGAACCCAAGAAATTAAATGAAGTTATAGTAGATGAGAATTGGGTAATAGCCATGCAAGAAGAACTCAATCAATTTGAAAGAAAGGAAGTTTGGGAGTTAGTACCTAGACCAAATGATCAAAGTGTAATTGGTACTAAATGGGTGTTTAGGAACAAAATGGATGAAAATGGCATAATCATTAGAAATAAAGTGAGATTAGTGGCCCCGAGGATATAAACCAGCAAGAAGGGAATTGTTTATGAAAGACCTTTGCTCCCCATAAGATATATTGAAATATAAGAATGTTGCTTGCTTTCACTTGTTACAAAAACTTCATTTTATATCAAATGGATGTGAAAAGTTCTTTTTAAAATGGTCTCATAAATGGGGAAGTGTTTATTGAACAACCACCCAGGTTTGAAAGTTTTAATTTCCCTAATCATGTTTTCAAGCACTTTATGACTTGAAACAAGCACCTAGAACTTGATATGAAAGGCTAAGAAAATTTCTTATTTCTAGTGGTTTCAAAATGGGAAAAATTGATACAACTCTCTTTATTAAGCCAAAGGAAAATGACATGCTTATTGTTCAAATCTATGTTGATGATATCATATTTGGTGCTACTAATGTTTCACTTTGTGAAGAGTTTGCTAAGTCTTTGCATAGTAAATTTGAGATGAGCATTATGGAAGAGCTCAACTTCTTTCTTGGTCTTCAAATCAAACAACTTAAGGAGGGCACCTTCATAAATCAAGCTAAGTACGTAAGAGACCTCCTCAAGAAATACAAACATCAAGCTTGACATGGATGAGAAAGGTAAGCCCGTTGATGAAACTAAATATAGAGGTATAATTGGTTCTTTGTTATACTTGACGACTCATAGACCCGATATCATGTATAGTGTATTCTTATGTGCTAGATTTCAAGCATGTCCCAAAGAATCTCATTAAAATGCGCTTATTATAATATTTAGATTTGAAAAGCACTATCGATATTGGTCTTTGGTATCCAGAATGTGACAATTTTGAATTGATATGCTATTCGGATGTGGATTTTAGAGGTTGTAAGATTGATAGAAAAGGTATTAGTGGAACATGTCATTTTTTAGATCACTCGCTTGTGTCTTGGCATAGCAAGAAACAAAATTTGGTAGCCTTGTCAACGGCAGAAGCCGAATACATTGCAGTCGGGTTGGGATGTGCACAAGTACTTTGGATGAAACAAACACTTAGTGACTTTGAATTGATATCCTCTCATGTTTCCATTACATGTGACAACATCAATGCCATTAGCATATCAAAAAACCCCATGCAACACTCTAGGACCAATCATATAGAGATTATACATCATTTCCTCAAAGATCATGCACAAAAAAGGATATCACTCTTGAATTTGTTAGAACTGAGGACCAACTTGCGTACATATTCACAAAACCCCTTAACGAGGATCAGTTTGTTAACATTCGAATGCAATTAGGAGTTATTACCTTGTAATTTTGGGATAAAATTACTTGAAATTATAGAAAAATCATTTGAATATCTTAGGGGGAGTTTTGGATGAAAGTCGAGAAGCGAGAAAATAATAAGCGATTCGACCGGATCGAGGAAATGGTCAACCGGTTAAGATTGACCAGTTGCAACTTATCGATCGGCTCATCTGTAGAAGCGGCTATAAGTTGCATTTTTTTACGCCTCTTCTCATTCTACTCTCATATTTCTCTCTCATTTTCTTCCATGTCTTTGCCAAAAACCACGAAACCTTGTAGCGACCCCAAACCCGACTCGTGATTTGGCGGGTCAGAACGAAAACTTGGGGGCGGCTCGTTTAATTCTTTTAGTTAGCGTTTTATTAAATTTCTTTTTCAAAAGTGTAGCGACCCAGAGATCCCCAGGCTCGGCCGGTTGGCGGATCAATGAACCAAATTCTCAGAGCATTTTAATTATCTTATCAAAACATTTATTGTGTTATTCATTTTAGATTTTGTAATTACGCGGAAGCATTTCATTTTGGGCAAGCCCATAAACATTTACAATTTCAAAAGACCCATAACATTTACATTTAACAAAATGCATTTACAAAATAAAAGTTCAGAGTTCAAACTGTTTTACAAAATGTCAATGTTCGAAAGAAATGGAGTAATGCATATGACGGAGCATACTCCACAATTCCCTCTCTATGACTCTGAGCTCCTCGATCTTGGGTCTTGCTTGATGTCTATTACTCGGTACTGCTTGCGTGATAAAAAACATCGCTAAGCATTTTCATGCTTAGTGGTTCTCTGATTAAATTCCATTTAGTTCCATATAAATCATGCTTTTATAAAAATAATGCATTTATACAATATACAATGAAAGTAAAAGATACTTATACAAATACATACTGATACCGTTATTTCACTTTTGGTTTGTGATTTCACATATGGTATAGAATTCGACATCCACGATAGATTCGGTTAGTGAATCTTTGTAACCATTTGTCATTCGGTAGCAATGTGGTTTCCACGCGCTCCATTATTACCATTTCACATATGACTATAGAATTCGACATTCGGCAGGATTCGATTGGTGAATCACATCACGTATGTCATTGATAGCAATGTGGTTTCCATTTAACAATTACCACTTCACATGGCTATAGAATTACGACATTCCACGGCAGTTCGAGTTGGTGAATCTGTCACATGTCGTTGAAGTAGCGATGTGATTTCACATTTATGATTCTGATTTACCCTCATGGCCAATTGAGTTGGTGAATCGCGTCATGTTGGTCATTGATATCGTTTCAAAATCAATTTACTTTTATACGCGGTAAATTCACTTATAGTTCAAATACTCGCTGCAATGCGTATGTTTGATAATTCAGAATATGATGATTCAAATCCATATATATGTATATTTCACAAATAAGAAACGAGAACAAGTATAGAAACGAGCTGGAATAAGAAACGATTAGAAATTAAACCAATTATCGATTCAGTTTCTTTCGATATCAATCTAGGTCGGGTTTATCATCTTCGCCCTTTAGTCAAATACAGTTTATTCACTCTTAGTGGTTAAGCAATTAATCATACTAGCGGCGAATATCGCGAGGCGAGCGAAGCTTTGCACACAAGTGGCAGTTAATCTTATTTGAACCTCTCCTAATCATTTAGTAAGGTTCCTAAACTATCAGATCTGGTCGGGCTTAATTGTACAAAAACCTGACATTCTAGGCGTTTTGGGCTGCTTTGTCTGGGGTCTGGGTTGCATTGTTACTTTGTACCCGGTGCGAGGTTGGACTGTACGGTGCGAGGTTGGCCCTACCAGTGGGGTGTAAAATTACTGCCATTGTGCACAATAGGTACACCCTCAGAAATTTTACTTGGTTATTATTTTTGCCACTTTGTGCCATTAACTTCATGTTCTATAATCTGCTTCTCAGAATCATCATGGAAATCATCCAAGAAAGCAACTCAAATACTTGTATTGGTGGTTTGGAACTCCGCCACTAAACCACTAGAGTGAGAAAATCCAGAACTCTTATGAATTTAACGGGTTTACCAATTCTTCTATAAACCATATAATTTGATGATATATTTATTTTAGCCGATTGGGTTTTACTCTCATAACGACAATTCAAGGGTTTATGTGACCAATCCACGAAACCACAGACGAAAAGAGCAACTAATCTCCATACCACACCTTAGAATCAAATACCATGATTCCAAAATAAAACATACCTGGTGCAGTCTTCTTCTTCTCCTCTTCCTTATTTGCCCTCTTCTTCTCTCCTTTCTTTGCTCTCTTCTTCTCCCTACGGTTTCTTGCAAGACAGTTTGAGACCAAAATGTGAATTTTTGTTTTATCTCTCTCTTTTATAGTCCCATTCTTCACTTAACTCAAGAGGTCATGATCATAAATATTGCAAATTAACTTATTTTATTTCTATTATGGCCCATCTCTACTCCCTTTATGATTTTTATATCCCTTATGGCAATTTCAATTTTATCCTTGTTCTAGTGCCCAAATTTCCGGGTTCACTAAATTTATCATTTCATAATTTGTCAATTTATCAATTTTCGGAAAATTTGGTTAGGCTGATTATCGAGAATATATAAAAATTTTATAAAAGTCTTAGGGTATTTTGAAGCGATTAGCTACCCTTGATCCGTTTTAGGCTGCAAAGGTTTGATTTTTAGCATTGATCATTTGTTCCCTCCGCAGTTAGGGTTTCAGTTTTTAGATTTTCTGTTTTAGGGACGATTTCCCTTCATTTAGGTAAGTTTTCTCCCTTCCTTCTTGTTTCATTCCACTAATTTTTGGTCGGATATGGTGTGCTTTGCTTGGTTAGTTGTTGACCCTTATTTTAGCTTGGTATTTCTCCCTGACTTGCTGTTTTGGGCTCAGTTTAGGACCTAACCCTTTTAGGCTAAGTTTTGGGAAACTATTAGGCTTAGTTTAGAAACAGTTTTGGGTATTAGGTGTTAGGCTCAATTTAGATGTTGGATCTATACCTTGTTTAGGACCTTTGTTTTTTGCTTGTTGTAAGGATGGACTACTTTTGGGTCCTCTCTATGCCATTTTGGGTTTCAAATCCTTGGGCACCTGTCTTGTTTTGAAAATCCTGTGTTTTTATAGTACTCTTTCATTTTGTACTGGATTTTTGCCCAAATCCATTTCCAGGCTTGCTCTATCAATTTTTACAGTGTTTTGTTCTATGGCACAGTTGGTTCACACTGAAAATTCAACATTGGTTTTTCCATTTTCTGGTTCACACTTAAGAGTTCAGATTTCTCTTCGGGTCTCTTCTTCGCATCCTATTAGGGTTTCTCTTAGAACTTTCCGGATTTGTGTTTCTTATTCTTCAGTCATTGATCTAGGACTATTCTTTCAGATTATATATGCTATGGCACCTAGACGTGGGTTTGGTTATGTACGAGCCTGGGGCAAACACCACATTGAGCCTAAGATTGAGGTAAAGTCTACACATATGCGAGAGGCGCACCAGAAGGCGTGAGCTGACATGAGTCTCTTCGGATGACCCGTAGAGCACGAGCGCTACTACTCAAACTTCTGTCAGCGGAAGGTTATCTTGGGTTGTGACGTTGACTTCTCCTCGCTAGAGGGATCTCGCGTTGAGATCCTCTTATCTAAGATGGGGTCGCTCCCACTTGTCTCACTTCATGAGCTAGTGTACCCCCACACTGGTCCAGGTCTTCTTTGCCCGGGCACGTATTTCTGGCTTGCGCATCATGAGCATGCTCTAAGGGGTGGAGTTCGACATCTGTGCCTTTAAGTTATGCCATTTTCTTTCTGTTCCTACCACCGGTTTATGGGTCTTTGAGTCGACGACCTAGCCTCAAGTGGATGGGTTTGATCCCACCATAATAGTCCGTTGCCTTACGGGATCCACTGCCTATGGTGTTAGCTAACTACAGGCCAACAGTCTTATTCATGAGGCACGCCTCCTTCACCAGATAGTTGGGTGATGCATACTTCCTCGCGGTGGCCACTAGAATGAGGTGTCTTACCTATATTCCTTCCTTATGGATTCCATCCTAGTTAGGTGACCGGTGGATCTTGGACATCTGATGATTCGACATATGATCTTAAGTCATAGTGTGTTGGGTAAGGTTCTACCATACGGATGCCTCTTCACCCGTCTCTTCACATTTCATGGACTCAATCTCTCCTATAAGACGGACCAATAGATGCCGAGATACTACGACACATTCACTGCATCTACTCTAGGTCGTATGGGGATTCCTACTCCAGAGGCACATCTTGTGGCTCAATAGGAAGAGAATGAGATCTGAGGTATGGAGGTCGGAGTTGATCTTCCTGACTAAATGGAGGATGATCTTCACATCCCTCATCTTCAGATCGAGTATTCTCCATCTTATGGTGAGCCACACTTTGATTCAACTGCTTATCCATCGGAGCCACCACTGATGCCCTCATACACAGCTTCTTAGCAGCCTCGCCACTATTCACCATTCCCAGATCCTCATTATACACCACCTCCTGAGCAGCCTTCTTTACATGAGCTTCAGGCCAAGTTTCATGCTCTATGCGAGGATATTCATGGGATGCAGGATGATCTTATTAGCCTGCGCAACACGATTGAGGAGAGTTCAGATTACTTTAGAGCGTAGTTTGGTTCTCTTCATCATCATCACTATGAGATGATGACCACCTTCGATCGTCGATTCATATCTATCGAGACCCGCTCTGATGATCTCGAGACTCGCCTACGGCAAGACATGTAAGCACTTTCCCTTCACTTGGATCGTCATGACGAGAAATTCACTCAGTTTATGGAGTCTCATCACGAGATGATGACCTATCTTCGCTCCCTGTTCCCTCCTCCACTCATATTTTCTGTTTTAGGTCCACACCCACCCACCCCTTGTTCATTTTTTATGTTGCCAAAAAGGGGGGATATTTTGTATTTAGGAGTTTAGAATATAGTTACTAGTGATTGGTCAAATCTTGTAGGCATCAGTTATGATATATATATATATATATATATATATATATATATATATATATATATATATATATATTCCTTGATTTCATTGTGCGATTTTATGATATTATTCATAATTCATGATTGCATAAAATTATAATCTTCTTGACTTATTGATGGGTTATTAGTTTGAGGGGGAGTATGACTCCTCCTAAATAACCTAGGTTTCTCATCATCAAAAAAGGGGAGATTGTTAGCCCAAGGGTACCTCAAATTGAGGTTTTGATGATAACAAACCAAGGTAATTTGTTACTAATGGTTTACTTGAGATAAGTGATAGATGGAAAGTGTTTATGAACTTAAAGGACTACATCATTCAAGAAGTGAAACTGGGATTCCAAGTTCAAGAATACCTTGAAGACTCTATAAACTTAAGAATCTATGTAAGATGAATGCATTAGTGCATTTTAGGGTGTATCATCATATACATGCAAAATTCTTCTTAACTAGGTGTTTTGTGTCAAAACTGCATATCCTTTGAAAAACACGAGTTCAGGCATAAAATCTTAGACTTTATAATCATAAAATGTACTTCAATAAAACATCTAAGGTTTTAGAAGTGTTTTTATAGAAAACACATGAAGTTGAGAATTTAACACTTCTCACCACCCTTGATCTTGAATTCTTTATCACTGCTCTCAATTCCTACATCCCCTCTCAAGAAGATAGCTCCTTATAAAGGACCACCTTGGTGGGTTTTCTGTTACACCTTTACAAAAAAACTAAGGATTGGAAGCATATGGTGAATGAAAATGGGTTTGGAGCAGAAAATTAGGGCCTGTTTGGTTATAGTTTTTTAAAACTCTTTTTTGTTCTAAAAAACATGGAGAACAAAGAAAACAGAGAAAACAATTTAATTCCTTTTTTTTTTTGTTCTAAAAAGTACAGAAAACATAGAAGATACTAAATTCAGAGAATAACAACATTTTCAAAAAACAACAAAATCATGTTCTTTATGATTTCAAAAAATATTGTCAAGAATAGTTTTCAAAAATATGAATCAAACAGGTACTAGGGTTATCCTTCCCACCTTTGACCCTTATTATTAGTAATCCTCCTTCTAAACAATCACGCTAAATACATTTGTTGAAGCATATGGGGAATGAAAATGGTAAGTATATTTGAAAATCACAATAAATTTTCAAAAGATGGCTTATGAACAATCACTTTGCATGTGATTGATTCGTCCAAAAATCCATTTGTTTTGTAATAATTAGTTTATATCAAAACATTAAGCCATCACCTGCTTACAAAATTAGTTGATAACAATATGGAGTGATTCGGAGAGAAGTTAGCTGAAAATGCTTCTTTAAAAAAATTAGCTACTCAAAATTTGTCTAAATCATTTTTGTAATAGAAAATGATTTGAAGTTATTCTTGAACAATCATTTGGTCAATGGGTCTTCAAAAATAAAATAAAATAAAAAACAAAGTCTCTTTGTAGGCCAGAAAATTCGATTTTGAAAAAGGGCAAAGCATTAATTTCGGTAAAAATCCAAAATTTTACATATCTCGGATAGTAAAGCGGACTTCAGTTGGAATTGTCATGAGAAATCTAGCTTCTGCGTCGAATTTCACTTAGGGTGAGGCGAGTCGAAATTTCACGTTTTGAGGCTTAGAGTGGCGCTGATTGTCAGCGGGTTTGGAAGCGTGTGATGTAATGAAAGTCACGCAATACATGTACTCTTGTGACACATGTTACCAAGATTAGAATGATGATGGGACAATATAGATAGTCTTAAGTGTCGAAAATGCAGAAGGGACATGAAGGGAATTAATTGAATTGTTAATGATAATAAGACAAAATAGAAAATAGTGTCATCTTCCCCATTTGAGCCAAAAACGGGCAGAGGGCTGGAGAGTGATGCAGTGAGTGAGGGTTTTTGAAACCTAGAGAGAGAAAGTGTGCCTTCTCTCTAGATTTCCAGCCATTCGGACCGTCAGTTCTTGAGAAGCGAAGCAAAAGAGCGTTCTACAGCGGCGGAGCTACAGCGTGGGCACGATTTAATTGGAGTTAAAACAACTCCAAGGAGGTAGAGATCTTTCTACTTGCGTTAATCTTTGGCTAGAGCGTAAATGATTAGGAATGTTAAGGGGAGCATTTTAGTCGTAAGCTTCGGTCCAAAGCTTTGAACATAGTGGAGAAAATTCTATTCTTTGGTAGTCATTGAGCAGTAACTTGGGGTTTCAGCATTCATTGAATAGTGACATGTAAATTTTTGGTGTGAAAATGTGTTTGGTTGAGTGATTCAAAATGAATTGCTCGTGTTTAGTAGTGTATTAGGCTAATTTTGGTGTAATTAGTGCAATTTGCATAACATGTTTTATGTGATTTAATTATGTTAATATATTAGCATGAATGTGTTGGAATTGGCATCATGCATTCCATATACAGGGCACCTAGAATATTAGGGTGGTCATGGCATGAAATGAGACAATGAAATGTTTGTGAAAGGAATTTGAAGAAAGATTTCGAAGAATTGCGCCGGAGGGGCGTGCAGCGGTCAGCGGATAGAGGACCGCTATTTGTTTCGGAGAGTTATCCAACAATTCGCCTTGGAGGGTAGTCCGATTTATTTACTGAAATTCGGTAGTGAGTTTGAGGAACAAAAGCTTTTGTTTTTAGCTGGATATTTTACTCGCATTCGGCTTAGAGCATATGTGAAGTCGGTGAGGACTCGGGGCGTAGGATTGGTGCTGTAGACATTCGGTAGGTTCATGAAATTGCTTGAATGTGATTGTTTGTCATGCATGTGCACTTAGGTGGGAGTAACCATGTAGAAATGATCTCTGCGGGCTGCTCACCTGGTGGATCACCATTTAAGGTACAGGGAGTGTGCATGAGGACAGCGCTCACTAGAGGCCGCGTTTTAGAAGAAAGCCATATTGTGGCTTTGGTATTGATTTTGTATAACATGTATTAAAATTGTAAATTTTAATATATGTTGAATTAAGAGTAATGTAAAAACTCTTTGAACCATGTAGTATATTTGGTTTGGGATATTTTTGTGAGTATTGATGCAGGGGCCCAAGTGGCCATTATTTTATATGTATGTGGACTATGTGTGGTCATTGTTAACTTGTTGGGACAGGTTTGTACCTTGCCCAGGTGAAACTCCTCGTAAAGGAGACTGCCGATTTTCATAATTGGTGTGGATTGCCAGAGCATCCGAGCTATTCCAGGTTGATGGGTTGTCCAGCGGGACCCTCGATTTTGAAAAATTCACACATACAGTACCAAAAAATTATCAAATGATCGACTTTTTTGGGTTTACATTCAAATAATAAGTGGGATTTATCAACTAACTAAAGTCCTATAAAGAAAATCTTCATTTTTGCCACAAAAAAAAAAAAAAAAAAAAAAGAATCTCATTGTATATAATGGGATTGAAACCTAAGACTCATGAATGCCCTTATTAAAAATTTCCATAATTGGATCCTTGGACTAAAGCCTAAATTATTTATACTTGGTAGGCAAAGTTTATAAATTTGTTATTAGTTGCTTTCCTTGAACTTCAATATTGGTTTTTCCACATTTGACCAATCACCTCCTCAATTACTCTTATGTAGATATTGACCTTCATTAGATTGGCATTATATATGTGCACGATTAAGTCTCATATCAATGTGTGGAATTGAATTTAATTCTTCTTCTATTTTATCTCGTGTAGAGATAGTCTACTCTTTGTATAATACGCCTGAAAGACTTCAAAATATGACAACATAGCTTAGAAATTGATATAGGATATCAACCTAGTCTATATTTATACGAGGTGGTGATGAAACATGTGACATGATGGTTTTAAATTCACATATATTTGTATCTCATATATGTTAACATACAAGATATTGTCATTGAAGCATTTAATAAGACAATTAGAATGAATAAGAAACTAAGAAAATATTTATGAATTTGGATGGATATACATGACTCTCAACGAAGCATTCATCATACAATACCATCTTACATAGATAATGTTGGAAATAAAGATACAATGGAGAAGAAAAACACACTCTAATATCACTTTATATAATAAATTTTTGAAATTACAAAAGCACTTATCAGAATCTGTTGAAAATAGAAATAAGAAGAAGAATATAAGAATGCTTAAACAAACACTCTTAAATATATGTTTCTTAAATCTTAAATGTCCAAATACTTTATTTCCTTTGTCTCTCAAGAAATCTTGGGATTGATAAAGTATTTTCACTTTTTTGCATAAAATTGCAAAAAGAAGAAAAGTCGCTCTTATCAAACTCTTAGGGTCGAAAAAGGTGGTTATAACAAAGAGAAGAATACTCATTGCTTCCTTATCCTCTTGAGATTGTAATATCCTAAACCATAAATATATGTTTAATTCACATATTAAACATATATTTAATCTCCAATATTACAAACTTATGATCTTTCTTAACCTCAAGTTTAAAACAATCCTTCTTTATTCATATGTTAATGCATACAAACATGATTTACTCAAATATTTACAAACTTATTATCTTCTCAATATGATAAGTTTGTAACATTTCTATATTAATCCTCTCATTAAACATGATTTATTCTCAAATGTTACAACTTTATTTCATCATTAAATGTTTAACTCCTTACCTGATAGATCCTCAAAAAGTGTAACTCTTCCTACACTTAAAAGGACCATAAAAAATGTAACTATTCTAACACACTTACAATTGTAAATTATATGTATCTTAAAATATGTGTGTATATATATATGTTTATACACATATAATAATATCATAAAAATAAAGATTTAAAAATTTACAGTAACACAATTAGATCATGAGGCGAAACTGTAGCAAATTATAGAGTTGTCTTTAGAACAAAACACACTAACAGCAAGAAACATCAGCTTATTTATCTAACTACGGGATATCTAACTTTTTATCAAAAACACTTAGACATAAAAATTCCTTCCAAAGTCAATTCAAATAAAGGAAACATTATTAGCAAACATCTCTTGACCATAGATGTTAATCGTTCCATCTCCTTGAAAGAAAATGTCTAGCAAACCTTAATTAAAAAAGGCATTAATAACAAAGGTCGTCTTAAGACATGAGAATAGATATTCATAAAAAAGGGAAAACAAAACAATTGAAGTCAGTGTTTCACTTATACCTCTTACTAGCTTGTTTTGCATATGGAAGATAAAATCAATCTTCTTTTCCTCAGCCCTCATATCTTTATAGTCTTCCTCCATATATCCTGAGCATTCTGCAAACATATATAAAGCCTTACATTAAGTTGGCAAGTTAAAAATTACAAAGAAGAAAAACTCATTTAGTTGGAGGATAAATCATGAAATGCTAAATCAAAATATATACTTCATACTATCCTTGTGTTCTTGAGCTCATTTACAAATGAATTCCTTAGAAGCTTCCCAATGAAGTTTGGATTAAGGGATGGGGGTCCAATTGGATGTTGTCCACTTAGTGATTCTTCATCCATTTAGTGTCTCCTAAAGTGATATTTATTTAGTGCATATTTGATTGCTATCCAAAAAGTGCATTATTAAGAGCTTATTTCCTATGGTTTTTTTTTTTATCATTTTGGATTGTAATTATCCTTGATTAGACCAAGTTGGTACATTATGGTCCTAAGCAATGTGAAACATTTTGGCCTTTTTGGAGCATTTTTGTGGAGTTTTGATGCAGATTACAAACTTAGAAGATTCTTTGGAACAATTTGGAGGCAAGAAGCACCAAAACGAGCAAATAGAAAGTGACATTTTTGCAACTAGGTTGTCAAATTTATACCAAATGGGTTTGCATAAAAAAAAAAAAAAAGATGAGCTGCAGCGGCTATTCAAATATTTTTGGACGTGAATCATGCTTGGGAATAGCTTGGAAGCATCAAAACATTAAAGAAAGAAGTCTGGAAGTAACATGGAGCAAAAAAAAAAAAAAATCACATTTTAGGCTAATTTCAAATGGGTCTATGAAATTTCCAGATTTGATGAAACGACTCCTAAAGGCATCAAAACCATGTTTTAAACGTTTTTTAAGTGTATTTTTCGTATTTGTAAGCTGTCAATAACAATCTCTCTAGAGACTATAAATAGAGACTTAGATCCTAAAAACTAAGAGACTTTTATCATATAAGCTCTCTTCTGTCTAATATGATTTTCCCTCACTTTCCCCCTGGCCAAACATGCATTGTGAGGCCAACATCATAAGCATGAGTGGCTAAGTTCATTCATCTCTGAAGAAGAAGGAGCTAATTAGTGATTCTATGGAGAATTGACTTTTGACATTTTGCAAAAAAAGGTAATTTGGTTCAGTTTGTTGGATTTAATTGCTAAAAATTGTGAATTTTCTCTTTAACTCGTTTGGAGGCTTGGTACATTGCATGCTTATATGAAACATCGAATTTTTAATGTTAGATTTTGTGTTTTCGCATAGATGTAGAGTAGGCTTCATCGAAACAATGAGGAGATGAAATAGAAATTAAAGGATGAATTGATTACCTAATTAAGTTGACTATATAGTGACGTCAACTTGATGGTCCTCATCACTACATCCTTACAAATAACCCACCTTGATGGGTTTTTTCACTGCCCCTATTAGAAACACCTCTATTTGGAAACATATTTGAAAATCATATTAAATTTAAATATATATATATATATATATCAATTTTTGAACATTGACTCCATAGGTGATTGATTATGTTATGATCAATGGCACAAATAATGAAATATGAAAACAAAGAAAAACACATTTACACTTAGAGGCTGAAGGGACCCAGGCAGGGTTTCCTTTTCCTAACACAGGGAGACCCTCCGGCTTTTCGAAAAAACCTTTCATTCTTTTAAACCTTTTAAAAAGTGAATCGTGGAAGCGACCGTTTATCACAGTGTGTTTCCATTAAAATTTTATGAAACATGGTGGGAAAAACTTTTTTTTCCTTTTAAACAAACCCTTTTATACGCTTAAACATTTATAAATCAGGCGAGTTTCCTCTATTTTTGGCATTACCCAATTTACAACTTTTTTAGCCAATAAAAACAATTTAATTTACTCCACATCCCGACAATAATGGGACATCAAGTCTACCCTTAATAATTTCAAATCAAACTTTAAAATCATTTTCTGAACACTATAGATATATAAACAGTTTTTTTCTATAACCGTTGGGCTCCGGTCGAGAATTACACTTGACGAAAACTACGTACCTCTGCGAACAAAGGGATCGGAGCTCGTAGTTCATTTCTTTAAAACATATATATCCGCAAGAAAGGTGCCTGATGAGTTATTTACAACAAAACTATACATTTTTAAGGTTGTCCTTCGCAGGCGGAAGTGTCAACGGCTGGGAGGACGCTGTGGCTATAGTCAGTCTCTTTGTCCACTAAAACATTTATAAAACATTTGGAAAGAAGGGTGACCTAAAGGAGCTCAGTGAGAGTACAGTTCATAGGAAAATAATGTTTCTAGATATAGTTCAAATACAATGTGTAAAACAATTGTATAAACGTCACATTTCAATAAACATTTACTTGCTCTTTCCATATAGTTTCAAATACAATGTGTAAACGATTGTATAAACATACCATTTCAATAAACATGTACTTTACTTTCTTTTCCATGGTTCAAATACAATGTATGCAAAACAATTGTATAAATATATCATTCGATAAACATTTACTTTACTTTCTTTTCCTTTTGAATCCGTCATATCGATGGAACTACTTTCTGGTTAACCCGCGGATTTGGTCGTGAAAGAACCTACGAGGAAGAGAAAGCAGTCTTCACGATCAGAGTGACCAAAGGAACCTTCGATAAATTGTGTCTTTCTTTTGAATACCATTGCACTATGGAATAAATCACAGTGGCTATGCGTTGAGCACTTTTGTACTTTCACGTGCATATTATTATGCATCACTCTTCCCTTCCCTCTATAAACAAAAATCCTATCATTTCCATGTACCATAAACGTAAAGTACTTTGTCGACTTTCCTTTAAACTTTATCTTTGTAAGCATAGGGTAACCACTGATTCAAACATTTCATATAAATAAATAAATAAATAAATAAATAAATAAATATATATATATATATATATATATATATATATATATATATATATATATATATATATATATATATATATATATATTTTTATTTATTTGTTATTATAAAACTATGAAACCATACTCATTTCATATTTTCTCAACATAATATAAAGTCAAAGAAAACCACATTTCCCTTTTTTCATTCGAACATTTATAACATAAATATGAAAACATTTACATATATATATATATATATATATATATATATATATATATTCATAGAAAACATTTACATTTTCCCTCATTATTTAAGCCTTTTTTCCTCCTTTAAACAAAACTTTCCACCTCCACCTTTGTCCTTAATCACTTTCCTCCTACAAGTCACATTATCCATAAAATCCATTAACATCCATACCTTAATCATGTTCAATTAAACCATTAACTATAATATACTTTCAAACAACCCTTAAACATTTAATCGTTTCCAATTGATTAAAATCAATTGAACTCAACTTCTTTTGTTTCTCATGCTTTTCTTATGATAACTCATGGCAATTACTACCCCTCCTGATAGCCCATGACATGCCGTGAAATGAGTCATGTCAAAGCAAACTATTCACATTGACATAACCAAGCAACTTGCACACTTGGTACAAAACATAAATTTTCAGCCACGTTATGATCATCCATTGTCCTCTACAAGAACATGGTTGGAATCTTGACTGTCAGGACTATAGAGTCAAGAATACCAACGGAGTTCGGATGAAAGTTATGGCCTTAAAGTGGGGCCATGATCACATTGTGTCACCCAGGGAATTAGTGTCTTTGATTGCACTTTGAATGAATTTTTGAGTCCCAAAGTGTCAGAATTTGGATATACCTATTTCATGAAGATATGGTCTCCTATCAGTCTAGTTCATCTAGCAATTAAAATCACTCAATTCGGATGAGTGATGGCGAGATATAGCGAAAACACAGTCATAGGTCTCAAGCGAGCGGAAGCGCGAACAGCTCCACTTTGAATGCATTTTTGAGTCCAAAGGGGTTGGAATTTGGATAGACCTATTTCAAGGAGATATGTTCTCCTATCAATCTAGTTTACCTAGAAATTTGAATCACTCAATTCGGATGAGTGATGGCTAAGAGATTATGACTCCTGTCTGATCATAGAATTGAAGGGAAAGCTGAGACGACATCTCCCTTGGACACACATGCCTTAAACGAAATTAACACAGTAAGAAAAAACCCTACCTCAAATACCGCGATTTCATGATAATCGCCTTTTCTGCTCTCGGAAAAACTCAAACTTTGAACCTTGGCAAAATCTTATGATTCCAGTACCCACACGTAGCTCTCGTCGCGTAGAGCAACTTTAACTCTTGACCCAACGAGATCCGATCGACGAAAACTCGTGAATCGTAGAGAGAAGCTTGCCTATTTCTTTTTTTTTTTCTCTCTCCGTCTCTCTCTCTCTCTCTCTTACGCTGGCCTAGATCAAAACGGTATATTTTCGTGACAAGTACGACTATTTACAAGGTGGACACGCGGGCTCACGTCACAGCCATGTGTCACACTTTCTGCTCCGCTTCGCCCAAACAATTTATTCCATCCCTGCCAGCCCATCTATCTTAAATGGACATTCTTTAAATATTTGAAATTTTTCGATATTTTTCTAAAAATCTTGTTTTCGGGGTCCACTCGATGCCCGTCGCCTCGAATTTCGTGAAAATTCGACTGTCTCAGAATTCAATGAAATTCACTTGAGTGACTAGATTTCGCGAGACGAATCCAACGGTAGAGTCCATTTCTTCATTCGAGATCTAGAAAAATTATAGATTTTTTTTCTAGTGGCAAATTACCATTTTGTAATTTTCCATAAAAAATTACATTTTTCCAAGGTTTTACATTCTCACCCCTTAAAATAATTTTGTTTTAATCTGTTTCAGTTCCTTTAGCCTCAATACATTATTTTGAACATTTTCGATTCTTCAAGACTCATTTTTCGAAATTACTATTCACGGACTGCTTTCCACCAAATACTTACTTATCGAAAACGAAATTTACTATTCATTGAAACCTTAAATTCAGGGTCTTACAAAAACTCTTGCGGGGAAAAAACCATAGGCAGAGGAGAAATCTTCACTATGAATATGAGAGAATTTACAAAGTACAATGGAATAGAGAATAACTAATATGTTGATAAGACGAAAATGCTCGAGTGAAGATCCAAATATGGTCAGCGGTTGTCATGGCCCTCATACACAACAGTTCCTATTTTGTTCTCAACTTTTTCTTTCACAAAAGTCCCATCGTTAGCCTTCGAATCAAACATAAGCTCAAAACCAAATTCGAGTCACAAATCAACTATCTCCACCTTGACACGAATTCCCATCATAAGCAGAAAACTCCATTGAACTCCATATCTCAAAACAAGATCAAAACCATACTCCTCTTCCACAACAAAGCCCCATAGGGTAAAACTCAACAACCAAGTCCCACCAAGTTTGAGCAATGCACAAATTTGGCTATAGGAAGTGACTTAGTCATCACATCCAGAGGATTGTTCGGTCCCAACCACTCAACAATGTCACCACGAGCAATAATCTCACGCACAAAATGATACCTCGCATTGATATGCTTTTTCCTCTCATGAAACATTTGATCTTTGGTGAGAAATATATCACTCTGGCTATCACAAAACAATGTACTAATCTACAATTGATCACTTAGCTCCACAACCAATCCCTTCAACCAAAGGTCCTCTTTATAAGCTTCTCAGAATCGCCATGTGACTTCGCTCTCGTAGTCGATGTGCCATCAGAGATCACATAGATTTCAACCACAATGTTAACCTCCAATGGTGAACAAATATCCTGTAAGGGACCTCCTCTTATCGATATCTCTAGCATAATCATATTCAATATACCCTGCAACTCCATCTCTAGTCCTACCAAACTACAAACAAACATTACTGGATCCACGCAAGTATCGTATTTATCCACTCGAACTCCGGACACGATCGCGCATAGCCAACCGACACGAACACACCATGGCATACATCAAGGAACCCACAAAGACTGTGAATTATGGTACTCTAGACACGAGTCAGCTCCTACTTGACTATGGACATAGGCAAAATGAAAGTCCGAAATGAGCCGCATGGAGCAAGAATGTGCTTTGCATTCTCGTATGTCAACCCGAAAGACTTCAATGTATCCTTTCTAACTCAAGGATATTCTTTCTACCACTTTATCCCTTAGAATATCCATCTCAAGTATATTCTTGGCCACTCCCAGATCTTTCATCTAGAACTCATTATTAAATTGCACCTTTACAATTCTTATCTCCTCTTTACTCTTGGTCACTATTAGCATGTCAACAACATGTAAGAGAAAATACATAAATGACTCATCATTTCATCGTTTGAAGTAGAAACAACTATCAAAGCTACTCCTCTTAAAATCATGAGAGATCATGAATGAGTCAAATCTCTTGTACCATTGTCTAAGAGACTGTTTCAAACCATAAAGAGACCTCTTAAGTAGGCAAACACGCCTCTATTCCCGAATTAAAACCCTAGCCGTGATATAGATGTCGCCCTTAAGCTCCCCATGTAAAATGCGCCTTCACACTAACCCAAGCCAAGCTCATAACCATGAATCCTGCAAGCAAAGCTCAATCGAGCCATGCTTCACTGTGAGAGAATACATCCGTAGTCAACACGAATCCGACTATAACCTTTATAACAATCCAAGCTCCGCTTTATACCTTTCATTCTCAACACCTGGTGTGCCTTCTTTCTTCTTGAATACCCATTTGCACCGAATTGCTTTCTTCCCTTTAGGTAGCCTCACCATGTCCCATATCCCATTTTTATGAAGGGACTTCATCTCTTCTTGCATAGCAACCATCCACTTACCTGAATCACTATGACTTACTGACTCTTCATAAGTGGATGGCTCTTCACTGGACTCAATATTATCTGCTACACTCAACACATATGCAACCATATCAGCTTCACCATATTTCTGTGGTGGCTTAATAGTTATCCTCTCTGGTCTTTGAAATAGAACATCGTTGCACCGAACTGGAAAGTCAGAGGGAATACCACCATCCACTAGAACCAAACCAAATTTCAAACTCCACCTGCTTATCAGATTTCTACACGATCTCAACACTTAAGTCTTTAGGAGCCAAAACCTAAATCATGGAAGTCTCATCAAAAATCACACATCTTCTATTTACCAATTTCTTGGTTTTCAAACACCACAATTTATAGCCTTTCTCACCAGATTCATAACCAAGAAATATACGCTTCACTGATCTAGGCTCTAACTTCCCATTATCAACATGGGCATATGTAGGGTGTAACACCCCGTCCCGAGAGGGTGTACTAGATGTGCGGTAACCGTATGAGTGCCACGCAAAGGGAAGCCTTTAATTGGCATTAGTGCCAGCACAGAATTTTTGAAAGTTGTTTTAAGGGTGAAATTATAAAGTTTTCAAAGAATTGTGGTACTTTTTGTAATTAACGAAAGAGGGTAAGAAAGTATAATTAATGGAAGTTTAAATAGTAAAATAATAATAATAAATTGCCAAATAGTTCAGTGGAAGTCTCTAAAATTTCTAGATCCTGGATGATCTAAAACTGAGGCAATGTCGTTAAGTTCTATTCTCACGAATCTAAGAATCCTGAGAGTTTCAAATTCGAGATAGTCGGAATATTTCCATTTAATTTCTAGGCGCGGTTTAGGAGGAAACCCTGAAACAAGATTTTAAAAATTCAAAAATGACAAATATTTAAAGAATATTCACTATGATAAATAAAAATATTTTTAGGATAGAAATAGACTTAATGGGGCAATAGAAATTATTTATCTAAATAATGCAACATACTACAAAGAAAAAGAATAATAATTAAAAAAAAAAAACGAAAACAAAAAGGATAAAATCAATAGTTGTCTGACGGAGCGCATGAGGCAGCCGAACCGAGAGAGAGATCGATTTTTGTTTTTTTATATTTTTCTCTTCGCTTATTTCTCGATTTACTTAAAATCTGACCGTAGGCTTTCATCGTAGCAAAGGAAAATTGACTGATTAAGAGAGCTACGATAGGTACTACCAATATCTTAGCCTTTTGTCAAACTTTAAAAGGTAGAAAGTTTGCCTACTTGTGTTATTTCGAGCCTAAATGCTATATAATGGCTTTAAATTTTCTTAGAGGCTGTGAAAGGTCGTCAACTTTAGTCTCAAAATTTTTAGACTGAGTTTAGGAATTTTTAGGAATTTTTGGGACTGTTCTGGACAAATGTGGCTGAATTTTGGGACTGCTTATGGTCGGGCTGATTGAAATTTCGGATTGTGTTCGACAAGCCCACAAAATTTCGAAACGCTTCGGTATTTTTAGACTCAAGCAAAGTCCCTCGAGTCAAAAGTTGACTAAAACAGATAGTTTTTATAGGGCATTTAATGTGTATGGACATTTTGGTCAATTTCACATCATATTATCGATGTCCATATCGAATGGGACTGAGGGCATTTTGATATAGTCATTTTGAAAGCCCTGTGTATGTTTTATGGTTAAAATGTTAAACTGAGGGCATTTTCGTAATTTGAATGAGTTGTGTAGGCGATTTGAGCATCCGACGAGAATCTAAAGTGCTTGGCCAAGATTTGGAAAGAAATTAGTCGAGAAAAAGGTGAGTACTCAAAATTGTTTTCGAAAACGAAAGTGTTTAAATTGATAAGTTTGTAAAGTGTTAAAACAGATTTATAAAGCATTTTTATTACCTCCCAATTGTTTATACTAAGAGAAAAGTTTGACTTCAAAGATTTAAGAACGTCACTTACAATAGGGAAACCCTGGGATGACATAGCCTGCCACGGCCGATGTATTTCTCGGATCGTGCATGGCAATGTTATGGGATATTATAATTCAACTATACGTCGGTCTAATCGGGCCGATCTAATATATAGTGAGTCACCCTCTCGCACATTCGGGTATATATAGTTAGCGCTACGAACACTTAGTACATATAGCGATGAGTGTTGGTCTGGTGTTCCATCACCGAAAGCATTTGGTCTCAAGGTTCCATTATGCTATAGATCCCACTGTTCACAGACTATCTTAGCCGTAGTGTTCGAGGTTCACTAATGACAAGTTCCGGCGCATCACTTCTAAGTGATTTAAATCGCCACAAAGGGTTGGTACTTTCTGATTTACAAAAGATAAAGACTTTCGATATTAACCACCACTAAAATATAGTTTTCAAAGAAGATAAAAGTTTTCAATCGTTTTCAAATAGCCAGAATAGTTTTCAAATAAAGAGAATAGTTTTCGTGAATTTTCAGAATGGTTTTCATAGCAAAACTCGCTTTTCATAAAACGCTTCACAACAATTTCACATATTTTTCATATTGGGAGGTACAAATGTAGCCAGACAAATAAAATATTTAGAACTTAAGATTCTCACCGAGCCCGTCGCATCACGCTTTCTCGCTTTTAAAATAATTTTTCAGTGTGTCGGGTCGTTACCTTCCGTGATTTGTGATTATATATAAGATAAGGTGTAAATTAAAACTAGTAAAAGTTAAAATGTGGCATTTTGTATATGTAAATATCTTTTTGTAAGAAATAATGCATGCATGGTTTTGAGAAAAAGCAGGTTGCGATAAACTTAATTTGATTGATCCTTATCTTATATTTTGATGAAAGACAGAGGTCCTTTATTGTTGTAGTTAGTTTTGGAAAATATTGGGAGTATATTTTTTTTATCCCGGGTGATTTTTTGTATTTTGGAAGCTGACCACTTAGTCAGGTCGTTATCTTGTCGGTTCGTTAAATCTAAAGGTATGATTTTGATAGAAAAGTGAAAATTTTATAACCCACGTTTTCGAACGGTTTAAGCGGTTTTAGCGACCTTCATGGTAACTTGTCGATCGGCGAGGCTTGGTAGGAGGTTCTTGTGGAGTTAATCGATGGAATTTCTGTCACTAGGAAAGTCTGTCAACTTGGTGTCGGGCGGAGTTTAGGCGATAGTTCTTTGTTTTTGTAGCGATTTTCCACCGGGTATTTCCTATAGAAATTGTTTTTTATAATGATTTTCCTATTTCCAACCTATATTGTTTTACTAAATCCTTGCATGCATCAAATATTGAAAAGAGGTATCCTTGAATCTTTTACTCTTGAAATTCATAGCATTATGCAGGCCCAGTCGCGAGTGATCTAGGACTTCACTTGGACACCACAGAGAGATATGTGGGCTTTCATCGGAGAAAATGCTTGACTAGATCACCCACAGTAGAACCATCGAGGGCCCGAGCCGAGGGGCGGTACGCCGACGATGGATTAGGTTATATAGATTGTTACGTATGCCGTCGTTACGGGAGTCTCGGAAGATCGAGGAGGGCATGTTAGAACGCTCACAGATTAGGAATTTAAAACTTATGATGGTGCGGGCGACTAGGCGGCGTACTTATGAGTTAAGATAAGGAGTTAGCGTTCTGGCTATTATATGGTGAAGTAGACATTAGGCCTTTCCACCATAATTCTGCAGGAAAAGGTAGCGTGGACACAGAGGGTCTTTCAGAACACGGTAAAAACCACGGGTTTCCGTGTTTACTGAATCTGTGAAAGCAAAGCAACGACAATGTTATGAAAAGTTTGAGGTACGCCTTAAGGAGTAGAAAGGGCGGTTTAGTTCCGCTGGGTGTTTAGACGATGGGGTGCTCGGCACTAGTTAGCGAGGCACCCGGTCTGATCTAGTAGAAGAAAGGAAAGAAGTGGACCCGGTAGAGGCTCGGGACGGAGCGACATCGCCGGGGATCCATTCGATCACCCGGCAATACAGGAGGTGGTAGATCTTAGGGATCATCTCTTTTCCGTTGTGCCGCACATGCTAGAGGAGGCATCTGGAGTGTGGATGAATATGACGGGATGTTTCATTGCGGGCCGGAAGGTGCTTTATTCGAGGCGTCATGGGTTAGTAGGCTGCGGAGACCTTTGGGGTAGGTCTGGTAGCATCTACCCAGGCACCGACGGTCCCGGTCGGTGGTAGGGTGGGTTCGGACGAGAGGTGGCGATCTGACTTTGGTAGAGGTCGCGATAGGGACGAGGAGGCGAGTGGTACTGGAGTTAGCGGATTCGAGTGGTACTATTTTTCGGGCTTGGGTATTCTGATCCTGCAGCCAAGAGAGGTAGATAAGTCGCGGGCGTGATTAATGGTATGATTTCGAGTTTACGATCATGATGCATATGCATTGGTGGACCCAGGGGCCACTCATTCATTTATTTCATTACCATTCGAGAGCCTTAGGATAGAGTCGATAGATGGTCGTATGGTGGTTCGTACAATGGGGATCTTATGATATCACGGAAGGATAGTTCCATGCTTGATTGGTGATCGAATAAAGTTTACTCCACGGCCCGGACTTGATAGTGCTAGGTATCCATGATTTCGATATAATCTTGGGCATGTTTGGTTATCCGGGCATAGAGCTTTGGTGCTATAAGAAAGAAGTAAGATTGGTTCGGCCAGAGGAACCAGGAGTGATATTTCGGGGAATCAAAAGAGAGATCGCCCCTAGTCTCATTAATGCCATGACCGCCTCGAAAATGCTTTGGAAAGGTTGTCAGAGTTATTTGGCATTTGTAGTGGATAGGAGACAAGAGGGGACACGGCTGGAAGACATACAGTGAAAGTTCGGATCTTTCAGGATGATATTTCGAGGTTTGCCCGGATAGAGAAATTGAGTTCGTTATTGAACTAGTTCCGGGGCCCAGAAGTAGATATCCATTTGCCTCCATACAGAATGGCGCCAGTGAAGTTAAGGAAAGAATTGAAGGCGCAATTGGAGGAATTGCTAAGTAAGGGCTTCATCTGCCCGAGTACCTCACCAGATTAGGAGCTCCGGTTCTCTTCGTAAAGAAGAAAGATGGAAGCTTACCGGTTGTGTATGGAGCTATGAACCAAGGCGGATCGGCGACAATCGCAGCAGTTATCCGACCTCATTGTAGATAGGCTATTTGACCAATTGCATGGATCTCGGGTATATTCTAGATTGACCTAAGGTGGTACCATCGAGTTGAGGGTCAGGAATGATGTTTCTAAGGCGCAGCCCGGGACGAGATCGGTCACTCTGAGTTCCTAGTGATGCCATTCGGATTGGCCAATGCCACTGGCTACGTTCATGGATTTGATGAGCGGGGTGTTCCGAGTCAGGTATTTAGATAAGTTTGTGCTCGTATTCGTTGATGACATTCTAGTGTACTCAGGCGGGTTGGAGGAACATGCGGAGCGTCTCGGACGATACGGATTCTTAGAGCGTCAGTTCTCGCTAAGTTTAGTAAGTGCCGAGTTTTGGTTGTTGTGGCTTTCTTGGGTCGTGTCATTTCGACGGAAGGTATTATGTGTGGATCATCGGAAGATCGAAGCTATAGTGAGCCCAGGCGAGTCCGGAAATGTTTAAAAGTCGGTTTCCTTGGATTGGCAGGTTATTACAAGAAATTTGTTGAGGGATTTTCGAAGTAGCAACCCGTTGACCCGATCTATTGAAAAGGATAAGAAATTCAGTGTGGTGGATACGCTAGCATAGTTTTGAGGCGAGACGGTGTGATAGGCTCCCGGTATTAGCACTCTGGAGTCGGGAAAGGACGGTTATGTGGTATATAGTGATGCCTCCAGACAAGGGTTAGGGTGTGTTTTGATGTAGGATGGTAGAGTGATAGCTTATGTTTCCAGTCAATTAAAGAAGCCTTGACGAACTACGAGCCCGCTGATTTAGAACTAGCGTGGTGGTTTTTGCTCTAAAGATCTTGAACATTATCATATGGTGTTCCACTGTCGGATATTCAGCGATCATAAGAGCTGCGGTATATCTTCACTCGAGAGAAGAGCTTAGCAAGGCAGGCGCCGGTGGTTGGAGATTGATTAGGATTATGATTGCACGAGTAAGTCTTTGTCACACCGGTCCGGTCAGGCGGATGGCGGATCGAGGCGAGTTCGGGTGCGAGACTGAGGCTGGGACTCTTTACCTGATTTTTTTTTAAAGCCAAATTATGCACGTGGGTATGGCCCACATATTATAACCGAATCAATAATGACCTATACATTTTAAGGTCCATTACAATTACAAAACTTTACACTTTTACAATTCTGAATCGAGCCTGAAACCTACATGTAGTGAACCCTTACAAGTGTGTGTTGGCTTGTTTGTATCGGATGTTTCTTTGGCGTCTTCTCTGTACCTACCGCGGATTAAAAACCCGTGCTAAGGTTATGCGCTTAGTAGGAAGCATTTCTTATGCATATACACATTTAGCATAAAGCGATAACGAGATAATATAAATTTCATGCATTTATATTATGAGCTTATCACAATCTTGCTTACCTCGCAGGCTTACGCTTACTTGGATCTCTCCGTAGAATTCACAGATCTTATTCTTATGCGAACTTATGCTTATCACAAACTTATGTTCATTGAAGACTCCGTCAAATTCTGAACTTATACTCATTCGAACTTATACTTAACAGGCTTATGTTTATTCGGGACTCAGTAGGAGTTACCTGACTTATCCTTATACTACGAGTTTACCCTTATTCGGTACTGTAGGTATCGCGAAATTAAGGAGATGTATCAGATAATGCGAGACTTATTCTTATACGGAGTACTTGTAAGTACTACAAAACATATCTTTTAGTCTTCACAGACTTATACTGGTATTTCAAATCTTATCACAGTATTCTGGAACTTATACCCTCTTCTGGAACTTATCACGGTCTTGAACTTGGACATGTATTTCAGATCTTAGCCACATGTCTTGCAGACATATACTTATCTTACCAGACTTATCGCGATCTTCTGGGCATATACTTATCTTACGGATCTTATCCTTGTGCGAGAAGGTATCGCGTAGGTACAATAAGTGAACTAATCATCATCGTATCACATCTGAGTCGGATCGGACGTATGCGGATACATATCAGGTATGGACATTAGTCCATGGCAGTCTGAATCATAACGGATACATATACTTATTTTTGCAGATTCTGAGAGTACTATGTTGGTACTCACGGAACTTATACTTATTTTACGGATACGAAATTGCCCTTAGGTACCTCTTTGGACTTATACTCGTTTATCGATGTCACGGGGTACTTTCGTGGGGTACTCTTGGACTTATGTATTTTCTGAACTTGTACTTGCTTTACACGTCTGAGAGTACGTTCAGTATCTGAACTTATACTTATGTTCTTGTGACAAGAGTACCCTTGGGTACTCACGGAACTTATACTTATGTTAACGTCACGAGTACCCGTGGGTTTTCTGAACTTATCAAATACGGGAGTACGTAGGTACCACGAACTTAATCGGTTACGGGGTACTAGAGTGGTACCACGGAGATTTAATCGGATATAGGAATTGCACACTGGAGTCTTGCAGGGCTTGATGAATGCGAGGTACCCATAGGTACTACGAGACTGTCGAATCTGGTGCAGTAGGTACTACGAACTTAAGCGAGCGGGACTTGGTCGGAGACGGAACTTATTCGGATCTGAGAGTACCGGTACTACGGGACTTATTCGGATCTGAAGTACGAGTGGGTACTGCTGAACAGCCCGAATGCGAGTGCGGAAGGTACTACGGGATAATCGGAAGGCCAAGACTTATTTAGATCTGAAATTGCAGTGGAGTACTACGGGACCTGACCAGGATCTGAGGACTTATCGGATCTTTGGGAGTACTAGTAGGTACCCCTGCAGACTGTTCGAGATATAGGACTGCAGGAAGTCTTACAGGACTTAATCGAGAGCAGGACTTATTCGGATCACGAGTGCCGTGAGTGCTACGGGACTATTCGAATCTGAAGTACGAAGTAGGTCTCACGGACTTGTTCAGTCTGAAGTACGTAGGTACTACAAAACTTAATCAAATACGGGGAGTTAATCGAGGAGGCAGGGAGTACTTGTGGAGTGCTACTGAGTATATCAAATCTGAGTACTGCGGGTACTACGGAACTGTCGGATCTGGGGCCGAGGAACTTACTCGAGATAGGTACACATTAGGTACTACATAACTTATCTGAGAGATACATTCAGATCTTTACTTATTCATTATTCGGGGTCCTATCATATAGGCGTTTTGACTACCTAGACCGATGTCACGGAATGAGTAGGACCACGGCCTAATTAATGCAGAAGATGCTATCACTGATATGGAAGTGTCATTAGCACTAATGTCGGAATTTCTTGGAATGCGAAGACGAGGTGCCATAGCCTTAACGAGGACGGGAGTCTTGAGTGGCACTGTCGAGATCTTAGGAAGTCTTGTCGAGTCTGGGATGTAATCGAGTCTTGAGTAGCACTAATCGAGAGTCTTAGGAAGTGCCCTGTCGAGTCTTGGGGCACTATTGAGATCTTAGGAGTGCTGGTCGAGTCTTGGACACTAATCGGGATCTTAGAAGTGCTAATTCGGGACAGTGCAAAAGCACTAACGAGGAATCTTAGGAAGTGCTAATCGGAATGAGTCTTTGTGTCATTAAATAACTAGTCTTAGGTGGTTTACAATTATATGAGTTCGATAACTTACTATCTTATAATAGAGACATTGTTAGCCACATTATGCGTTCATAGGATCATATTCCATATCTTTGGTAAGGTATGATGAGCATGTAATCACCTTATTCATGTAATTCTTATTCTTACATGAATCTACTTTACCCGGGGTGGAATCAATCCCGATCGGATCGTCGAACTAAAGTTATGGCATTTTCATGCCAACCTAGTCGATTTCTGGAGTTTTCAGAGGGACAGTTTGAAATATTTTCAGTGCCTTGTCTCAATGTTGATGCTTTGGATCTTTGTGCTCCTTTAAATTTAAGGTGCTAGGGGTTCTATTCCAACTGGAATCACCCAATTGAACTACCCAGGAACTCGAGGATACGTCAAAGGCATCAGGACTTCTCTATGTTCAAAGCTGGAACCAGAATTTGGCTTGCATGATCCCACTTTGAGTGAATTTTAGGTATAGGATAAAATTTGGTGATGCCTATTCTTTAAGTTTTGTTCTCCTTGAAGTGCATTTTCACGTAGCCATGAATCACTCAAATCGGATAAGAAATGAGCAAGTTATGGCCAAATACAAAAAGCTGGTCGAAGCGGGAAAGGCTTAGACGGGGTGTGCAGATGCACCTCTAAAGTGTGCAGGTACTTTGACAAAAACGACGAACCGAAAGTGTGCGGTACCAGTCTCCACCCGAAATGCCCTAAAATGTGTGTTTTTCACCCCTTTTCCAGCATTTTTGATACAGTCGCTCTACACTTTAAACACACATCAAGCCATTTCTAATTCACCTTGGAATCTCTTTTCCTTCAATTTCTCTTATTCACTTATCTTAGTTCAAAGACCTATCATGAATTACTTCCAAAACCCATTTCAATATGGAGTTATAACTCATACCTGGAAATCAAACTCAAGTTGTGGATTATTATAAACCCTAATTCAATTACTCTCAATTAACCATGAATTCATTCTCGAAGAAATTTCATGAGCTTCTTGTGCCATATGGGGTTTTACCCACCTTACTTGCCATCATTTTTGGGTTAAGATGAAACCCTAGCAAAACCCCATGTTTGGGGATAAACTACTAACCAACCAAGCATGGAAATTCATACATAATCACATAGAATTCATAATCAAGGTGAGTTTCCATACCTTTTTGGCTTGATCTTGGCTTGAATCCTCCTTCTTCCTCTTCTCTTCTTCCTCTTCTTCTCCCCTTCTTTCTTATATACGGGTTCTCTTGATTTGAAACCAAATTGGTCTTTAAATCCATGGATTTGATGATTATCATTTGTATAAATAAAACCCATTTTAGGTTAACTTTCTTTATTGCAAAATAGTCCTTCAATTCTTGGCCATTTATAGTTCAATTTCCTTTTATTGTGTATTTTGGCCTCTAGTCTTTCACATTAGGACTTTTAAGCCCCTTTTTTGGACCAATTACAATTGTCCTTAAGTTTTGTAACTAGGGTCTCTTGTTTCCATGTTTTAGCACATTGCTCATGAAACATTCAATTGACTTACAAATACCTAAACATCGCTTGACTAGGGTATGTTCGGGGTCATTACAAATTGCAAAATGCAGGGGAGGCCCCGTGTGTGGCGGTGCCTTAAAGCCCAGGAAACCGGGGAGGGTTCCCAGTAAGCATCTACGGACAGGTATATCTCCCATTGTTGATAGAGTTGAGATCTTTGGGAGTTCGGTTGTAGGTAGCTGATCTGAGGGACCTTGTTGGCATCATTTATGTTCGTCCTCTTCTGGAAGTGGATCAGATCGAGGAAGGTCGAAGCGGGTTTCAAGATGAATGAGTTAAAGTTGAGGGGCGAGGAGAGATTGAGGTGGTAGGAAACCCGGAGGTTCCGGATGAGACGATGGGCGTAATAGTTAGAGGAGTCGAGATGTGTACGAAATGGAGTGGACTAAAGGAAATCATGGAAGAGGCTCACTCTTGGCATATGCTATCACACCTGGTAGCACCAAGATGTATCATACTGAGGAGCATTGGTGGAAGAGCGTGAAAAAGGAAATTGCAGTTTCGTATCCAGTGCCCTAACACAATCGGCCAATTAAAAGCGAGCACCGAAGCCAGCGGGAAAGATCTGAGTCCTTCACATTCACGTATGGAAGTGGGATAGGAGTCTTATGGATTTTGTTCTTAGGGCTTCCAGACAGAGCCCGACACGATGCCATATGGGTGATAGTGGATAGACTAACGAAATCGCGCATTTTCTCGATTAAGTAATGATGACCGTTGGGTGAGTTGGCCCCGATTATGGAGGAGATAGTTAGATTACATGGTGTTCCTATATCGATAGTCTCGAATAGGGACCGGATTCACATCCAGTTGCAATTGGTTCTGAGGATGCCATGGGGACTCGATTGCACTTAGCACGGCTTTCCATCCCATCGGAATGATGGTCGGTCGAGAGAACTATTGGGGCAGCTAGAGGATATGCTTCGAGCATGCGTGATAGAGTTGGGGAAGGCGGGATGCGCATTTATCTCTGATGGAGTTCGCTGCAAACGGTTATCAATCCCGATTATAGGCGTGGCTCCATTTGAAGCATTGTATGGTAGGAAGTGTCGTACTCCTGTGTATCTTTGGGATGAGTAGGGAGAGAGGGAGAGGCGAAGTAAGGCCCCGGAGTTAGTACGGATTACCTTAGATAAGATCCAGTTAGAGACGGACTCAAGATAACCGGGGCCGGTGAAAAGTTATGCGGGACAAACGCCGTAGGGATCAGCCTTGTGATTTAAAATTGGGCGATAGGGTCTTATAGTTCCCTTGGAAAGGTGTTCTTAGATTTGGAAGACGCGGAAAAGTTGAGGCCCAGATATATAGGGCCATATGAGATTATTGCCAGAGTGGGACCATTAGCATATGGATTAGACCTTCCTCCAGAGTTGTCTAAAGTTCATAGCGTTTTCATGTATCCATGCTCATAGTACATTCCCGAAATCCCTCCATGTACTCAGAGATCATCCATTAGAACTAAAGGATAATTTGACCTATAAGGACGGCCAATGCGGATAGTGATCTTGAGAGAGCGGATTGAAGGTCATTAAGTTAGTCAAAGTTTTGTGATCATGGGATTAAGAGGCTACATGGGGTCGGAGGCTGAATCTTAGATCAATATCCTCGGAGTTGTTTTAAATTAGGTATCCTCTTTATATTAGTTTGTTCATTTCGTGGACGAAATGTGTAAGGAGAGTTTGTAACACCCGAGTCAGGAGGGTGTGCGGTATGTGTAGTATGAGCCTGAGGCTTGTAAAATTGGTTAGTGCCATAATGAGATTTTTGAGAAGTTGTTTTAAGGGTGAAATTATAAAGTTTTGAAAATTGTGGCACTTGTAGTCTAGAAAAGTGGAGGGTGAAGTATAATTAATGGAAGTTTAAATAGTAAAATAATAATAATAAATTGCCAAAATGGTTGAAGTCTCGAAAATTCTCTTGATCTCGGATGTGAAGCGGTTTGTCTTGTTAAGTTAGGTCTCGCGAAATCTAGTAACCGGGGAAAGTTTGATTAGAATTAGAAGGGCGGTCGGAATATTTCACGAATTTCTAGGAGACGGGTTTAGAGTGAGAGCACAGCGGATTTTAGAAAAATCTCGAAAAATGACAAATATTTAAAGATATTCAATTATGATAAATAAATATTTAGGGATAGAAATAGAAATTTCGAATGGAAATGATAGAAATTATTTATCTAAATAATAAGAATAATAATTAAAGAAAAAGAATAATAATAAATAAATAAAAAAAAACGAAAACAAAAAGGATAAAATCAAAAGTTGTCTTGGACGAAGCAGGCGGAGGCGTCGAACTGAGAGAGAGACGATTTTTGTTTGTTTTATATTTTTTCTTCGTTATTTCTCAGATTTACGAAAATCGGATTGTAGGCTTCGTCGGAGAGCGAAGGCAAAGTTGAATTTCTGCGAAGAGAAGTATGCGCTATGTACGATATCTTAGCCTTTTGTCAAACTTAAAGGTAGAAAGATTTGCTACTTGTGTTATTTCGAGCTTAAATGCTATATAATGGCTTTAAATTTTCTTAGAGGCCGTGAAGGTAAAATCGACTTTGAATCCCAAAAATTTTTAGGCGAGTTTAGGAATTTTAGGAATTTTGGGGCTGTGTTCGGACAGTCGGGACTGAATTTGGGATTTGTTATGGCCGGTTTGGATTGAAATTCCGGGATTGTAGTCGGACCAAGTCGGACAAAATTTTGAAATGTTTTCGGGTATTTTAGACTCTATGAAAAGTCCCTTGAGCAAAGTTGACTAAAGCAGAGATAGTTTTTATGGGGCATTTAATGTGTATGGACATTTTAGTCGATTTCACATCATATTATCGATGTCCATATCGAGATGGGATGGGCATTTGATATAGTCATTTTGAAAGCCACATTATTGTGTTTTATGGTTAAAACGTTAAAAGCCCGAGGGCATTTTCGTAATTTGAATGGAGTTGTGTAGGCGATTTGAACATCAGACGAGGAATCTAAAGTGCTTGACAAGATTTGAAGAAATTAGTCGAGAGAAAAGGTGAGTCTTTGAAATCGTTTTCTAAAGCGAAGTGTTTAAATTACAAGTTTGTAAGTGCTTTGAAAATATAGATTTATAAAGCATTTTATTACCTCCCAATTGTTTATATACGTGAAAAAGTTTGATTCCCGATGTTAAAGAAGCAGTTTGGCACAGTTTATAAAACACGATGGCATGCTTCGATTCACCGGTCGGATGTATTTCGGATTATTGCATGGCAATGTTATGGGATATTATAACTAACTATATTGCACAGTCGGCGATTGGGGGTTAAATCTAGAATATATATAGTGAGTCGCCTCGCGCACATTCGGGGTATATAGTTAAGCGGGCTGACTTAGTACATAGCGATGAAAGTGTTGGTTCCGAGGTTCCATCAGGAGCATTTTCTGATCTAGAGGTTCCATTATGCTATATAGATCTCACTAGTGTTCCGCAGGACCATCTTAAGCCGGGTAGTGTTCAGGGTTCACTCTTTAGGTCACCGGTCAGGGTTAGAGGCATCACTTCTAAATTATTCGAGAATGGAGCCCGCAGTGGTTGGTACTTGATTTCTGGCCATAGCACTTTCAGATATTAACCACCACTGATATAGTTTTCAGCAGCATAAATAGTTTTCATTTCAACGGCGAAGCGATTTTCAACGATGAAATAGTTTTGAGCAATTTTCAGAAATGGTTTTCATAGCAAAAACTCAGTTTTCTCATAAATAATTTCACAACCATTTCTGTACGGATTTTCATATTGGGAGAGTGAACGACTGACAACATTTAGAACTTATAGTACTCAACGGGCAGTTTGGCTCACGGTTTTACGTTTTTAAAATAATTTTTCAAGTGCAGTCACGGAAAGTAGAAAGACCTTTCGGGGATCCCGGTCCTAGGCCATTTCAAATGTTGTGATTATATATAAGATAAAGTGTAAATTAAAACTAGTAAATGTTAAAATGTGGCATTTGTATATGTAAATATCTTTTGTAAAATATGCATGCATGGTTTGAGAAAACGGGTTACGATAAACTTATATTTGATTGATCCTTATCTTATATTTTGATGAGGACGGAGGTCCTTTATTGTTGTAGTTGGATTTTGGAAAATATTGGAATTATATTTTTTTATACGGGTGATTTTGTATTTTGGAGGCTTGACCACTTGTCACCGGTCGTTATCTTGGCAGGATTTCGTTAAATCTAAAGGTATGATTTTTTGATAGAAAAGTGAAAATTTTATAACCCCGCGTTTCCAAAAGATAGTTTGGCCGGTTTTAGCGACAGCTTCATGGTAACTTGTCGGTCGGCGAGCTTGGTGGGGAGGTTCTTGTGGAGTTCTTGCGGCAGTTTCTGTCACTAGGAAGTGCATCATAGGGCATCAAAATTTTTATGACTTTTGCCCGAAAAGACTTGACGCTAAGCATTAGAGAGCATTCATCTGACCTTCTCCATCAAAGTCCTATTCATACACTCCCCTACACCATTCTATTCTTGTGATATAATAAATTGTATGATGTGTAACAATTCTCTTCTTACACAGAAGTGTTAAACATCGGGAATGAAACTCTAACCCATTATCAGTGCGAAGACACTTCACCCGCCTCCCTGATTGCTTCTCAATCATTGTCTTCCAATCCTTGAATTTTGAAAACACATCATTTTTCTGTTTCAAGAAGAATACGCATACCTTACATGAGAAATCATCAACGATCGTCAACATGTAAGTAGTACCTCCCATAGATGATACTTTTGTAGGTCCCCAAAGGTCTGAATGTAGATAGTAAAGCGGCTTCTTTGACTTATGAATGCCTAAAGAGAATCTAACTCGTTTTTGTTTCCTAAAAACACGATGCTCACAAAATTGTAACTTGTTTTTTTCATCTAGAAGTCCTCTTCTACTCAACTCTGCCATACTGTTTTCGCTCATGTGCCCAAGACGCACGTGCCAGAGATTTGTAATATCATCCTCTAACAATGAATGAGATACAACAGCAACATCTCTTGTAACCGTAGAACCCTGCATAACATATAACATGGCGGTCTTTTGATGACCCTTCATCATAAATAAGGCTCATTTACTAATCTTCAAGACTCCACCTTCACGATTATTACATACATAGATTTGCGTCTGAAATTACTCAAGGATATCAAATTCCTTTTAAATCCTGAAACATGTCGCGTCCACTTAAGAGTATGAGCTTCTCCATCAACTATCTTAATCTTGGGTGTTTCAATGCACTGCTGCCAAGATGCATTGTTATGGCTCCGCGCCTTTATGCATGACTCTCATGTAGAGAACCAGTCCCAATTATGAGTCATGTGAAAAGTATAACCAGAATCTAAAATCAAATTCTCTGACTCTTGAATCGGCATCGTCACGACGAAAAGTTCTCCATTAAGTACGATCAAGTTCCTGACACTTGCCTTACCAAATTTCCCAGATTTCTCTCCTGTTTGTTCTTGAATTTCTTCTCCACTGATGCGACTTGAAAGCGCTTCTTCTTGATGTGGCCGCTTTCTTGCGTAATTGCAAATTTATTAAAATTCTTGGTTACGGCCTTTCCTTTGTTCTTCACGGGGTCTTCTCTTGTAGCCTCACAGGGTACAAACAGGGCTATATCCTTGTAGTAGGACCCTCTGACTAATTGCTTCATTTTCTCCTTAGAAAACAAAGCCTCATAAACTTCATTTAGGGTTAGGGTATCATGACTATATAAAATCGTATTTTTGAAAGTTGCATACGAAATAGGAAGCGAAACACAACAAAATTAACCTTAGATCTTTTTCTTCATATTTAACCTTTAAAGTTTCCAGATCTACAACAATTGCTTTAAAGGTTATAAAATGCTCTTTTAAAGACGTATTTTCTGCCATACTGTGTGAATACAATCGCTCCTTCAAGTGCAACTTACTCGTGAGAATTTTCGTCATGCACAACTCTTCCAACTTTAGCCATAACGCATCGACAGTCTTCTCGTTTAAAACGTCTTGCAGAAACTAATTTAATAAATGAAGATGAATATGAGATAGTGCTTTACGGTCCTTGCGTTGTTTCTTCTCTTTTGTCCATGACAATGGCATCTTTTCAAGCCCTAGCAACACCTCATCCATATCCATGCAACGCTGACACAATGCACATCTTAACGCAATGAATGCAGTGCTTTGCGATCGACAAGGGAATTTGTATTTCATAGGCATCATTGACAAGATCGAAAAAACCTAATGGCTATGTTACCACTTGTTATGATTAATGGCAGAATAATGAAATACGAAAACAAAGAAAAAGACCAAATTTAAGTGGAAACCCTTGAGGAAAAAAAATCACGAGCAGAGGAGAAAGCTTCACTATCAATATGCGAGAAATTACAAAGTATAGCGGAATAGAGAATAAATCCTAATGTGTTGATATGAGGAAAATACCTAAGCAGAAAGGTCCAGTTGTGGGCTATGAAGCGGGGCCTAATAGCCTAGCCTCCTTCTTCGCAATATCACTGTTTTTATAAAACCTTGCTTTTCCAGTCGCACCTCGAGCTTTGGGTGGCTTATGCAAGCTAGCTAAATTCGGGTTTCAAAAAATACATTTTTGTAAGATTTAATGTAAATAACACTAAGGAGTCCTTCATAAAGTATTTCCTGAGATTGATGAAAGTGTTATAGACTACAAACTTGCTTGAGAGGATTTAGAGGTATTGTGGGCATTCTAGGGTTATGTGATTTTTTTCTAATTGCTACAACACTCTAATACTCCAATTATGTATTTATATTTGAGATGAGAGTTTTTCGATATGTATATTTTATTTTCTTATTGCTTATTCTCATTCATCACTTTTAACAAAGAAATTGGTATTAGAAGCCGAGGCGGATTTTATCTCAACAATGGTAACAATTATGTATGATATTTGTTGTTAGACCGAAACACAAGATTTTTGTTATGGCAGGTAAAAATGAGACTATTATGGATCAAAAATCTATACCTCAGACTCATCTTCATCTATCCACTTAGATACTTTTGAAGGAGAAAACCATCATTGCATATTCTTTGAGTATTCTTGATTCAAAAGGGTACAAGTACACTAGTGAAGGTGGTTTGATGAACCAAAAAGTACTTATTTTGTTATGAAAGGGAAGAAGGGGTCTACCAAGTTATATATGTTATAGGGTTATCGCTCTAGTGATGCATCCACAGTATACTACCCCTTCCATATTAGATTGTGATATTATTATAGGTAAAGTTAGTATTTGTTGACAGGTATACGTGTGCGTTCCAGGATCCAGTCCTTGATGTTAGGACTGTGACCTCGTTCGGACTAAGCTGCAGTCCATCCGAACTCCCCCTATGGGACTTAGCAATAATAGTAAAGGCACACATAATTTTTACATGGTTCAGTAACTTGACTACGTCCACAGAGCTATGCTCAGATGTAGGATTTCCACTTATTCAATTCAAGGTTTACAATTTGTCTTATGAGACTCCCTCTCTACCCATGACCCTTCTTGAAACCTAATCACTCCTAATGGAATTCAGAATGAACTCCCTCTATTCCCCTCTCTATAACATCACACACCCATAACCCACAATATATAATAAGCGAGAAAAATTTAAGAACCTTCATCTTTCACCAAGGTGAAAGGCTTTTAATGTGCAATACCTCGATCAAGTATATGCATGGCATGACTTACTTCGAACTTAGCTTGTTTAACAACTTCAAGCTGCTCACGAGGAAATCGCGTGTTGGTATCTTAGAAAACCCGAATATATGGCCTTGTATGTTCGGTTATGGAAGACTACATAAGGTAGGATCATTATCCTAATATGACTCATACATGAATTATCGAACTTTGCTTTAAGCTATCATGCAATAGGAAACTTCTTGCTCAAGTATCCTCTTGAGAATAGAATCATATTTAATTCCAATTATGGTTTGATAGCTTAGAAGATCAGAACTTCTTGATTTGATCATTGTAAACACAAAGATCTCGGACCCATAGGTTACTTGCTCCCCAAGTATCTTGGCTCCACAGCTCTAGGGACTTGAGTCCCGTCGATTCCGACCTTGGATCGGACTCATTTAGTCTAAATCATCCACATTGTGGGACGGCCTTGAATCCCACGACATCATCCTAGTTCTTCAGGGACTTCAGTCATTGAATCCTTCAAATTTTTTATCAATTATGATGTTGACGTGCATCTTTCTTATAGAATGCCAGGGACGAAGATATGGACAATCTCAAGCCCAACTGTGACGCCTCTAGTTGGGGCTCTGAAACCACTAACTTATGACGCCTCTTTTACCATTTAACTTGAAATATATTATGAAGCAGCGGATTACAAAATATATATACAAGATCCATAATGGAAGTGTTCAACATTTACAATATTTACATTGTTTACAAAGAAACAAAAAACATATATACATTATACCAAAAGGTCTTCGGTGGGCACTAGTGATGTGGTGACTTTATTTGTTGATGCGGATTGTCTGTCCTCTGGTTTCTTCTTACTTTGTACCTACGGATGGGAAACACCCGTGCTAATTATAGCTTAGTGGAAATAAATACTGAGTGGGACCCACAAATAAGGATCATCACTTTAAACACATGCATATACTTATTACAAATATAACATTTACATATACTTATCCATTTCTCATATCTACTTTTTCATAACATGTTTCATTTCTTATCATATTTCATATACTTTTCGTGTCATTTTACACTTTACTTCTTGTTCTTGTAACCGTATACTATTGTCACATAGTAGTGTTATGCTTCTCATATCATTTCTCTTATCATGTCATATATCATATACATCACATTTGCGTATACTTGTCATTTTCTTTTATGTTTCATGCCTGCATAAACCTTAGAAGTGAATACGGGAACTATAAGGACCTGAAGGTGCTATAATCATTGTACGAGACAATGAACTATAAGGACAGAAGGTCTTTGTTATCATTAATACGAGACAATAAAATAGCCATATAAGAACTGGAAGGCGTTGTCCATCAGTGTTTAAAAATGACCATCTATAAGAGTAGGAAGCGTCATCATTGTGCGAGAAAATGACCATCTGTGGGGGCAGAAAGTGATTGTCATCGATATGCCAGAACAATGACACTCTATAAAGGCCAGAAGGTACTATAATATTGTCAGACCCAGCGATTGTATCTGCCAGACTTGTCTCCTTAATAGGCATGCTATCTATCCCTCTACTAGGTTCAATGACAATCTGTTTCTTTTATTCATTTACAATATTTATCACATATCCCGAATAATATTATTATCCATTAATCATAAATATTTATCATTTCCACATGCATCTTTATTCTTGTATTATTTAGACATTTATACGTTTTTCCTATAATACCTTCATTACATTTATCTTTTCATCTCTTAACCAAGGGATGACACTACATTTAAACACATTAGCAAATGAAGGCAAGAAACAATGTTTGCCCAACTTCGCTTCGCCTTGGCGGCGAGGTACAGAACATTTTCATATGATTTCTATACTTGTACGAACCCTTTCATTCACTTATTAGGATCCTCATTAGTCCAATGGAAGATTGTTAGACTTAACGGAAGAGAGGAACCAAAGCAGGACTTACGGAGTCGCCTAGGTGGCTTTGCTCACGCCCCACGAGCGGAGAGGTTCACCTGGCGGAGCATTGCTTTCACTAGGCGGACCGAAAGGAAAAATTTCTAGGCTTAGGTCGCACTTTAGGTGGAGGAACACATGCTGAGTGGACCTCTTCAGCCTAGGCGGAGGGATGTCGAACAAAATAGAAATGGCCAGTTTTGGCCATTGTCACCAGAATTCCTTTAACCCAATCAAACCATTTCAAAACAAAACTATAAAACCAACTTAAACCAACTAAAAACACACGTATTGAAAAGTTAGGGTTTTCCTAACCCAACTTAAACAAGTATTTTCCAAACAAGCATCCTTGTACAAATTTTCCATACAAAATTCCATACAAATTCATACTTTTATTCAAATAATCCATACAAATCCATACTTCTATTCAAATAATCCATACAAATCCAAACCTTGATCTTCTTTTCCTCTCCTTCTCTTCTCTTCTTCTTTCTTCCTTCTTCTTCTTCTTCTCCTCTTCTTTCGTTCTTTTCTTTTCTCTCAAACGTGAAATGCCCTAACTCTCACCCAAAATGGGATTTTTCTAAGGCCTTGTTTGGCCTTATCATCTTTTTGATTTACTATTTTTCCATTTTGCATTTTAGTCCCTCATTTTCCTTTTATTTGCAATTCTAACTTATAACAATTCCAACTTTAACATATACTCTTCATGTTTTATGACCCTTGGATCCTCAATTAGCAAATTACCAATTTACACTTTTAACTTTTGGATTAATTCCGGGTTTTTATCATTTTTCACCTTTAGCAATATTAATTTCCGAAAAATACAAACTTCACTTTTCTTATATTACAAAATTGTAATAAAACTACCAGGGTCTAATTCGGTGTGTTACACCAACACTTGTGATAACCCTATAAATATGATGAAAAAGTCACTCCTTATAGCATTGTGTGTATGGGCTTTGGGCTTTTTCAAAGAGGTTGAGACTTTCTTTCTTGAAGATTGGAGTTTGTTCATTCCTTGCATTAATTGGAATGGGCGTCAATGTGGAGTTTATTAGAGTTGTATGACTTGAATTCTATTCTACTTGACTTGAAAAGTTCTCATGATGCAACATTATGTATTTTTTAGGGATTTTTTTAGTAAGGTCCCATGACCCATTATTGATATTAGGGTTTTGGAGTCTATTTAGTTTGAAATACCAATAAATATATGATGTACCTTTTAGGGTGTGAGTAATTTTGTGGAATTATGAGGGATTGAGTAATATTGTGGGTATTCTAGGGTTTTGTAGTTTTTCCCTAACAATCGTAATATTCCAATACTTCAATCTTGTATCTATATTTGAGATAGTGGGTTTCTCCTCCTTTGCACGTGGTTTACCGCTATTTAGGGTTTCCATGTAAATATGTGCGCTCTTATTTTCATATTTTATTTCTTGTTGCCTATTCCTATTTTTTTCTTTTACGTATGAGATATCACCATTGAAGGTGTTTCATAAAATAACTACAATGTATAAGAAATTACTAAGAATACATTTATGAATTTGGATGGATATACATAATCCTTAACAAAATATTCATTATATAGTATGAGTTCACATAAGAAAGAAAAATAATAAAAAATAAGTTGCACAAATTCCTTAATTAACACATATTTTAGATTATAAGTAGTTGACTTGTTGTAACTTATGTGATTCAGTCATTGAATAGTATTAGCTCAAATAAATAAGAATAGTACTAATAAAGCAAAAAAAAAAGTGCACAAATTCTTAACAAAATATCCATTATGTAGTAAGAGTTCACATAAGAAAGAATAATACTAAAATATAAGTTGCACAAATTCCTAAATTAACACATATTTTAGATTATAAGTAGTTGATTTAACTTATATGGTACAGTCATGAAATAGTATTAGCTCAAAGTAAATAGAATAGTACTAATAAAGGAAAAAAAGTGCACAAATTCCCAAATTAGCATACATTTAATATTGTAAGCAGTAGACTTGTAACAAGTTACATACTTCAATCTTTAGAAGAAAAAAATGTTAAAGATATCTAAAGAAAATATTTATTTAAAAAAAAAAAAGCAAGACATTTAATTTAGAGATACAAATATTTCTAAAGTTGGTTCAAACAATGGAAACATCTTTCTGTCGAAGATGTTAATATATGCATCTTCTCAAAAGAAAAAGTCCAACATACCCAATTAAAAAACATTAAAAAAAAAAAAACCATTCAAAGATGTGAGAATATATATGCACAGATAAAGAAAAAGATAAGCGAAGGTAGTGTTTCACTTACATTAGACTATGTACAAAAAACATCTCTTTCTTCTTTTGTAAAAAGAAAATGAAATAGATCTTCTTTAAATTCCTTTTCCTTAAGATCTTTCCGCCTTGCTTCAGCCACTGGTTAGAATCCAATTCTTCAGAATCTTTCTCTTTATAGAATCTTATTCTTCAGAATCTTCCACATTGTAATCCAATTCTTCATAGTCTTCTTCATCATAATTGTGCAAACATAGTCTTATATTAAGCAAGAAAGATGAAAATTATCCAATTCTTCAGAGTCTCCTTCATCATAATTGTGCAAACATAGAGTCTTATATTAAGTAAGAAAGATGAAAATTATCCAATTCTTCAGAGTCTTCTTCATCATAGTTCTGCAAACATAGAGTCTTATATTAAGAAATATGAAAATTATCCAATTCTTCATAATTTTCCTCATTATAATCCCAACATTTTGCAAATGTAGAGTCTTATATTAAGTAGGAAAGATGAAAATTATAATGGTTGAAATACAAGATTAGATTACTACTTCAAATTATTCTTGTATTATATAAAATAAATTACTACTTTTTTTTTTCCAAAAGAAAAAAAACAAAATTAATACCCTAAATCAGTAAATAAGATCATATTTCTTTCTCTAAGTATTCTACTAAATTGATGTGCTAACTTTTTGCTTCAGCCATAATGCTAGAGTCTCTCATTGTAGTTGTGCGATAAATTGCTTGAAAATGTATTTGACATGCACTTTTTACTTCTTTAAGTCACAAAGGAGATTCATGACCTTTTCCAATTTCCTTTGCCTATTATCTTTCTACCTGATAGTGAAACATTGTAGAACCTAGGTAAATTTGATTTTTTTTTAAATGGCAAAACAGTAAATTACCGCTATAGTACAGATTGTAAACCTAAAATTTTCTAGATCTCGGATGACGAAAAAGACCTCACAGTTGGATTAGTATCGTGAAACCTAGTCACCTAGACGAATTTCATTTAATTCCAAGAAATTTGGATTTTCATGATTTTCGAGGCATCGGATGCTTTGTGGATCCAAAAAACGGGATTTTTGAGAAAATTCTCAAAAGTGGAAAATAAATTAAGTAAAGTTCATTTAAAATTATCTGAACTTAAACCGGGATGAAATAAATCGTTTCGAGGCAAAAAAAAAAAAAAAAACATATCCGAATGAGTCGGGGACATGTGGCACGATATGAGCCAAGTGTTTAAAATTTGGAAAAAGGGGTTAAAAATCATTTTGGGGTAGAAAGATCACATTTATGTTGTCTTGTCGTGAGAGAGAGGGAGAGAAAAAAAATTCAAACTTCTCTCTTCGATCCACGAAGTTAGTTAATAAGGAATTCGTCGGAGTAAGAACGAGAAGTTCATTCTTTCGACGAGTCTTTCTTGGGGGTATAAAGCATGAGTTTAGCGAAGTCAAGCGAAGGATTCAGGAAATCAAAGGTTTTGGGTCTAGGAAGTGTCCACGGGACTTCCTAGGGCTTCTTCTACGCTTCAAGAGGTAGAGATTCTTCATACTTTGGCTTATTTTCCTCCCTAAGGGCAGTTTGGTTGTGTTTTCTGTAAGACCCGAGATATTTCAATTTCTGGGATAAGGGCAAAATCGTAATTTCGATTACAAAATTGTGATTTCGGTTAAAAATCCGGAATTAATTCTCTAGATCTCGGATGATGAAACGAATTTCAGATTGGAATCGTCTTACTTGTCGGCTAGCACATAAATTTTATCGAATTACGAGACAGTCGGTCGACCGTTTTCGAGGCATCGCGTTTAGTCTTGTGAGCAATTTTCAATGCGGCAGAAAGTCACATATAACACGTACTCATGTACCATAAGGGTATGAATAAATGATGAAAATGGGCCAGTGAGATAGTCAGATATCGGTCTGGTAAAGAGGGACATAAAGGTCGTTTTGGAAAGTTTAAGTATTAAATGACAAAATAGTGAATAGGAATTGTCTTCTCAAATAACCAAGGAGCCAAAAAACGTGGGAAGAGGAGGAGGACTTCTGATGAAATCGACATTTGAAGTTTTAGAGTGAGAGTGTCAAACTTCTCTCTAGAAATACACGCGATCCAACCGTTGGCGGTCTTCGGGACAAGAAGAAGAAGCTCTGTGAGGAGAGGGCTTAGTAGATGCCACGGTTGTGAGTTTTGACATACTCCAAGAGGACAGAGTTTCTCCTACTTGGGTTTCTGGCTTTTATTTAAGTGTTTCTGATCTTCGGTTCTTGAGGCTGAATGGCGTTTGATCGGTTCAAGCTTGGGGCAGAGATGTTAGATTTTGAAACCCATGTGGACCGGTGGGGGCGTCACGGGCTGTGTGGGTTCCTGGTTGTGCATTTGTGTGAAAATGTGCTTTGATGTGTATGAGGCCGGAATCGGGCCGAAATACTAGTTCACAAAGTGAACCGATAAATTAGGAAATCTTGATAGAACAAGAATCCTGTGGTTTTTTATCATGTTTCAAACAATGAGTTCACGTAAAATATATTTTTTGTGAAAATATTGTGTTTGGTCGAGTGATTTTAAATTAAATTACTGTATGATCATTAGCCCAAGTGAGCTAATTTTGATGTGAAATGTGGAATTTACATGACATGATCAGGTGAATTGAATGTCTTAAAATATATGCATGTTTATATATTTACATGTGAATTAGACTGTATTGAATCAAGATACATGCATTCCATATGCACCGGCTCATCTCTGTGACTATAGAGTTAGTGCATGAGATGAGTTTGTAGAGAAAAATGGTTCGAGGGTAGTCTAAAAATATTAATTATCGGAGGGTAGTCCAAATGAAAAAATATCAATCGTCTGAGGGGGCCCAATTTATATTCATTGAGGGTAGTCCACAAACAAATAATATATCAATCGCCTGAGCGCCCAATCGATATATAAGAATGGAGGGTTGTCCACTAATAAAACAATAATTTCATACAAGGCTTAGCGAGTGTGAGAGAGTCGGTGGGGACTCTGGATCCGAAGGTCATGTAGACATTCGGCAGGATCATGCATTTGCTTGAATGTATGTTTATTTTGGATTATTGCAATCGCACTTAGGTGGAGAGTAGCCCACTCTAGGGCGATTCCACTATCGAGCATTAGCTCACCCCGTCGAGGATAATATTTTGGCTGCATAGTGGAGCGTGCGAGAGGACGGCTCAGCTCTAGAGATTATTGTGAAGAAAGCCAGGTTGTGGCTTTGAGATGCTTACATGTATTAGAATTCGAATATTTTAATATATGTTGTATAAGAGTAAAACATTTGAACTCTTAGAAACTAGTTGATATAGTTGGTATGTTTTTATGGATATTGTAGTATACCTGAAGAGGCCGCTTTTTATCCATATTTGTATCATTGTGATTATATTGACCGCTTCGGGAGCCGTGCTCTCTATGTGTGTTTCACTGCAGAGCTCCCGCACAAAGGAGACTCGCCCGATTTTCTGAAGTGGCGCCGGCAACCCGACATCCACTTGTATTTAGCGGCTGACGGACAATCGAATTTCCTGATCGCGTCACACTTGCACGAGCTTAGGTATAATGGTCACTCAGGGAGCTCTACTTGGGTATCCATCACTACTAGAGTGGTTTGATGTCGAGTTTAGGCACGATTACCTAGGCACCACGACAAAACTAGGACACTACAGACACGTGTTTTGTGTGTTTTGTGTGATTTGGTGAATTATCAGGTGTTCGTGTGCATGACATGCTTCATGTGTTGAGAGGTATGTGTGCTTGCGATTAGCACATGAATGTGCAAAAAGATTTTAGAAAACATTTGCGGTACAAATTGTACAAAAAACTGAAATGAATGAAGAAAAAAAAATAAATTTTTAATAAATTTATCGATGAGAATTGGAAGAAAATGGAAGAAAATAAATTTTTATAAATTTATTTGAGTGGAGAAAATTTTTCGGGCTGAAAATCGAAAAGAAAAAATAAATTTTATAAATTTATTTGGTTAAGAGGTGAAGAAAATAATATTTTTGGAATTTACAAGGTGTAACTGAAGAAAAGTGAAGAAAAATAAATTTTGTATATATTTATTTGAGTGTTAAAGAAAAATGAAATATATGTATATATATATATATATATATATATATATATATATATATATATATATATATATATGCAAACATGTATTTTTAGAAATTTTCCAGTAGCTGGAAGGAAAGGAGAATGAATGAGAAAATGAAAAAAAAACATTAGTGCGTAAAATTCAATCAAGCACGTCGCATTATATTGTGAGAGAGGGCATTGTATCGCGGATCGCATCAGCTTGAAGGGTTGCGCATTCGCACAGAAAGATTGTATTGCAACCAGCGGAAGTGGGTCGAAGTGTACGATCGGGTATTGTATTGCGGACCGTTGATGCGTAAGGTAATACAAATATTGTATCGCGTGCAATCGGGTCGGAGGGCGCGTCACGGCTACAAAATTTGCATCGCGACCGAGGTGATTGGTTTACCGAATTAGCTGCACACAAAAATATTGCATTGTGGCTAGGCAAAATGGCAGCTTTGGCGCAGCAGCGCCGCGCTGGGCGCCAAGGCCAAGCAGCAAGCGTGCCAGGTGCACAAAGCGCCGGCCGCGCGCGGCGTGGACGCCGGGCGCGCACGCGCTGCCGCTGGGCGCCGCGACACGCGTGAGCCGCGACACGGCGCTCCGAGGCCACAATACGGCATCGCGCCGCCGCTTTGGCGCGGCTCGCAGGCGCCGCAGCCGGGCGTACGGGCCGGGCCTACCGCTGCTGGTGCACCGCGGCACCGCCCGGCTTTTGACGGTTTTGACCGGTTTGACGCAGATTTATTCCTCGAGTCACTAAATGAACATCGTTTCATTGTAAAATAAATTTTGAAAAAAAAAAACTTTAAAAATTTATTAAATTAAATAAAAATAAAATAAAATCAAAGAAAATTTGACAAATTTTTTGAAATAATAAAATTTTCAAAAATAAAATTTTTGTTGATCAAATGATTTAAATTGTGGATAAATTGTCCTGCATTGCTTCATAAATGCAGGAGCTTGATGTATACACCGGTTTTGTGTATGGTTAGTGTCTCGAGGCTGTGTTTATGCCTTGGAGATACTGTATTGTATATTGACTACCATGTTGATTGTGTAGAGGGCGAGGACGCCGAGGTCGCCCACTGGCGCCGGTCGCGCACTACCGACATTTGACCACCGCCAGTTTGGATCACAGCCTCAGAGGCCGTAGGTGTTGCTGTCGCTACCGCACCGGCTAGTGTGGCAGATAGTCATGGAGGTCCTAATAACCTCCAGAGATTTAGAGCGCACCACCCCTCCGAGATTCACTGTGGGGAGGAGAACTTCGGTGGCGCACTACTGGTTTACGCAGTCGAGAACGTATTGGTACATGGAGATCACCCCATACTACCAGATCGTTAATGCATTTTAGCTAGAGGGCGAGGCCCGTATGGTGAGATGGGTTAGACTTAGAGACTTGGGGAGGTTATGACATGGGCGCAGTTTCGTGAGTCGCTCATGGGTAAGTATTTCTTCAGACCTAAAGGCATGCGAAGGTCAGAGTTCCAGAGTCATAGGATGACGATCGTGATGGACTACGTGGGCTAATTCACGTAGTTAGCCCGACACGATGATTGGTGTGGGCCGTACATGGCCAAGGTTAGAGGTTCGAGAATGGATCGAGGTTGTCCATTAGTGCCGTGGATTATAGGACTCAGATCTATGGTCGGGACGCTCCCACCATGTAGAGAGAGATGGAGGATTCTCTGAACACTGGATGCTAGTGTTAAGGCAAGAGGAAGGGGATACGGGCCTTCCTCCAAATAGTGGAAGAGGCGAGAGCCTTCTAGTCATGAAATTCAGTCACGATCCTGCCGTGACATGAGAGTTGGGTTTCTGGCCGCAGTGGCAGATGGGAGAGTTGCCAATCGGAAGGATAGATGGTGTGTGCTACCGATAAGCTGCCACTGACACATGAGACTGATCGCCTCAGACAGATCCTGTTTTGGGACATCACAGCCCCGCCAATGAGACAGAGAGGATACAAAAGATGCTCCTCCACAAAGACGGCATGCCGTAGAGGCCATTCTCAGCGCTTCGTGGGAGCTACACCCGCACCCCACATATCACAAAGTGTGCCCGAGAGGCCGTGAGGCGGGTAGAGGTGAGGACGAGGCCCACGTGCGTGGACATCAGTGGCCAGTGGGCGTGCTTACGCCGCCACACCAGCCGAGCCGCCAGATCAGCCAGCTATACAGGGTACGTTTTTGTTATCTCGCCTATGGGCTAGAGTGTTATTTGGATCCTCGGGGTTCACATTCATTCATCACGCATCGGGCCAAGGATCGAGTCAGGGCTTGGGGAGGTCGAGACCTTAGGAGGAGCCTTTAGACGTGAGTTCTCCCCCCAAAGGATTGGGCGAGAATGTGGATGATGAAGTCGAGGTCAAGGAAATGAGATCCTTGACTCTACTCACAACACCGCCGATCGCGAACACGCCGTAGCCTCACGCCATCCCCGGGATGGATCACGGCTGCTGGCTGTGTCGCATCGAACGTGAGCGTAGGAGGTTACCGCCTACACACAGACGGTACTGTGGTGTTTCAGTGAGCATGTTACGACATTTCGCCTCAAACAATATACGAGTCCAGTGTCGTGACGCTAGCGGGTTGGCTACGAGCCCACTCCTAGAGGATGAGGAGACTAGACTTAGATCTCGCTCAAGTAAGAAAGTAGTATGGATGTTTTTCCGTATGAGCTACCCGGACTACCCCACACAAAGGATGTAGACTTCGGTATTGAGTTACACCTCGTACTTTACTCATCTCTACACTGCGACAGATGGCACCTACTGAGTCATATGAACTCGCAGTCCAGCTTATAGGAGCTATTGGACAAGGGGTTCATTAGACCGAGCACTTCACCATGGGGCCCTCCGGTTCTATTTTCTAGGAAGAAGGGCAAGACCCTTCGACTGTGCATTGATTACTGACAGTTGAACAAGGTTACGATCAAGAATCGGTACCCATTACCGAGGATTGATGATTTATTTGATCACTGAGAGGAGCGCTGAGCCTACCTAAGATAGACCTTCGTGACCGGGTTACCATCACCGAGGGTTGTGGATACGTATACCCTATGGGCCATAGATGCTTACGGGCACTATGAGTTTACGGTGATGCCTTCGATCGACGCCACGTGCCGCCAAAGATTCATGGATTCCGCATAGATATTCCAACCCTATTTAGACCGGGCCATTTCAGTCTTCGTGGATGATATTCGATCACCCTACCGCAGTGGGAGCATGAGTATCACTCTGAGGATCGCTTACAACTGTCAGAGACCATCAGCCGTACGCCAAGTTCGCAAGGCGAAATTCGCCATCGAGGTGAGATTTTCGACACGTGGTGTCGCATTAGAGGCCAATCGACCCGCAGAAGGTCGAGGCGTTGATGAGCTGGGAGAGGCGTAAGTCACTTCAGACACGTAGTTTCGGGATCACCGGGTATTATAGATCACCGAGGATTTCTCCGTGATAGCAAGACTCTATGACTAGGTTGACCCTGATGAGGCCTGCTTGGATTGGGATGACCAATTCGAGGAGGCATTCCAAAGAGTTAAAGACAGACTTACGCCTCCATCTTGATAGTTCCGGACAGGGAAAGGGTACACAATGTATTGTGATGCCTCGAGGGTCGGATCGATGTAAGCCATGCAAACCGGAGGGTAGTAGCTTATGGTTCGCGCTTGAAGAATCACGGCGTAATTACCCCCACACATGACATGGAGTTGGTGGTCGTAGTCTTCGCTCAAGACGGCGCCACTACTCATATGGTAGAGAGTCGAGGTGTACCTGCACTACAAAAGTCCGGCGAGAGCCACGCAAATGGAGACTCAACATGAGGCAACGCAGATGGATGGAGTTCCAGAGGATTATGACTTCACTTTGCATTACCATCCCGGCAAATGTGGTGGTCGATGCACTTAGCTCGTCGCGAGGAGCTTGGCAAGTATAGCTTCTGAGTGGCGATGCTCGAGGACTGTGGGACAGCCAGGCTATAGTACGAGCGCACTCCAGGTACCTGGGAGCTAGTGGCTACACCGCCTTCAAGTGAGTGAGTGATTGAGTCCCGCGACGCAGAGATAGTGTCCATCGAGACCGAAAAAGCCACCAGTACGGTGACGAGGATCGGATCACTACTTCAGATGGTAGTCTTCGATAAAGGACGGGTAGTGGTTCCCAACACCGGATGGAGAGGAGATTCTCGTGGAGTTTCACCGCTTCTCGACGGCTATGCATCTACAGGGGGCACGAAGATGTACCAGGATCTTCAACGCCAGTACTATTGAGGGATGAAGAGACATTAGGGGACTTTGTGGTTCGACGATGTCTCACGTGTCGCCAGTTAAGGCGCAGCACCGTATTGTGCGTGACTACTCACCATCGAGGTGGCTGAGTGGAAGTGGGAGCATGTCACGATGGACTTTGTGACCCACTTGCCACCGACGCAGCAGAAGCATGACGCAATATGGGTGATAGTGGACCGACTCACGAAGTTCCAAGACATTTTCTAGCCGGCATGGATGACCTTCGCCTCGAGATTCTGCCGCGTTATACATTCGAGAGATAGTCCCGCTACATGGAGTACCGCAGTCCATAGTGTCGGATAGGACCTCGAGGTTTACGCGACACTGAAGAGTTTCGCGCCACGGGCACAAAGTTGACGATGAGCACAATAGCCCATCCCCTCGCATGCATGGTCAATACCGAGAGGACTATACTGTGTGTTAGAAGACATGTCAGTGAGCATAGCCCCGGATCATATGCACTGAGGAGATTGTCTTTAGGTGAATTCGCCACAACAATGCTTATCGTGCGAGTATACGATGGCACCGTGATGAGGCAATCAGATGAGGCCATGCAAGTCACTACTATGTCGGGACCGAGCGGAGAGAGCTCCATCACCGGTCCCGATCTGGATTAGAGACACTCCGAGAAGGTGAGCTTGATACGGCCAGCCGCTTTCACGCGCCGCAGTCGGCCGTAAGAGCCATGCGGATTTGCGACGCCGACCCTTAGAGTTCGAGGTCAGATCACTGCTCTCTTAAAGGTGATGCCCAAGAGGGGAGTGGTCGTTCTAAGCGCAGCTATCGAGGTTCATCGACCCTTCGAGATACTCGAGAGGGTAAGCACGCTATGCACGGCTAGCTGCTATCGCCAAAGATGTCGTGTTCAAGAGGTGTTTCACGCCTCCATGCTCGAAATATACCCGATTCAAATTTCATGTGGTGGATCGGGATGCATCGAGGTTGACACGTATGGGACCTTCTCGGGAGGAGGACCGCAGTATTGTTGATGGGTTGCGGATCGTTTTGCGACGCAAAACCGTGAGGCTAGTGTTGGTACTATGGAGGCACTATGGAGTAGAGCAAGACACGGAGTGCGAGGACATCATGCGCTACTTATCCCTTCTTGTTTAGGATGAAGGTACGAGTTTAGTCAGTTAAAATTTAAATGACCGTTTAAACGCATGGTAGAGCAAAAACATATGCATGTGCGTGATTGTGATTGTCTCAATCTCGGATGAAATTCCTTTTAAGGAGGGAGAATGTAAGACCCGAAATTTCACTTTCGATAAGGGCAAAATCGTGATCGGGACATAAAATTGTGATTTCGTTAAAATCCGGAATTAATTCTTCTAGATTCGGACAAACGGATTTCACCGCTAATCGCTGGGGCAACTGATAGCACGTAAAATTCACTTGACTCGAGACAAATGAGTCGACATGTTTTTCGAGGCATCGCGTTTCGGGTGCCGTAGAACGATTTTCGATTGGACGAAAGTCAGATATAGCATCGCATCATGTACCATAAGAGTATGAGTAGAGAAATGATGAAAATGGACGGCCGAGATAGTGCCGAATATCGATTCTGGTAAAAGAGGGACATAAAGGTCATTTTTTGGAAAGTTTAAGTCACTAAATGACAAAATAGTGAATAGGGACCGTCTTCTCCAAATAACAAAAGACCAAAAACGTGGGAGAGAGGAGGGGACTTACAGTAGAGTGAGAGTGTCAAGCTTCTCTCTAGAAATACACACGCGACAACCGTCAAGGCCTTCGGACAAGAAAAGAACCGGCCTACGCGAGAGGGCTTCATTTCAGATTTGCAGCTTCGACAAACTCCAAGAGGTGGTTTCTCCCTACTGGGTTTTACGCTTATTTAAGTGGCTGCAATGCTTCGGGCTGGCTTGAAGCCTTGAATGGCGTTTTCTTTGATCGGTTCCAAAGTTTGGAACAGAGATGTTGGATTTTAGTCTATGGACAACCCGAGACCGGCCCACGGCCGATGGGTTCCTAGTTGTGCATTTGTGTGAAAATGTGCTTTGATGTGTATGAGCCGAATTCCACAGAAATACGGGTTCATAAAGTGAACCGATAAATTATGTTCCCGATAGGAACAAGAACCCATGGTTTTATCACTAAACAAGCGTTGTTCACTAAAATATATTTTTGTGAAAATACGTGGTTCGGGTCGAAAGTGATTTGGTTAAATTACTGTGTATGATCATTAGCCCAAGGGAGCTAATTTTGATGTGGAAATGTGGAATTTATACACATGATCAGGTGAATTGAATGTTTTGTAAATATATGCATGTTTATATATTTACATGTGAATTAGATTGTACTGGAATTGGCATACATGCATTCTATATGCACTGGAACATCCTAGAACTATAGGAGTTAGTGCATGAGATGAGTCTAGAGAAAATGATTCGGAGGGTAGTCTAAAATATTAATTACTCCAGGGTAGTCCAAATGAAAAATATCAATCGTCGGAGGGGCCCAATTGATATTCATCGGAGGGTAGTCCACAAACAAATAATATATGAATCGTCTGAGGCCCAATCTGATATATATACACTGAGGGTTGTCCACTAATGTGCACAATTTCATACAAGGCTTGTGTGAGTGTGAGAGAGTCGGTGAGGAATTCTGATTTGAGTTGGTCATGTAGACATTCAAGTAGGATCATGCATTTGCTTGAATGCATGTTTATTTTGGATCATCAAAGACTTCACTAGGGTGGAGAGCAGCCCACTTGTGGCGATTCACTACCGAAAGCATTAGCCACCCTCGCCGAGGATATTATTTGCCGTGCAATGTGATAGCGTATGTAGGGACGTGCCTGCCCTAGAGATTGGTCAGGAAGAAAGTCGTCGTGGCTTTTGATGATAAGCTTACATGTATTAGAATTCGAATATTTTAATATATGTTGTATAAGAGTAAAACATTTGAAATTTAACTATTTGGATATATTAAGGGTTTTATGGATATTGTAGTATGGGCCCAAGAGGTCGTTTTTATCCATATTTGTATCATTGTGATTATATTGACCGTTCGGGGACAGGTTCATGTGTAAACAATCAGGGTAGAGCCCACGCATAAAGGAGACTCTCGCCCGATTTCCAGCGGCGCGTGAAAACTGACATCCACTTGTATTCCGCGGGTTGACGGGTAGTCAACAGACCCCCGGGATCGGGGTGTCACATTTTCGGCCCTAAGAGGCTGCTTGGCTATGTTTTTTTCCCTAAGGGGTTGTTTGGCCGAATTTTGGGACAGTGGGAATGCTGCCTTGTTTTGATCCTACACACTAGTTGGATTTTTGGATTGGTTTTTGGTTGGGAAACGGAGGGAATTGGACTCGAGTTCCTCATAGAAATTGTAGCTGCATTAGTGAACTTAATGTTAGGTTTTTGAATCACCCAAATTGGACCACTACAGCTCAAGTTACAGTCCATTTCATTCCCGGGACTGCCATAGCCCTGTTTTGACCCTACACACTATCCAGAATTTGAAACTAGTTTTCGATTGAGAAACGGAGGGAATTTGGACTAGTGTTCTTCATGGAAGTTGTAGCTACATTAGTGAACTTGATGTTAGGCTTTTGAATCACCCAAATTGGACCTCTACAGCTCAAGTTATTGTCAATTTCATTCCCGGGATTGCCATAGCTTAAGCTGTTCTTTGCTTGTGTCCGCATTTTGGACTAATCATACCGATTTTTAAGACTGATTAGACCGGCCCCAATGGCCAACTCGTGGTCGATTCGGGCTGTTTATACTATTTTGAAACTGCTTTGGCGTCGATCTTGTGGTTTATGTGTAACCAGTCTTCAGGATCGCTTAGGCGACTTCTCGGATCGGGATAGGACCAATTCGCTACTATGGGACTGAATTTCTAGACTGGTTTTAATGCGTTATGTTTAGGCATGATCGAGGCTTATGGATGGCTAGTTTGGCAAAATTATTTATGGCTTGTCTCGGCCATTTTTGCCGGACTGCTACTGACATAGTATATGTCACCATTGGCCTCGAGGATCAAGGGTGTTGTTGCTTGGTTTTTTAATAACATGCTTGGTGGTAGTTGAGTGATAAGATGTTGATATATGTGTGTATAAATTGTAAAACCGGAGAAAAATGCAATTTTTCGGAAAAGGGCAAAACGGTAATTTGCCAATATAGTACAGGTTAAAACCTGGGATTTCTCTAGATCTCGGGTGATGAAAGAGACTTTACAATCGACTGCCTCGGGAATCTAGTTACTTCAATCGAATTTTTATAGGATTTGCATACCGGAATTTCGTATTTTTCGAGGTATCGCTGTGTCAAGATGATAGTGATTTACATTTACACTATAGGATGATAGCCAAGGTGGTGTAGCAAGGACACATGGCACTGTTGAATGACTCTATTTAGACTGCATGTCATTGAGAGAAAAGGAAAACCAAAAAAAGAAAGAAAAGAGAAAAGAAATAAAAGGATTAAGGAAAAGTCAAAAGGGGATTTGGGAGGAAAGAAGAAAACATTTCCTGGTTCTTCACGTGAGAGAGAGAGAGAGAGAGAGAGAGAGAAAGAGAGAGAGAAAGAAAGATAAGTGAGAAGCTCTATATTCTCTCTAAGATCTATGGAGATCGGGCCGTCGGTTTTCGTCAGAGCAAGAGGCAAAGTTTATCTACGCGACGAGAGCTACGCATGGGCACCGAAATCAAGGAGTTTCGACGCAGTTTCAGATTTCGGATTTTCGAGAAGTCGAAGGTTTCGAGTTTAGGAAGTGCCCGCGGGACTTCATAGAGTTTCTTCCACACCTCAAGAGGAAGGGATTCTCTCATACTTTGGTTATTCTTGGTCTAAGAGCCATTTAATGGAATGGATTTCTTGAGGCAATGAGTGGCCGTGCATTCAGTTCCAAAATTTTGGGACTGAATGTTGGAATTTTTGGGACTGCTTTTGGATAGTCTAGGATTGTGTTGAAGATTGGTTTTTGTCCCGAAACTGATGTCTTCGGGTTTTGTTGTGTGTTTAAGTGTTTGGGGTAGTTTTTGGCCTAAGCTGGAAGTGGTAAAGTGGACTGAATCGAGACTGGTTCAGAGGGGTATTGAGGCCTTCTGATGCCTTGTTGAATTGAGGTTCTAAATCAAGGATCTTTTGTGTGTTATTGCTTGGTAGTTGAAAAACATGCAAGTGTGTGAAAAATAATGATGATATATGCTTACTTGATGTATTAACATGGATAACATGATGGATGTAAATTATGTGTAGAAAATATAATTATCCATTATTTATTAATGTTGCATGTAGCACTCATCATGCATGTAACATGAATCAATGAGTCGTGGTATTCTCATTTCATATGCACGGATGACCGTATAGAATTGGGTGTGTAAATTTGCGGGTCATTCACCATTTTTGGTGAATGGGTGGTGAGCTCGGTAATGGGACAACGTCCAAGAAAAATGAGTTTCACGGTTGCAATAGCATGAAAAGGGAAATTTTGTGTGTCGGGTGGAGCAAGATGGGGTAGATCCCCCCCCCCCTCCCCTCATCGACGGTGAAAGACCGTAAAAATGTTGGAAAGGCGTGCGGCGTCCTGAGGTGTAAACCTGAAAAGTCAGGCCTTACAATGCATAAACACACGATTTGATCAAATCAAATGAACATTGGAGGTCTGTCTAATGGTTAAAGGAGTTTTAAAAACAAAAATCTTTTGTTTTGGAAAAACATGTGGGCCATCGGGTAAACACTGAATGTGACAAAGCTTTCACACTTGGCATTTGTACGTGTGAGGGAGTCGGTGAGATGACTCTGATTACGGATACGGTAAGCCACATTCTCATCCATAGCATGTAGACATTCGAGTAGGAATGTGCATATTTTACTTGAATGTCTATGTGTTTTCCATTGCATGTGCACTTAGGTGGGGAGTAGCCCTTGTAGGAGAATTCCTCTACTGGGCATTGCTCACCCCGTCGTGGGAAAATATTTTCAGGTACTAGAGGTAAATCGGGAGATGAAACACATCCAAGAACTTAGTTGTGAAAAAGGCCAAATATGGCTTATTCATGCATTTTGTAATATTCTCGATAGAATCTCCGCTTTGTATATGTAAATGAGTAGTTTGTAATAAAACTTACTTTTTGACTTGTTCAAGATAAGAGTCGATAGTTTTTCCAAATTTCATACTACTTGTATGATATGTAAAGAGTGCGTAGGGGTATTGAATAAATGCATTTAGGAGAGAGTCGGGAGGTGTGAAAGGCCAAGAACTGGCTATCATGGTTAGGTCGCGACAGCGGATTCACGTCACGATGTAAGTGCAAGAAATGCCAAGAAAAGGCTATCATGAGTTTTAGGTCAGCAACAGGGCTCTTCGTCGCGATGTGGTTTTTCTGGTTTTGAGTCGCAACAAGGGTTTTCTGGGTTGTGACAGAGCCTCCTCGCTCTATGTCGCGACATGGCTTCCTTATGTCATCACTTGCTCCCGTAAGCAAGTATTAGAACTTGTCGCAACATGGCCTCCTGGAGTTTTAAAAACAAAAATCTTTGTTTCAAAACAGGTCATTGCGAAACATCAATGATGTGCTTTTCACACTTCCGCATTTGCATGTGAGGGAGTCGCTGAGGACTGACATGGATAGGTAAGCCACATTCTCATCCATAAAGATGTAGACATTCGAGTAGGAATGCATATTTTCCTTGAATGTCCTGTGTTTTCCATCGCGATGCACTTAAAGCGGGAGTAGCCCTCGAGGAGAATTCCTCTATCGGGCATTGCTCACCTCCCGCCGTGGGAAAAATATTTTCTGTGCAATTAGAGGTACACCGGAGATGAACACATCTCAAGAACTTAGTCAGAAAAGGCCAAAGAGGCTTATTCATGTATTTTGTAATATTCTGGATAGAATCTCCAGTTTTGTATATGTAAATGAGAAGTTTGTAATAAAAACTTACTTTTGACTTGTTCAGTATAGTGTTGGATAGTTTTCCCAAATTTCATACTACTTGTATGATATGTATAGAGGCAGTAGTATTGAATAAAATGCATTTAGGAGAGAGTTGGAGGTGTAGGAAAGGCCAAGAATTGGCTACTTCATGGTTAGGTCACGACAAGGGATTCATGGTCACGACGTATGTATAAAATGCCAAGAAAAGGCTATCAGCAGTTTACGCGGTAAATAGCCGGGTCGCGACAGGTTTTTCCGGTTTCGTGGGTCGCTGGCTAAGGGTTTTCTCGTCAGCGACAGCCCCGCTCTTCGCGTCGCGTATATTACGGCTTCTGTGTCGCAAACATGGTTCTCCCGTGGCAGAGAACCCGCCGCAAATACGGCTTTCTTTTGTTGGCGGCAGGTTCGGGCTTTCCGTCAGACAATGTCGCCGAAGAGTTTCTGCTGCAACCAAGACGATCACGATAAGAGGTCGAGGTTGCGATATAGCCTGGTTAAGGCTAAGAAATTTCGTGTCACGAAAAAAATTTGTAGTGTCACTATAGGATTTCATGGAATTGTGTCGCGACAGGGTATTTTATGTCGAGACAGAGTGTGGCTAAGACCAAGGCACCTTGTGTTGCGACATAACATTTGTGTCGGACAGAAATAATAAGGCCGTAAGTTTCTATGTCGCGACAGCAATTCGGTACGACAGTTTGCCCTTGGGCAGGGATTTTATGTTGTGATAAAGCATTTTCGTGTAGCAACAAAGTTTGCCCAGGCCAAGAGTTTTCTTGTTGTGACATAATGTTTTTATGTCGCGACAGAGTTAATAATGGTAGAGAGGCTTTATGTCGCGACAAAGTGTGGCCAAATAGAGTAGATTACGCAGAAAATTTCGTGGTTACTTACCTAGTCACAAAGTCGGGAAGATTTTCTATCGCTGTCGAAGTATTTTATGTCGCAACAGAGTCGGCTAAGGAAAGCAAGAATTATTTTACTAATGCAGCAATTTTATGTCGCATGAGGATTTTTATGTCACTTACGCATTGGCCAGATTAGCTGGGTAAGACGACAAGACGCACGGCTGACGTAGGAACTTTTTGGTGCCGTTAAATGGCATCGAAAGAAATACCAATAATTTAGGACTATGATGATGTTAGATCAGCGCACCATTGTGCATTTTGATGAATGAATATGTGTTGTGTACCGTATGATATTGTGTTATATGCGGTAAGTAGCATAGTGGAATTGATCAAAGAATGAAGGTGGCAACGCACTACACTGAACAAGGAGAAAGAAATCTAAATTTTCTATTTGACATATGTAGATGGCAAGTCGAGGAAGAGGACGGAGGGGTTGCCCACGGGGCGATAACCGACCACCACTGCTTACCAACAGCTCAGAGAGGCTATGGTGTTTGACTATTGCACAAAGCAGCATTGGGTTGGGGGAGGTGATCAAGTGAACTTCAGTATATTGATGGCATCATCCATATCATCGTGAGGGGATCCAATGCTCGATCATTGGTTCCGGCAGGTGAGACTGAGCGACACTTTGATGCTACGAGGATTAGGCTAGCCACATTTCGGCTAGAGGGTGAATCCCATGTATGGTGGGATTGGATTAAAGTCTCATGGGATCTGGAGACGATGACATGGGAAGAGTTTCGAGAGCTCTTCATGGGTAAATTTCCAGATTCGTTAGGTAATGTGTGTACCAAAGAGTTCGAAGTTAAAGCAAGAAAGTATGATCAGATCAATACGCAGCTAAGTTCACCGAATTGGCACGTGCGTAGGATGATTGCGCCAAGATATACGGCCAAGGTGAGAGTTCACATGGCTCAAGTTGTCCATCCGTAAGATCGAGAGATTCTCCTACAAGACATGGGCTCTATGGTCGATGGCTATGGCCATAGAGCAGAGAGATGAGAGTACGTTTGGCATCCGGTGACGCGTGTTAGTGGACGCATGATGACAAATTTTCAGTTCGGAAAGAAGTAGAAGACTTCTATTCCACAAGGCGCGATTTCGTGGACGGGCCGCGACTATCGTGGCTAAGGCTGCACTGTTGTTTAGTCACCAAGACCGATGACATGTTATTACCGCCACACCCGATACGGCAGATCACGGGGCAAGGATCCTGTTGTTCGGGGACGCATGGGCCCTGGCCATCGCAGGACATGCATGCACGTAGTTTGTTCCTGCTCACCCCAATGCGGGCCAGAGGAACCAATATCAGTCCCAAGGTGATGCACAAGCAACTTCTACGATACAGATAGGCTGAGATGCGTATATGGGTCGGGTTGTTGAGGACATTCACGAAATGAGACTTCGAGGACCAAGGGGCTTGTCTACCCATTACACCAATACGTAATTGCTCCGCCGATCACCGACATATTGTGGTATGTTTCGCTTATCTCGCCTATGTGGTGAGAAGGGTTGTCTATCAAAAATCTGATTCATCGACACAGACTTCATGTAACGCTGGTTTAAAGGCTGAACTTTCGGGAAAGCCATTGCATGAGTTCTCCCAAGGGATTGTGGTGAGGGTTGATAAGATATATCGGATCAGGAGTTAGAGACTGTGGATTCCGTCGTGGTAGACCTGGGTGATGGACATCTGACTTGATGTCATTCTGCATGGATCGCTGACAAAGACATCGAGTCGTCATTGATTGTGATCATAGGAGATTATCGCGCCACACACAGACAAAGAGGTCATGTGACCTTCAAGGACAAATGATGCTTACCCCAAATCGTGGCACGACTCCGTGTGGCATGGACAACATGGAAGGCTAGTAAGACTTACCTTATGATTTCAGGAGACAGGAGGGTCTGGCTCCTGGGTGGTTTGTGAGTATGAGGATTTCTTTCCGGATGAACTACCGGGATTACCTTTGTACAGGGATGTAGACTTTGTCATTGAGTTACACCCTGGTACGTCGCCCATTTCTATGACTCTTTATAGGATGGCACCGGTTCAATTGCAAGAACTCAAGGTCCAACTGCAGGAATTGTTAGACAAGGGTTTTATTAGACAGAGCACTTCATTATGGGGCGCTCCGGTTCTGTTTTCTAAGAAGAAGGACAAGACTCTTCGATTGTGTATCACTACCGATACATTTGAATGTGGTTACCATCAAGAATCGGTATCCACAATGGTGATTGATGATCTGCTTGATCGGGCTTTAAAGGGCGAGTTCACTCAAAGATGCACCTTCGCACTAAGTATCACGCTGAGAGTTGTGAGACCGAGCATCCCTAAGACAATATTTAGGACGGGCAGGCATTTCGGAAGTTCACAAAGTGATGCCTTTCGGATTGACAAATGCGCCAGCAGCATTCATGGATCTCATGCATAGGGTATTCCAACCATATTTGGATCAGTTTGTTGTGGTCTTCGTTGACTACATTTTGATCTTCTCTAAGTCTGAGGAGGAGCATGAGGATCATTTGAGGGTCGTTTTATAGGTTTTGAGAGACCACCAGTTGTATGTTAAGTTCAGCAAATGTGAATTTTGGCTTACTAAGATGAAATTCTTGGGGACACGTTGTGTCGACTTCAGGTGTGTCAGTAGACCTCGAGAAAGTTGAGGCTATTATGAGTTGGGAGAGGCCGAAGTTAGTCTTCGAGATACGCAAATTTTTATCGGGATCATGTAGCCATAGAGGTTCACTGAGGATTTCTCCCGCTTAGTAGCACCTATGACAAGATCGGGATTTAAGGAGGCCAAGTTCGAAAGGAATGACCGCGTGAGAAGGCATTCCAGAATGGGAAAAGGAGGCTTACTTAGCTCCTATTATGATAGTCCCTGAGCGGGGACAGAGGGTGTCACGTTGTATTGTGATACCAAGGACTCGACTAGGATGCGTTTTGATGCAGTCCCGAAGGGTGGTAGCTTATGGTTCTCGACAGTTAAAGAATCATGAGTGGAATTACCCCACGCATGATATGGAGTTGGCGGCCATTGTTTTTGCCGTAAAGATTTGGCACCACTACCTATATGGTGAACAGTTTGAAGTATTTTCAGACCACAAGAGTCTGAAGTATATTTTCACACAACGGGACCTCAACATGAGGCAACACAGATGGATGGAGTTTCTGGAGGATTATGACTTCACTTTACATTACCATCCTGATAAGGCAAATATGGTGGTTGATGCACTCCAAATGAAGTCACGAGAGCATCGCTACAGCTTCTCAGAATGACAGATGCTTGAGATTGTGGGACGGTTTAGACTACAATACAAAGGATTAAGTTCAGGTATTTTGGGAGCCTGGGTATACGCCATCCCTACTAAGGTGGTGATTGAGTCCCAAGGGCGTGATGGCGATAGTGGGCTAATGTGGACCAGGCATGCACAAAGTTCCCGTGAGGAAGGTCAGCCATCCATAGATGGTAGTCTTCGATATAGGGGACGAAGCCGGTTCCCGCCTGATAGATCCGAGATAGAGATCCTCGTGGAGTTCCATTGCTCTCAATTTGTCAGGCATCTCTATGGTACAAAGATGTATCGTGGGATCTTCGCCGCTAGTATTATCGAGCGTGATGAAGTGACACATCGAGATTTTGTTCAAGATGTCTCATGTGTCAAGAGGTAAAGGCTGAGACGAGAAAAGAAGGTCTACTTCAGCTTATCGAAGTAGCTGCCGAAGTGGAGCACGCCACGATGGACTTTCGCGTCTACTCTGCCACGACACCGCGAGGCATGATGTGGCGCGGATGATAGTGGATCTACTTCTCACTATGTCGGGCACATTTTCTAGAAGTGTGACCACCTTCAAACCGGAGGTGAATTTCTACTGTGACATACACTGAGAGATCGTCCTACATGGAGTACCAAAGGTCCATAGCATCGAATGGATCCTGTGCTTCATAAAAGACACTTCGGGAAGAGTTTTGCCGCCGCTGGGACACTGATGATGATTCGCTTCATCCACAAACGATGATCAATGAGGCATACAGTTTGGGAGGACATGCTACGCAGCCGTGGCCCTAGATCTTAAGGGTAGCCTCTGAGGAGCACTTACCTTAGGTGGAATTCGCTACAACAACAGCTATCGGGTTTAGCATATAAATGGCACCCTATGAGGCTTTGTATGAGATGCCATGTCGATCTCCAATTTGTTGGATAGAGGTGGGAGAAAGGTCCATCACTAGTATGGATTTGATTAGAGACACCTCTAAGAAAGTGGGTTTGATACGGAAGCGTCTTCTTACGACTAAAGCCTTGAGATATTGGCGCCATTGCACGGCGCCGACCTCTGTGAGTTCGAGGTGGGTGATCACGTCTTCAAGGTGATGCCTAAGAGAGGAGGGTCAATTTCAAGCGAAAGCTAGCGCCAGTATCGGGCCCTTCGAGATACTCGAGAGGGTGGGGCACAAGCTGTTATCTAGCCACGCCTACCTTATCAAGTGTCCATGAGGTGTTCAATGCTCCATGCTCTAAGTATACTCCAGATCCAAATTTTTACGAGTGGATCGGGAGGATTAATGTTGATACGCATAGACCTCGAGGAGGATTAGTACGTATTGTGGATAGCCGAGATTTGGTCTTGTGACGCAAGAACGTGAGGTTAGTGAAGGTGTTGTGGCAACCGGAGTGGAGGAGGCAACATGGGAATGCGAGGACACGATGCGTGCCACCTATCATTTCCTATTTGAGGATGAAGGTACTTTGTTTAGTAATTTGGAAATAGAATGACAATTTCATATGCATGTGATCTTATGAATATATGTGTAAATTTCAGGGACGAAATTCCTTTAAGGAAGGGAGAATCTAAAACCCGGGAAAAAATGCAATTTTTCTGAAAAATGGCAAAATGGTAATTTGCCACTATAGTATAGGTTAAAACCTGGAATTTCTCTAGATCTCGGGTGACAAAACAAACTTCACCGTTGGAATCGTCTTGCGAAATCTAGTTACCTAGTCAATTTCATTTTATCTCGAGATAGTCGATTTCACGTTGAGGTATCGCGTGGTCGGGTGACACACTGAGCTTAAGGCTGAAGACACGCGGGAGCTTTCACATGACACCATAGGAGATGGACAAGTGGCATGATAGCCATGTGGTGTAGCAAGTGACATGTGGCATGATAGCCATGTGGTGTAGCAAGACACATATATCTTGTCAATGGCTCATTTAGCCATGTCAAAATGGAGAGAAAAAGGAAAACCAAAAAAAGAAAGAAAAGATAAAAGAAAGAAAAGGATTAAGTAAGAAAAAGTCAAAAGGGGATTTGGGAGGAAAGAACAGGACATTTCCTGGTTCTTCATGCGAGAGAGAGAGAGAAAGAGAAGTGAGAAGCTCTACTTTCTCTCTGTATCTATACTGAGACTGACCCACGCTTGCCGAGCAAAAGTTCATCTACGCAACGAGCCACGCTGCAAGCACGAAAAATCAAGGAGTTTCAACGCCAGCCACAAATTTCCCACTGTGAAGTCTGCTGTTTAGCCTAGGAAGTCCTAATGTGACTTCCTGTAGTTTCTTCTATGCCTCAAGAGGTAGGGGTTCTCTCCTACTTTAGTTATTCTTGATCTAAGAGCCATTTATGTACGATTTCAAATAAGGAGTGGTCGTATGCTCATCCCAAAATTTCGGGGACCGAATGTTGAATTTTTGAACCGCTTGGCACCAGGATTGTGTTGAAAATTGGTTTTGGTCCCGGGACTGATGTCTTCGGGTTTTTGTTGTGTGTTTAAGTGTTTAGGGTTATTTTTGGCCCAACCTGGAAGTAGTAAAGTAGATTGAACCGAGACTGGTTCAGGGGGGTACTGAGGTCGTATGATGCCTTGTTGAATTGAGGTTCTAAATCAAAGATCTTTTGTGTGTTATTGCTTGGTAGTTGAATAACATGCAAGTGTGTGAAAAATCATGTTGATATATGCTTACTTGATGTATTAACATGGATAACATGATGGATGTAAATTATGTGTAGAAAATATAATTATCCATGATTTATTAATGTTGTATGTAACACTCATCATGCATGTAACATGAATTGGAATGAAATGGTATTCCTCATTTCATATATGCAACGGACACCGCATAGTATCAGCGTGTGCAGATCTGCGGGTCATTCACCATTTCAGAATGGGTGATGAGTTTAATGGACAACGCCCAAGAAAATGAGTTTCACCCGCTGCAATAGCATGAAAAGGGAAATTTTGTGTGTCGGGTGGAGCAAGATGGGGTAGATCCCCCCCACCCCTCCCTTCTTCTACCCCCCCTCCCCTAGGGTGAAAGACCCAATTCATTAGCGGTTAGACATGATCACCGGGGGTGAAAGACAGTAAAAATGTTGAAAGGCACGCGGCGTCCTGCGGTGTAAAACCAAAAAACCGTGGCCCACAAATGCATAAACACACGAGATTTGATCAAATCAAATGAACATTGGAGGTTTGTCCAATGGGTTATGAGTTTTAAAAACAAAAAGCTTTTGTTTTGGAAAAAAAAGGGGGTCATTGGGTGAAACACTAATGACAGGTTTTCACACTTAGCATTTGCATGTGTGAGAGAGTCGGTGAGGACTCGGGACATGGGATAGGGTAAGCCACATTCTCATCCATAGCATGTAGACATTCGAGTAGGAATGTGCATATTTTACTTGAACGTCTGTGTGTTTGCCATTGCATGTGCACTTAGCGAGTAGCCTCAGAGGGAGAATTCCTCTACTAGGCATTGCTCACCCCGTCGTGGGAAAATATTTTCAGGTACTAGAAGGTACACTGGGAGATGAAACACATCCAAGAACTTAGTTGTGAAAAGGGCCAGGTTATGGCTTATTCATGTATTTTGTAATATTCTGGATAGAATCTCCAATTTTGTATATGTAAATGAGAAGTTTGTAATAAAAACTTACTTTTGACTTGTTCAGTATAGTGTTGGATAGTTTTCCCAGATTTCATGCTGCTTGTATAATATGTATAGAGGTAGTAGTATTGAATAAAATGCATTTGGGAGAGAGCTGGAGGTGTAGGAAAGGCTAAGAATTGGCTACTGCATGTTTAGGTCGCAACAAGTGATTTCTGGTCACAACAGAAGTGCAAGAGATGCTAAGAAAAGGCTACTGCAGGTTTTCGGACTTGACAGGGGTTTCCTGGTCGCGATAGGGTTTTTCTGGTTTTGGGTCGCGATAAGGGTTTTCTAAGTCGCGACAAAGCCTCCTGGCTCTATGTCGCGACATGGGTTTCCTTATGTCGCGACATGGTTCTCAGGTTTTAAGTATTAGAACCTGTCGCAACATGGCTTTCTTTGTTATGACAGGGGTTCTGGGTCTCTGTCGTGACAAAGGCTTCCTGTCGTAATGCCATCAGCCATGACAAGAGGCCGGGGTTGCGATAAAGCCCGGTTAAGGCCGTAGGTTTTCCATATGTCGCATTGCAGATTTCATGGAATTGTGTCGCGATAGGGTATTTTATGTTGCGACAAAGTGTAGCCAAGACCAAGGGGCCTTATGTTACAACACAACATTTGTGCCTGTGACGCAGCTGGTCGCGGCCGTAAGTTTCTATGCTCCGAATAGAGCTCAGCTCAGGCGTAGACTTGAAGTCACACAGCATTTTTCGTGTCGCGAATGTGAGTTTGCTTCAATACGCTTTGCCGCGACATACGTTTTATGTCGCGGCATAGTTGATAATGGTAGAGAGGCTTTACGTTGTGACAAAGTGTGGCCAAACTGAGAGATTTTGTGTTTACAGAAATTTATGTTGTGACCTGCACAGTCAAGATTTTTCTGTCATGATTTAGTATTTTTTATGTCACGATTTAGCCGCTAAGGCAATGAGAAATTATGTCATCAACAGTAGCAATTTATGCCAATGCATGAGTCAGTTAGGTAGATAATTTATATAACAGAGGATTTTTTATGTCGTAATAGCACGACTAGCCTTAACGCCCTAAAATACTCAGAATTTTTATAATAAAATTTATTATATATTCAGGGTTTAATTGAGCCAACTTGGGTATTTTTCTGGGAATTATTAAATGAACATTGATTAAACGATTATATGCTAAAATGAGAAATTTATTGAATCCGAAAATAAACCCAAGTGAAAAAGAGAAATATGGAAATTGTAAAATGGGGACCTAAGGGTCAATGTAAATAAGCTTAGATGTTCAAGGAAATTAGGAGAAATAATGAGTAAGGGAACAATAGAGACTTAAAGAAGAATAATAGAGAAATGAAGGACCTAAATACAAAAAGAAATAAAGAAAAAAAAACTGGCTGGGAACAGATGTGGCATGGGTAGGAAAGAGGGAGGAAGCTTCTCCTTTTAAAATACGACATGGGTGATCCATAAGAGAAGGAAAGCGGAGAAAAGAGGAGAGATTTGCAGTGAGAAGCTCACTTCTCTCTAGATTTCCCGACAATCGAACCGGCGATTATAGGCGGAGCAAGAGGAAGAGTTTATCCTCACGACAAGGGCTTCGCATAGAGACCGGAGTTGGGGAGTTTCGACAAACTTCGAGAGGGGATAACTAGGAGGAAAAGCCAAACTAAGATTGAGATTCCAAGGATTGGAAGCAAAGTGCAAAGCTTTTTTAGTTTGTTCTCTGACTCTATTCTTGTTTCCAGTGTTTTGGTAGTTTACCAAATAAATCTGAAATGATTATATGAAATGAACATATCTTTGAAATGATATTAAGAAAGTGCATATGGAATTGAAATGTGATAGTTGAAATGTTTGAAAACCGAATGAATATGAATGATAAATCGAATTGTAAACGAATCGGTCAATTCTTGACATCTTGAATTGAATCGATATAGTGAATGAACCGGCTAGCGAGATGCACTAATCGGCATCCATCATGAAGACACCCCGAAATTATCCAATGTCCCACTTGGCGGGATGCACCAATCAGCATCCGTCATGATGGCGTATGGCATTTAAGTGATACCACATGTCGGGGTGCACCAAACGCATATCCGCTGCGATGGGAGACCGAATTGTTAAATGTGTAAGCACATTACCGAATGATAATACATACGAGATTCATCAAATGAAACTACGAAATGTGAATTGAATAGTCAAAGTGAAATAACCAACAATGACGAGTGAATAATGGATTTTATGTATACGCTTAAATCTCATAAATTGAATTGTGAATTGAATTGTTACATTGAAAATGCATGTTGTGATATAATAAATGATTGTAAAATGAAAGCATGCAAAAATGAATACATGAGTATATGTCGATATAATAGGCATGGCTTAATGTTAAATGCATGTCAAGTTAAATTGAATATTGGAATAGAATCAGATAGAACCACTAAGCATGAAAATGCTTAGCTGGTAGTTTTATCTTACGCACGTGTTCTCGGTGCGTACGTGGTTAAGACAAGACGGGAGTGTCGCAGAGTCAAAGATGTTGCGCGTATAAGTATATACCTACTTCATATGCATATCATTTCTTTTAACATGTGGATATTTTGTAACAAAATAGTTGAACTCATCATGTTTTGTTTGTATATCATTTAAAAAGGTATAGAATGCCTTCATTGTAATTGCATTTTGTGAAATGTAAATGTTTATGGGCCTCCCATTTGAAAATGCTTCCACAGAATTGAAAAACCTTAAACGAATGACATAAACAACGTTTTAATAAGATAAATGAAAACGCTGTAGAACCGTTCGGTCGACCACGCCGTCGAGTTTAATTCCGTCGCGATTAATTTTTGAAAAAGAAAATTTAATAAATGTAAATAAAAGAATTAAACGGCGCCCCTGTGGTTTCGTCGATTCAACCCGCCTGCCGGGCCTGGGGTGGGTCGCCACACGGGCGCGCACGACGAGACGCGACGAGGAACTCTATCGCCAGACAAAGGATTTCTCCGTCATGGCCAAACTCGGACAATGACAAAAAAAAGACCCCCGGATTGGCCACATAAATATATTGACATGAATGTGTGATTGTATGGAAATTTATGAACAGATAATCTGCTCATGACACATGATGAATAGTGTGGTTTGAGTTGTTCGTAAAAGATTATAATATAAAAGGGCGCATTGCATCAGATATGCACGGACATCGCATCGAACGGGTGAGTGCATGGTTGAAAAAAATGAACACCGCATTTGCGGTTTGATTCTGTAGCCCGATCAAGTGGGACGGTTCAACAGAGTCTACGCTGAATAATGTGGTAAAGAAAACTCAGGTCGCACAGCAAGCAGGATAGACATCCCCTGGGCGTTGACTCGTTAGTTGTGGTTAGAAATAACCCGTGGTGAAACTCGCAAAGTGTCGAAGGCGTATGGAAGCCTACGGTGGGACCCCAAAAATTCGCTACTCACAAAAAGGCACATGAGTTTTGTATACAAATGATCATTGAGGTGTAACATCCAAAAACCTTTTGGTTTGAAAACAAATGAATTTGTTTGTAAAATGATCATTGAATGTAATCCATAAATGATGGATTTTATCACACATGGGCTTTGGCATTGTGTGATAGAGCTCAGAAGGACTCGGGGCACGGGAGTCATAAGGACTTAGGCATGGTACATGATTGAGTCTCATCTCATTTCATGGCATGACATGGATTCTATAGTAGAAATTGCATGTTTTTACTTAGAATGTGAATGTAATGTGAACATGACTATCAGACAAACACTTGTAGCCGAGAGTGAGTTCGTAGAAATATTCTCTACTGGGCGTGGCTCACCCTTTATGAGAAAACATTTTAGGTACAGGGTGTACATAGGTGGATGACGCTCATTCGAGAACGAAATTGTGAAGAAAGCCAGATTGTGGCTTTGATAATTATTTTGTAAAATATATTGGAACAAATAAGTTTTGATATATATATATATATATTGTATAAGAGTGTTGTATTTAAACTCTTAAAGACTATTGTGATATAGTCTTGTATATTTTTTAGTATGGATAAATGAGCCCGGTAAGGCCACTTTTACTAGAAGCAGTCATTGTGTTATATTGGGCCCTGGATGAGTCATGTTGTTGTATAATGTACAAGTTGGGAATTAGATAGAGCTCCTCGTACAAAGGAGACTCTGTCCAATTTTTTGTTAAATTATGTGACACACCCCCACCCCCTACTAGCGGCGGGTGTGCCGGCCACCCCACAGAAATCCCCAGCCATTACTTCTAACGACTAGAAAATTCTGTGAAGCGAAGCCGTATTGCTTGCTGAAAACTCATATAAAAATTTTTCTAACTTAGGATTTGCTAAAAAATTCGTAGCATAACAACAGATATAGGACATATTCCAAACTCGTAAACACACTTAATAATTTTTCCAAATAAGGCAACCAAGAACGTTTTCAAAAGAGCCTCAGGCTCAACACATTTTCACAAAACTACACTATGTACATACATATATTCCACTATAAAAATTCAAAAGTATTTCTTACAGCATTGTTAATAATAAAGATCGATACAAAGTTTGAGAATCCTAATATGCTCCAAAGATTCAAGCGTAGTTCTGCATTCGGAAAGGTTTTTAAACAAAGAAAATAATGAGCCAAATGAGCCTGAGTGTATGCTTTATAAAATGTCATTTCTTTTCAAAGTATCTCAAAACTGTAAAACTCTCTTTTACAAGATATTTTCCAGAAACCTTGCTTGCTTTGCTTTAAAAGTTTCTAAAACTTTTCATACTTGCCCGTTCTTTTTTCTATAAAACTCTTTCATAAATCTCTGCTTGCTTGCTTTACTCCTGCTTTAAAAGTTTATAAACTTTTCATATAAAATGAGGAGCCTGGTTTAATCGCTGGCTTTAAAAGTTTATAAACTTTTTATAAACACGGAGCTCCGGTTCAACCGCTTGTTTTTAAAAGTTTATAAACTTTTTATAAACACGGAGCCCAGCTCAACCAGTGTGTGTTGCTTGTTTACCGCTGGTTGATTTTCAAAATCAGAAAATGTTTATAAATCAAGATCATCAACCTGAGGGCCTCCCTGGCGTCAGACTCGCCGAGCCTGGCTTCAACCGTGCCTATGGAAAGACCGTTCATCACCTGTAAGAGCCGCTCAATTTCTTTCCTGCAAATATGGTGAATGACCTGGTCTACATCACCATAATCTAGCTTCAGCTGGGCTAACCCTATATACCCAAAGATGCGCTAATGGCCTCTGTCGCCATGACATGAACTAAGTTTGTTGACCAGCAAATCAAAATACATGAAATGATGTCCTAACACCACCGCTACATCGCATTTTAATACCTCTAACCGTATGCTTCCTTCAAACTAGGATTAGGCCTCGTTTTATAAATATAATTTTTGTTTGCTTGCTTGCTTGTTTCCTCTTGAAATATAGTTTTACAACTCAAACCATTGCTTGCTTGCTTTTTAAGCATGGTTGAATTACATCAAAACTATTATTGTTTGTTACATATGGTTTAAATCAAAACCAATAAGTGTTTGCTTAAAAAACTCATTGCTTGCTTGTTTTTAAAATATGGTTTATAATGAAACCATTAAATACCACAGAAACAATATAATAATACACCTAGTGTATTTAAAAATAGGTTTAGAACACTCACCTTTTGAGCGCACTGCTGCAAAACTCTGAGCACGACTCCACAACCTTTCCGCCGCTTAGCCCACACACCTCAACGACACGGCAAAAAACATTAATCGTCTCACAGATAGCGAAAAACTTTAACGATTTTCACACGTAAGTCACTTTAGGGTCACACAACATTCATATAAATCCAAATGAACAATTTACCCTTGAGCACTAAAAAGCCCCTAACAAAAAAAACCACTCATTTTGGCAAACTTTTTTCCAACAATACTCTCTGGACTTTATTACCCAAAAATTATTCAAACGTCTTCTAAACATTATGAAATCCTGATCACCCTTATATATCCACGACATCTCTTTTAAATTTTCAATTTAAAATTCCTCTCTAAGGCCTCAACCACATAACATGTTACTAAGCATTTTTTTATGCCCAATTGGTTAGCTCACTGAATACCTACTGTTATCCTTTTGATTTCTGGGGTCTTAACTCCACAAATTGGAAATGGTTTTTCCCTCATTTAGTTATGGTTCTAAGGTTTCTTCTCCAATTGGAATCATCCAATTTGGATCACCAAAACTCAAGTTATTGTATTTTACATCTAGATTACTCAAATTGGCAGAACAGAATCTACACATAGCTCCACTTTGAAAACTTTCTGGACACTTAGGGGTTACAATTTGCATGAACTTCCTTCAGCTAACTTATTTCCCTAGAAGTCTATTTTATCTGTAATTTGAACTACTCTAATTTGGGATTAGTGCAACCCACCTATACTCAAAACACTACAACAATACCAAAAACAGAGCATAATCAGTGAGCCACTGAGCTCACCTTCAGTCCGCATTCAGGAGCCTTAGAGCTGGCAATCTTTGCTCTGGTCCCTTCTATACATTTGTAGCTCCTATTCGTATGATTCTCACTACTAGAATCAATTCATTTGATGGGATTGCAATTTAATCTATGAATAAAACAAGAACAGGGGTTTTTACAAAAAATTTGACAGCATTCCCTTTAAAAACTCAACTTTCTCCTTTTTTACAACCATTCCTCAAAACCAATCCAACCAATCAAGACAACACAAAACAACCTCAAACCCTAGCTCTAGGAACTAGATCAAGAACCCAAGAACTATGGAACTATATAAAGGTCTACAATAATCTATACCAAAAACCCTAGAAATCCAAAATATAAGATAATTCCAATACAAAAACATACCCGAAATTCTTCTCTCTTCTTCCTTGCTTCTTCTCTCCTCTCTTCCCCTTTCCTTTCTCCCTCCTCTTCTTTACGTGGGAGCCCTAACTTGGGATACACAAATGAACTAAGTTTTATCTCATCTCTCTTTTTATACTCTCATTTTTGCCTTTAATTGCAAAGTTGTCCAATCACTTTAATATCGGCACTGAACTCATGTTATTTATATAATGGCCTACTCCTCTTCTCATCTATGTCCTTATGTCCCATTTTGAATCAATTACAACTTTACCATCTTCTAGTACAACATTCGGGTTAAATAAATACATTCACAATTTCATCCCGAACCACAACTCCCAAAAAATACTACAATGACATTGCGCACTTATGTGCCTGCTACATCGCACCGGGGTGACACCTTCTCGATGGCGCATTATGGATCCTCGTGAATGGTACATGAAGGGTATCGTTATGAGCACCACGAAGTTTTCCACAGTCGACGGCTGTCAACGGACCCTCGTGTTTTAGGCATCACAAACATGTATTAAGTAAATTTGGAACATAAAAAGAGCCAATAGAGATCACTGGCATGATTCTATATATCAAATCAAACACGCTTTAGACTATAAATGAAAATTTAAGTGTAAAACTCGTGAAAATGAATTTAAATTTTTCAAAAAAAAAAAAAGAAAGGGCAAACTATAATTTCATGGAATAGTCCGAGAAAAGTTGGGATTTTTCTATATCTCTGATGACTTAAACAGACCACCGTTGAATCATCTCAAATCTGAATAGTCACGATCTTTGAATTTTATGATAGTTTAAATTTCACGTATTTAAAGGCAACTAGAGCCAAGCGTATTACGCGCAGCTATAACACATGGCGAATTACGGGTGACACATGGTGCCAACAAGTAATGTATGCAAAGGTGATGATGTCACATGGTACGTTATGTGTCAACATGCATGGCATGTTTGAAGCCTATATATATGGGTTTGAAAATTCTGTTGTCAGGGGCAAGATTCGGGCCTTGTGGGAGCAACAAGGAGAAGGAGGAGGAAGGGAAAAGAGAAAGGGAGGAAGGAGAAGAGAAAGGGAGGAAAAAAGAAAGGAAAGAAGAAAAGAGAAGAAGAAAAAGAGTAAGAGGAGGAAAAGAAAGAGAAAAGAAAGGAGTGTCACAGAATAGCAAACCTGCATCAAGAAAGAACCCTGAATCGCGCTTACGAGAGTGTAGGTTTCTCCTACTCGTTATTTTACGCCTAGGGTTGCGTAATGGCCTATAGGTTTCGTCCAGTTTTCGCTAATTTGTATGTTGTGGTTTGTTTTGTGATTGCAGGATACAAAGACCGGTTTCATGAGGTTTCGTGATTGTCCAAAATCGAACATCAGAGCCGACAGCAAAATCCCCAAAGATAATGGCAAACTGGTGCGCCTAAATTTCGCACACCCTGTGAATCGGCCAAGTCAACTTTGGACGGCCATAACTTTCTCGTCCAAACTCCGATTTGCGCGTTCTTGGACTCTATGGAAAGCTTGTTGAGTCTAGAATTTAATAAGATAAAGTCGCCATCAGACAGTCAACATTTGGTCAGGGTCACACAGCGAGAATATCCGGCTTTAGCTTCTGAATTTCTGCTTTTTAACCGCTGTATCCGAATGCTTGGGATCGCATACCGAAAGGTGAGTTATATGGCTGGATGTTTTCAGGTACTTACAAAACAAATCATTGACTAAGTCCAGATTATTTCCGAGGCCAAGCATGGTCGGATTTATGGCCGGGAATGGCTAATGTGTGTTATTTCCATAAATTGAATGACATATTGAATATGTGAAATTATGTGATAAAGATGGAAATAATTATATGCATTGGGTTGTAAGGGATCGATACACTATGTCTCACTGAATATGAATTATGCATTCCTCGCTTAAGTAATGGTCGGAATTATGCTAATACATGCTTAAATGATGTGTTGACATGGTTAACTAATGATAGAAAGATGTAGTGCATGCTTATGTTATTTGAATGTATGGAATATTGAAGAACGCATGTATGTCGATGTTGAACTAAATATATGAAATGTCATACAGATTGTATTACGCAGCCGGCTCATAACACACATAGCGCATGCGGTAGAATGTCATGTAGAGGTCTTCATACATCGTCATGGGTTTGAGCAAAGAAGTACACAAATCGTATCAGACAAGGTATGTGAACACCAGACATATGGGCCGCGCATATTTGGCATCGACTAGTAATCGCTGCGGCCAATCAGTAGTTTCGGGAATGGACAAAGTCCAATCGAAGTTCCACAATGTTAAATGAAACGAAAAAGAATAGTGCTCAGCGCATATAGTGGATAGACACCCTCGTGAAAAGCTTGAAAACCGTTAGATAACGTATCCATCGCGAGCCTAAAAACGCTCTAGGCGAAGAGACCCGCGGCGAGACTCCCCGGAAGTTATGTTACTCAAAAAGACACAAAACGATTAAATAAATATCACATGTACTACTTCGGTTGTGAGATGGGACTTGACCTAATTTCAGATTGATTTCCCATCGGAGACTGTGATCGAAAGTGGTAGTCTGAGGTTGACCCTAGTGACATGTGGCATGTAGAGTGTCGCTCATACATGCATGTAGTTTCTTTTTTCTATGATAGATAACATGTACGCACTGGGATTGTTGGTCAGTTTGATCGTGAAACGATCATTCAGACACACACTCTGGGGATGAAGAATCAGAGGGATTTATCTCATCTGCAGCAACCAATTGTCAGGACTTCTTCGTGCATGTGACAAAGGCCAAGCATACGACGCCTCCTTAGAAAGTCGATTAGCGGGTCGATTTCTTTGCCTTGATTCGCTTTCGCGTATATATTGTAATCTTAACTACTTTTAATATATTGCTTAGACAAGAGCGACAGAATAAATCTTTGATCCATGTAAATGCATGGTTCAGAATCAGATGACGAGCATGGATGATAGTTCTATCGCAATATTTTACTTACGATGGCCTCTACGAGCATGGTGATACACAAGCTTCATGTGCTGATTCCGGTGGTCAACGGGGACTTGTTGGGGCGCCACACTGCGGTGTCCTTTCAGGTTCTTTTCTACATTAAAAAGTAAATTAAAAATAATTTTGGGAGTAATTTCAAAGAGGTTATCAACATTCATAATGCTTGGAAATCATTTTCTTATAAAATTTGGTGTTTGATAGATTTTTGAAATTAGTAAAAAATTTAGAGAATTATATGAATTTGTTCTTGGTTAATTGTAGTTCTAAAAAACGATACTATAAAATAAATATTTTTAGTTTATATCTAAACCCTAAGTAATTCTTTTTAAAAATATTTCTAATGCAAATGTTATTAACAAAAATTGTTAAAGATAAAAACATTTTAATTAGAACAACTCTTAAATAACCTTTTGAGAGATAGATATATAGGATTACAGTAGTATTTACCATATTTATAGAATATCCAAGGGAAAAGATGATATTAAGAGTAAAAAGAATTAGTTTAAAATGCCAATAAAATACAAGATTAGATTACTACTTCAAATTATTCTTGTATTATTTAAAGTGATCGAATTACTACTTTTTTCAAAATAAAAAATAAAAAAGAAAAAAAAAGAAAAAGAAAGAAAGTGTATTTAAATCAGTAAATAAGATCATATTTCTTTCTCTAAGTATTCTACTAAATTTATAAAGTAAACTTTGCTTTAACCATAACGCTTGATTCTTCTCATTGTAATGTACATCTAAATTGGATTAAAATTTTATTTGCCCTGCACTTTTTACTTTTTAAAGCACAAAAGAGACCCATGACCTTTTCCAATTTCCTTTGCCTATTGATCTTTAATATTTTTTTTTTCTTTTTGTTCTTCGTGATAGTCTAAAACTTGTAAAGATTTTGGTACATAAAAGAGCAAAGATTTCATCAAGGCAATATCTTATATTAACAAATTAAACACGTTCTTTTAGACAAAAAGAAAATGAAAAATCTATGGGTGTGCTTTGTGTCTTTTCTGCATAACAAAGTAAATTAAGAATAAATTTGGGAGTAATATTGAAAGAGGTTATTAGCATTCATAATGCTTGAAATCATTTTATTATAAAAAAATAAGGTGTTGATAGATTTTTTTAAAGCAGTAAAAAATTTGGAGAATTGTATGAATTGGTTCTTGGACAATTGTTGTTATAAACGACGATATTATTAAAGAAATATTTTTAGTTTATATCTAAACACTAATGGAAATGCTATTAACAAAAAATGTTAAAGATAAAAACATTTTAATTAGAATAACTCCTAAATAACCTTTTGAGAGATGATAGACATATAGGATTAGTGAAACATTTATCATATTAAGATGGTATTAAGAGTAAACAGAATTAATTAGAGGAATTAGTCCATTCGTACCTGATCCATGAACATCTTGTATATGCTAGTGTTGAGGTCACTCTCCCAATATTCTTGTAAATCATAACCGATTCCCTCATATTCTAGCCTCGGTGTGTATAAGACTCCATTGCAAAAACATTCCATCTTAGAGCATTCTGCCACCATGATTTCTTCTAAGTTTGGAAATCGGAAGGTGTATTTTGCTGAGCAGAAACTTTTCAGATTTGGCAAATAAAGAAGTGTTAGACTCTTTAATGTAGTGAACTCAATCTCACCGACTGTAATTGGTTCATCTCCCTCATTTTCCACAAATATTTCTTTCACCTTGTTGCATCCTCGTATAATAAGCTTTCTAAGTTGTTGCACCAGTCTTTTGGTTGTTGATGGTGTTAGCAAATTTATCAAACTCTCACATCCAACCACCTCTAGAGTCTGAAGATTATGAAAATGCAGGTCTAATCCAGATAAATCCATCAACTTAGGTAGATCCTCTGCATATTTCGCTTAATCGTATGTTGAAAACTATTCCTTTTGATAATCTCATTCGATCGAATTACACTCTTCCACCTCTAAATGTTTCAGAATCAGAATTTTTGAACAACACTCAAGAAAGTCCCAATCGAAATACCACGATGCTTTGATATTTTCAACACTCTTAGTTTGGAAAAGGGCATCCTTGAGAATTGGCCCCGCCATATCTCCACATTACCACTTAAGGTCAATTTCTCCAAATCAGGGAATGCTCCCTGGAGAAACCACTACACAATAGGAGTGACATTTCATTCATGTGAACAAAATGTATGGTAAATAAATAAGCAAATATAACATACATAGAAATTTTCTTTGCTTACGCCAGCAAAGAATCGAATGAAATACATAAACAAGCCCTAAAGCTGTAACTCACGATCTATAAAATAAGAATCTAATTCCCTAATTACTCCTCAAATACTATACATCAAATTCATTTTATCTACAACCTTAAAATTTATATATTTCATAATTATGGTTATTATTAATATCATAATTATTGCTGTTAATATTGTTTTCCATGCATTGCTTAATAAACTACAATAACAAATATCCGTGGTCTCAAATTTTTGAAAAAATTATTTATATTAGATTTTAAGCATATATTTAATCAAGTGTAATTGTTATTGTGAAACTAGCTGCTAATTTGTGTTTTGATTTGCCCTTAAATTTACTCCTGACTATGCTTGGTTTTAAAATGTACGAAAGAAAAATATAAAGGAAAATAATGAAGAAAATAAAAAATAGAGAGTTGAATCTCACATATTATTTTTATTTACTACTTCAAACAAAATTTATTAGTTTTAAAGATTAAATAATTTAAGAATTTATAAGTTTTAAGTAATTTCATTTATATTTTATTTTCTTTAGGGTTATTTGGTCTCGAAAATTCGAGGAAAATCAAAATAAAAAAGAAAATACGGCGAAAAGTATAAGAAAAAAATGAAGGAACTAAAAATAGAATTAAATTTCATATAATATTTTTATCTCAACCTCAAATCAAATTTTCATTTATTTAAAGTCATCAATATAAAGATTAAATAGTTTTAAAATACTTAATTTCTAAGTAATTTTATTTATATTCGATTTTCTTTCAAATTTTTTACAGATAATCAAATACATAAAGAAAATTATTTTCCTAAGATTTTTTCTTTTTCTTAGTATTTTATGAGAACCAAATACAACCTAATTTTTTGTCAGACAATTAAACACGAGAAAATCATTTTCCAGATTTTTTTTTCTTTCCTAAGATTTTTCGTAAAACCAAAACACTATTAGTGTTTTTAAGCCGCCCCCCCCTTCAACTTATTTTCTAGGTCCACTGATTACCGCTATACAGACATGATTACGGACCCATTAAATCATTAGTCGTGTAATAGCTTTTAATGTAATATGATTAAAAATAAATTGGATCATTGATGCACATTTAATTCAAATAAAACTTCACTATTTTTTTTCTTTTCCTTTTGTTATATTCTAAATAAACATATATCACCAATAATTGGGCTTCAATTTAGAATGAGGTTCAATTAAACAAATTCATTCTAAGGGATTGGTGCAAAAGTGTTTGACTCTAATATTTATTAAAAAATAATTATATAAAGACCCAAAGTAATTTATCTTTATCATTTGTCAACAAGCTAATTCTATTAACAATTAGTTTGATTTTATATTATTATCATGCATAGTTATGTTTGTTGCACCACCAAAAAAAATCTATTTGTAAATGAATGGTGTATTATTTTCCATATTCACACAAATTCATGACGTATGATTTGTACGATTAATTTAGCAATTGAATATAAGTTTATTTTGTACTACTTTAAATTCTCGAGATTAAAGTTTAAGATTAAAAATATCACATTAGATAAAAGCATTAGAACATATAGTGTGACATATATAATTTAGGAAACTCGCCGAAAGCTTCGCTGTACTTTTCAACCAAAAGAGCGATCACACTTTGTCATCAAGATCATCTTTCAAACCTATTTCTTGAAAAAGTATCTCCACTTTATCACAATTGCGCACTTTCAATTCCTTCAAAAGTGGCCATGTTGATGTAAACCTTCCAAAGCAAAATGTTTTGAGTTGGGGCAATGTAATGAATTTGAGAGAGGTTAGTTTAGGGAATGGGAATGAAGGCATTGCTTCATCTTCGCCTTCATTGGCAACAATTGTCTCCACTCCGCAACAATCTATTATTAGGTCTTGAAGTTGCATAAGGGTTTTTGCCACAGAAATAGGAAAAATGTATTTTAAACGAGGACAACCTATAACCGTGAAAGATTGTAAGTTTTGAAAAATAGAAAGTTCTTGGATATCCTTATAAAACAAATTGTTCCTTGATTGAGTGGCTGCAATATCCTCTGTTTCCTTCCCATTTATCCCTTTCAAATCAAAAATCTCCTCTAAAGCGTCACAAATCTTTATTTCCATAATTTGCAGACTTTGTAACCTTTTAAAAATATTGGATGGAAAAAGGTTCAACAATTTGTCACACCGACTTATCTCCAATCGCTTTAGTTTGGAAAAGGAATCTTCTAGAAGTTCATTGTACCACAATGTTTTCACATTACTTAAATCTTCTATTGTCAAGAACTCCAAGCTAGGGAATGACACCTATGCAATAGATGATACCCTTTGGTTAGTAATATACATTTGCAATAACTATACACATGAGTAGAAAATGAGAGGTAAAATGTGAATATGATAAGATGGTAAAGTAAAAAATTAAATCATCTTGGAAGAAGAGAGAAACAATTACTTCATATTTGAAAATCCAATGAAACTTCACAAAAAAAAAAATGCCAAAAAAAGAAAAAAAAAAGCCAAAAAAGCCTCAAGATTTTGCTTTTCAAATAAGGTGGCACTGAGAAATTTCATGACGCCCCAAAACTCAGTACCACTGACAAACTAACTCAAGGAATACTGAATCGTCGGTAACCCGACACTACTCACGAAAATCGGTAGAGTCTCCTTTGTACAGTGGAGCTCTACCCAAGGTACAAACCTCGTCTCCAATAATCACAATGACCTCACCGGCCCACATGCGAAGAGACACTGGCCACTGCGCCGATCAATACTACAAAATAAATATCCCAACCAAATATATCTCTACGCTCAAGAGTTTAATAATTTACTTTTAATTCAACATATATTAAACCTGTAATTTTAATACATGATACAAAATAACTACCAGTCTAATAACCCCGCTTCTCAAAACAAATTCTACTGAGTGAGGCCTTCCCAATTGCTCCCCTCAGACCAAATCTACTGATCCTCGACAGGCTGAAGAAAGTTCCAAGAGAGATAATTTCCTACCCTAAGCATTCCCCACCTAACAAGACACGACTAAGAAACAATCACATTCAGTTAATTTCACGAACCTACTCGAACGCCTACATGCCTAATCCCACGTTCCGAGCCCCACCGACTCCCTCACATACGCCAACAATGCGAGTAAATATCCACTTTTTCAAAACAAAAAGCTTGCTTCTCGAAAAACTCACTACCGAATTTCTTGCAAAAATATCGACTACCCTCCGAGACCGGCGAGAACTTCCCGAAACTGTCATGGTCCTCATCCGAAGTGATCTGTTGGACCGTCTCCCAACCCCGTTCTCCGAAAATTCTTCCTTGAAATTCCTTTCTCAAACTTTTTCGTTTTTGTTTCATTTCATGTCATACACTCACACCTAATATTCTAGGTCATTTCAAGGCATATGTGGACCCATTTACGCCAATTCCAACACATTCATTCTAATATATTCACACGCAAATATATTAACATAATTCAATCACATAAAAGACAAGCATGTGAAATTCTAACTAATTACACCAAAATTAAATATTTCATACTTATTTAACAAACACGGTTAAGAATTCATTTTCAATCACTCAACACATAAAATTCACACAAAATATTCACGTGTCACTATTTACGCCAACAAAGAAAAACCCTGCTACTATTCACGACCACACAAAATGCACTTTCTCCACTTCTGGGCTCAGTGTTTTGAGATCGTTTACGCCAAAATGTGCCCCCATAACTTTTCCTAACCATTTACATACGAAACAAAAGATTAACACAAGCAGAAAAGATCCCTACCCTCGAGTCAAGCCGAAACTCCACCAAATCCTGCCCACGCCAGAAATTTCACCGCTGCAGGTGCCAACTTTGTTCGTCTGCCGAATCGACTGGTCCGAATTACCGGAATCTGTAGAGAAAGAGCCTTCTCTCTCTAAAATCACCATTCTCACCTAACGAAGTTCCTTCCAAAGACTTTCCATTTTGGTGTTTTATCTTGGAGAAAGATTATTCAAGTTTGCGATTATCATTAATAATTTTATTAATTTCATCTATGCTCCTTCTGCATTTTCCGACACTCTGCAGACTATCTGCACCGCTTCCATTTCCATCATCTCTACTTCGCAATACGTGTCACAAGAGTACATGTAGCCGGGTGACTCATTACTCACGTGTCTATCAAACCCATTTTACTAAGACTCCGATACTGACGCCAAAACGCAATTCGATCACCTCAAATTCACGAATTCACGCGGCTGCTAGATTGCAGCATTCCAACTACAGAAATTGCTTATTATTCGAGATTTAAAAATTTCGGATTTTTGCCGAATTACGATTTTGCTCTTCCGGAAAATCGGAATTTTCTGGCCTTACAATTTTATTTTACTTTTTCCCTTTTCAAATTTGATATACTTTTATATACAATATGTTGAAATGCCTTAATAGCCGTCTATCTATTTGCCTCATAGCCGTTAAGAAGAACGTTTGTTTTTCTATTTTTGTAATTAGAAAAATAATATTAATAATATTAATTTTTTTATGTAATTGCAACTTTTAATGGTTTTTCTTTCTCCATTTTTAAAAACTTTTAATTTTTCAACAACTTCAATCCTAATATTTCTATTATTTTTCACAACCTTAATCCTAATTTAAATTAGATAAAAATATTTTTATGATCAATGGCACAATAAAGGAATACGAAAATAAAGAAAAACACGAGATTTATGTGGAAACTATTGCGGAAAAAAACACGGGCATAGGAGAAAGTTCCACTATGAATCTAAGAGAGAATTACAAAGTAGAGCGAAAATTAGAATAAACCCTAATGTGTTGATATGACGAAAATACTTGAGCAGAATATTTTTTTTTGCTACCACAGAAGATCTCTATTTTTTTCTCAAATTTTTCTTTTAACAAAAGTCACACCACTGGCCTTCGGGTCGAACATAAGCCCAAAACCAAATTCAGGTCACAAATCAACAAATATAGATGGAAAAAAAAGGTTGAGGGGTATTTTGTGGATTTTTGAACATAAAAAGTTTGTTAAGGGAGACTATTATGTAACAGAAGAAATTTAAAAAGCTCAAGAGACATGTACCTTTTCGACCAAGAAAAATGGTTGTTGAATTTCAGTATCAATTTCATCTTCCTGGCACACTTTTTGTATTTTCAAAAGTGGTTGTCTTGAAGTAAACCTTCTTGAGCAAAATCTTTTAAGTTGGCGTGACATATAGAGTATGAGAGAGGTTAGTTTAGGAAATAAAGGTGTTGTTTCATCTTCATCTTCATCTTCATCTTCATTTGCAACAACTGTCTCTAGTACTCCACAAAATAATATAGATAGGCTCTCAAGTTGCAAAAGGGCTTTTGCCACGGAAAGTGGAAAAACATTCAACAATTTGTTGCAGCCAACCAAACGTAATGTCTTTAGTTTGGAAAATGAGTGTGCTGGGAGCTGGTTGTGCCACAATGCCTTCACATCAGGTAGAGAGGATATAACCAAGGATTCCAAAGTAGGAAATGCAGCCTGTGCAATTGATGATCCCTTTGGTTAATACATTCCCAATAACTACACACATGTAAATAGAATATTAAGGCATATATTATGATATAATAAAAATATGTTATAAAACAAAACTGGTTAAAAAGATTAATACATTTTTAAGTAAAGATACATATATCTAAAAATTCATAACTCTTTATTATTGATTAGTTATTATTTAAAAAAAAAAGCTTTATTAGTATGGTTTGATTAAATAAGATTAGAACACATACAATATAGCACTTGCCAAAATATTGATTTACCATCACATGTATTTATTAGAAAATTAAAAACGTAAAATAAAATATTTGTTTTCAACTACAAATACATCATTTTATTAATATCAGTACTTTGCTTATCATTTTCTTCATCCACAGTTTTTTTGGCTATCATTGATTTTTTTTTTTTTTTGTTATAAACAAAGCATTTCATAATTTAAAAACTTTACCTCTTGTGAAAAGTATTTGATCGTTTCCAAAATCTAATTATTCTTTGTAATAAAAAATAAATCTATAATTTTGTTGAAACCATATTTGTGCCAAATTTCACTTTCATAAAAATAAAAAGAGTTCAATGTTGAAAGACAATTAACAAAATATTAATGTTAAAAATAGTTAAGCAAAAAAAAGAATGAATTGAGCCTTTAAAATTATTTAAAAAAATAAAATTAACATAATAAATTAATTATAAAAACAGTACAGATTAGTTTCCTAAAATTTATTCAAAATAAATAAATAATTATCAATGTATAATAGATACAAGAAAACATAAGAAAGGAAAGAAGACAATTACAATACTTTTCACTAAAATTTATAAAATTTTGGTTTTTTTAAGTTTACTCTTTTACTGTTAGTTTTGAAACAAGAAAAAATCTATTAACTAGAAAGAATCGAAATAATTTTGAAGGTCATTTTTATTTATCTATTGTAAATAAATAATAGTAATGAAAGAAATCAGATATCAATTAGCAAGATACCTTTTGATTGAATAATGTCGTAGATTCGCCACCACCGCTTCTCCTTATGGAGTAGAAGCTGATGAGTTGACTGAGATGCTGCAGTGACAATGATTGCAGTTGAGGAAAATCTGATTCCCTTCCATTTGGCGGAAGAGAGAAGACATATTTCAACCTCTCACAATCCTCCAGTCTTAGAACTCTTAAGTTAACAAAAGACTCCTTAGCAAAAGCATTACATGGTATTGAGTGAATGACAGGACTAGAATAGATACTTAGATATTCGAGTTCCTAGAAACTATCCTTGTCTAACTCATAAACCACATCTTTAGTATCTTTTAGTTTCCTCAAGTGTACATATTGACTTTTTTTCAACAGGTTGGAGAAGCTCTTCACCTTTTGAAGACTTTCAACCTCATCTAGTTCTAACAGCAACCTTCTTGTGGCTTTATACTCAATCTCCATTGAGGAATTAGAACCTATTGCTATTGAATATCTAGTCAAGTTGATCAGGTTGTCGAAGACCACATCATCTTCTGGAAGCAAACAGAGATGTGATACTCCTACCACCAAAGTCCTCAAACCCGACAGGTGTTTTAGCTCAGAAAGGCAAGCATTATTTCTTTCTCTGCTGTTGAATCCTTCCGGATCCCATTCAATACCAGAACATCCAAGCATGCTCAAATACTCTAATTGTGATAGACTTGATATAACATTTCGTGGAATTACTTGGAGACTATGGCAATACTGCAAATCCAACACCCTTAGATCACTCAATTCCATCATTTCTTTTGGCAACCGTTTGAGGTCGGACCTGGCCAAATTAAGAATTTGTAGTCTCTTCAGCTTTCCAATTATTGTTATGTCTTTGAGCTTGCATTGATATAGACACAACGTTTGCAGATTCGAAAGAAAACCGAATGATGAAGGAGATAGTGCAAGAGACACTCTACATAAATCTAAAACTCTCAATTGTTTGGTGTCTAGGAAAGTCATTTGAATTTTCAAGTAATTACTTGAATTCAATAAAAGAATCTGCTGAGGACATACTCAATCCTCGTGCAAGCTCATCCATATTTCTGCACACCAAAGACATGCGACTGCAATTTCTACACTCATCTGTCCTCTGCCATTCTCGTAATTCAACACCTTCTTTCACCACAAATGGATGGGGATCTTTGGACGCAATTGATCTAGCAACATCTCGAACAACATCATGCATTCTGACAAATTCTTCATCAAAAAGCAAGTTCCTCCCATCCAGATAATTGTGTATGTCTGCACGATTGTCAAGCAATAAGCTCGAGACTTTAAGGTTTTTCACCAGTGCAATTAATCTATCGACTGCTTTCTCCCATGAGTACAATCCTTTAAACAAATTCAAACCCATAGCATATTGTAGCAAGCGATACATGGAAATATCACCATCACCCACCAAACTGCAAAGTAAAAACAATGACTTCGCTTCATCGCTTTTCAAATGGTGGTAACTCAACTGCAAACATGAGTACACCTTCTCATTCACTTCTCCGATGTCTACTGGAGTAGATGTTTTCAATCTTTCCAAGGCGTTTCTCCAACAGCAAGATCTTCTCACTCTTAATGCTTTTGCAACGGTGACAATTGCAACTGGTAGACCCGCACATTCTTTAGCTACATCAACTGCCATGGGTGGAAGTTCAAGAGACTCCACAGAATCACGTGCTATCTTCGTGAATAAATTCCATGCTTCCGACTCACTTAAATGTTGAAGGCAGAACTGCTTCTGAGTACCCATATCTTTAGATAACACGGGAAGCTTTCGGGAAGTGAGCAGCACTTTTCACCCCTTGTGATCATCTCCATCATGAGGAATCTATTTTCCCAAATCAAGTTTCCCAGATATCATCTAAGATCACTAGGATTTTTTCCACTTTCTTTAACATCTGCCTCACCCGAGCTGCTCTGTCCTCATCCGCCTCAAATTTTGAACCAAACTGACTCGCAATTCTTCCCTGAATTTCTGAGATGTCGGGTTTTTCGGTAATGTCTAACACAATGATCACCTTGTGAAAGAGCTTCTGTTCCTCCGATTGTTTGGCTACTTGTTTGACAAGAGTGGTTTTGCCCACACCGCCCATTCCCCATACACCAATCATGCGCATATCTTCGTTTCTCAAGGCCTCCATAATATGGTTAAAAGTAGACTCTCTTGACTCTAAAGCCTCATAGTCTTTGAAAGACGAAGAGCTGATGAATGGAAGAACAGAAGTAGGAGGCGGGCGATAAGATACTCTGTCGCCAAAGTCACGAGCTTCAATTATTTTAGCAGCAATCTCTACAGCATCCCTCTTTGCCCGCTTGCTTAGACGGTAGCGGGATTTTAAATAGAAGCAGCTCTTGCTTTCTTTCTTTTCATCTTTGTTGAAATCATCTCTGTTTTGGATCTTCCCTTCCGCATACGTCAGCCACTCCTGAACATGAGGATAGATTTCATACCCTTGCCTGTTAGCCGCATCCACATCTATCTGTAGCCTCTCCTTCTCAAGATGGAGACTCTGAATTTTTTGGTTGAGATCGGTAATGTTGCGACGGTAGTTAAACAGGTAACCAAATTGACGAGTAATTGGATCAAGCAGGCACTCTGTAACTTTTGCTGCCACTTCTCCAACAACGGAATTACAAATTTCAACCATTGATTCTGATGATTGAATCTGTTGTGTTGTGATAGAAGAAATGGTAGGTTTGAGTATCGGAAGAGCAGAGTTTGTGGGATGATTTACTTCTTGGAATCAAGTGGGGAAGGAGAATTGCTTTGCTTGGGCTAATCTTGATAAAAGATGCCAGGCAGCCAACCTGTAAAATGATTCAGCCAACCTGTAAAAGATAAAGTGTAGGTCCTTTCACTCCTTTTTGTCGGCCATGTTTGTTTGCTTGTCAAAATATTTAAAATTAAATTAGTAATTTATTTGTACTTGCTGATTCAAGTTCAAACAAATAAAAGTTTTAATTTACTAAATTATATTTATACACATTGTTTCAAATATATACATATACACATTAAATTTAAATATAAAGAAGAAATACTTTTGATAAGAGAAAAATACTAAAATAGCCTCAAGTTTTTTTATTTTTAAAATTTTTTAAATAATAAACTCAATCCTATTTCTTATGGTTGATAATGTATTAATTATGTTTTATTTTTCCATTAAATTTGGGTTTTCATACGTCCATTGATTTTTAGTATCCTAGTTAAGAGACATGATATAAGAGTAGTTGAATTACTGGTTAGTGGTAGTGCCTTATTTTGAATGATGTAATCAAGTTGTTAATTTCCTATCTATATTTGTTTGAAATTAAGAAAGAGGAGCCCAGATAAACATTTCAAGTTTGAGGTTTGTTTTAATTCAAAAAGAGTTTTCATGGTTCATTCTCATTCGAAAAGAGTATCTTCTTAATTTTATTTTTTAACCTTTGACTATGACCTATCAACTTTTTTCATATCTATGTTCTCTAGAATGGAAGATAGATCGTCCGGCTACATAACCTCTTATGATAATTATCTTTTTAAGTTCTATCATTTAACATTATTTAAACAAAATATAACATTTATTTCATAATAATTATTAATGATAAATATAAAAATGGTGAAATAATATAATAATATAACAATATAATAATTTCAAAATAAAAAATAAAGACATGTATAATTAAATTAAATATTTTACTTTTATTTCTACTACCTATTATATTTAATAAAATTCTAATTTGATAAGGCATTTATATTTATTTTAATAATTTAGTTTCATATATAAAATATAAAAAGCATTATTTAAAATTTTAATTATTTATATATTTTAAAAAATTAATTACCAAGCAATTTGTTACTAAATTATTCTCATTTTTTCAAAAACATTGATCATTTTACTCACAAATTAAGCTAGGCTATGGACATATTTTTAAAAATTTAAATTATTTATTAATTTTAATAAAATAAATTTATATATTTATAATGCTACGGATATGGTCAAGGACATCCGCTTGACTCAGCTTAACAATAAACAACAACTTTCCAAATTTTTGAAGGCTGGATCTTAATAGAAAAGATCACAAGGCGCAAAGAACGACAGTAAATCAAAGATAATGCGCTGCTCGTCGTTGAATTTTCACATCTGAAGACTAAGATTCAATTTAGAAGATAAAGATTGCCAAATAGCCAACCTTGACATGATTTAGGGGTCCTTTACATAGGCCATGTTTGCCTTGTTTGTCTGAAAATTTAAAATTAAGATTAGTAATGTATTTTTACCTCCAATTTTAAGTTCAAACATGCAAAATTTTAATTTATTGTAATTTATTTAACTTTTTATATTTTCACCTATTAAATTTAAACATAAAAAGAAATCTTTCATCACCGTTTCTTTAATGAATAAGTTTCATTATTGCCTTCACCTAGGCCCAATCTCCTTTATTATGCATGCCTGTGTTAGTTTGATTTTGCAGGTCACAAATCAATATTATAAAACTTTTCTGTAAACACCTGGAAATGAAATTAAGTTTTCTAAACTCTAAAATATAAATGCAAGGAAAATAGTGGATATCAGAAAAATTGTCGGGATGCTATCTTTCTTGCTAGTGACCTAGTTTTTCTTGCTTTTTTTTTTTTTAAATTTTGATTTTATTTACCGGTTTTACACTACCTATTAACAGTTTTCCTATTGTTTTAGGATCTTTTTATTTTTGTTTTTACACATTAATATTTTGATGTCATGACTTACTTCAATTATATGGCTGAAACCTACAAAAGGATGAGAAAAACCTTATTTTCAAGATATAAGCATACCTAGACCCTATTCTAATTCTTAGGGAAACTTGTATCATGCAACAGAAGATTATGAGATGGAGGAAGGATGGGTATATATCCCTAATAGGTTTGAAGAACTTGATGATTCCTTGCCTTAGTTGCTATTGCTATTCATTAGATTTTCCAAGAAGTGGGCAACAGGTTGAATAATCCACAATCAATTCATTAATCTTTGAGCTAAACAGTAAACATGGCCATAGATAAAAAAAAAAAAATGAGTAAAGGAGACAAGACAACCCGTGAATAGCCAGGGATGTGAAGGTAGTAGCAACATTCGAGGTAGAAACAGAGATGTAGATTCTTTTAGACTTTAGATGACTATGATGGGCCCCCACCATGTGCCTCTCTTTCAAGTTGTTGCTCAGATATGCAATGCAACAGCCTGCCATGAGCAAAAACCCCCCCTTTACCATGGACATGATTAAGGCCTATATAAGATAGAAGATGTTGAAAATTGTGATATTATACATATATAATTAAATAAAATATTATATTTTTATTTGCCCATTTTGCTTATTTTATGAGGTAAAGCATTTAATGTTTTATAGAGTGCAGACAGAGGAAAGAGATCCTAGCCAATCATGTTTATAATTAACTACATTATAACTAAAGCCATGCACAGAAAAATATTATTCTTTTATTTCTACTACCTATTTTATTTAATAAAATTTAATTTTTATATTTATTTATCACTTAGTTTCATATATAAAATATAAAAGAAAGTACTATTTAAAATTTTAATTATAATATATATTTAAATTTTTTGAAAATTATTTTTTATTTTAATAAAATAAAATCTATATGTTTATACTTCATGAACTCGTTGCAATCATCAGATTGACTAATCAACAATAAATAAATAATTTCAAAAGCATTGATGTAAAGGTAAAGATGCCAGGCAGCCAACCTGGACATGATTAAAGGGTCCTTTGTGTAGGCATGCTTGCTTGTCTAAATATTTAAACTTAAAATTAGTAATTTATTTTTACCTCTGATTTCAAGTTCAAACAAGTAAAATTTTAATTTTTTTTGTCAAAAAAAAAGTAAAATTTTAATTTATTGTAATTATATCTAACTTTTTATATAATTTTTACATCATAAATTTAAACATACAAAGAAATCTTTTCATCACCATTTTTTTAATAAACAAGTTTCATAATTACCCCTTCACCTAGCACAATCTCCTTTATTAGGTTTAGGTTTAGGTTTGGTTTTTAGTTAGGTGTCACAAATCAGTATTATAACACTTTTCTGTGACACCTAAAACGAAATTAAGTTTTCTAACTCTAAAATTATGGAATCAAGCAATATCGTCCAGAAATATAAATGCAAGCAAAATAAAGAAATATCATAAAAAATTATGGAATCAAGCAATCAAGTCCAGAAATATAAATGCAAGTAAAATAAAAAGAATATCATAAAATTGTTAACACAGTTCAGTGCACCACATCTATTGTCACGCCCCGAAACCCGATTTAGGACATGACTATTATTTCACACCTTAAGTCCGAAGGGACACAACCCTTCTTCTCTATAATTGGTTTAAATCCAATTACTACTTACCTGTTTAGAGTAAAAACGGAATATTCTAATATCACAAATTCCAAATTTTCATATTAATAAAAACTTTCTAAATCTCAACCTTTAATTATGAACTAGCATAAAGTCTAAAAACAATTATCTAAAAATAATAACTTGATCTCGGATTGAAATTATGCTATGATACTAAATTGATGTAGCTCAGCTATGAAAAATAATAAAATTGAAAGAAATCGAATAAAATAAATATAACGAAGTTCTCAAGTTTTTCAATATTATATCAAATCTACCAAAAACAATAACATAAGGTGTTATTTATAGGCACCAACAAAAAATCCTAACATATAAATCCAAAAAATCCTAATAAATAAATCCTAAAAAACCCAAACAGATAAATCATAAAAACCTTAATAGATAAATCCTAAAAATTATGATTAAATAAATAACTAATAATAATAAAAATTATAATTTAACTTTGACTTCCTATCTTGTCTAGGCTTAGATATGGGCCTACTTCATGCCCCATCAAAAACTCATCATGGAAACCCTTCTTCAAACTAGACATTAGCCTATTAATCGTGGTGAGCTTACGCAGAGAGAAACGAAGATTCATTTAATAAAATGTGATTATTTATTTTATTTTTCTTTTATACTCTGTGCCTCCCTAATGAATTTGCATAAAATACCCTTCATATAAAAATTTCCTTATTTCGCCTCTTTGCTTTTTTGCTTCACGGGCATTACATCCCTCCCCTTAATAAAAGTTTAAATTCTCTAAATTCGACATACCCGGTTCTCGAAATAGTTAAGCGATGCTTGTCCTCATTTCATCATCTAACTCTCAAGAATCTTCCTCGATATCACGACATTCTATCGACCATTACTAACTTGACAATCGCACGCCGTAGAACCTTATCCATCACATCTACAATTTCGACGAGTACCTCTTCATAGGTCAGGTCCTCAAATATCTTAATAGGTTCCAACTCCACCACATGAGAAGGGTCAAGAATGTACTTTCTTAAGGTCGAAACATGAAAAACATTATGAACTTTCGACATTCTTAAAGGCTATGCTACTCTATAAGTTACAGGGCCACTCTCTCTAATATCTCGAAAGGACCCACAAAACGAGGACTAAGCTTTTCTTTACTCCCAAATCTCATCACGGGCTTCATACGTAAAACCTTTAAGAAAACGTGGTCACCTACCGCAAACTTCAAATCTCACCTACGATTATTAGTATAGCTTTTCTATCTACTTTGAGTTGTCTTTAGTCTTTATTTGATCAAAGCCATCTTTAAAAAAATGGTTTTTAAATTTTTTTAGAAATTAAATAAAATGATTTGATTTAAAAAAATTAAGAAAATGATTTTTTTTTTTTTTTATTTTTTAGAAACAAAAGAAAATGATTCTACTTTTAGTTAGAGAAATGCTTCTTAATTTAACATTAAATAAAATAATTTTTGACTTTTTTTTTTTCTTATGAAAGCTAATCACTTCTTAATATAATGTAGTAAAATAATTTTTGACTTCTTGAGGTTAGAGAAAATGATTTTTGATTTATTTTAGAATTAAAAAAAAAAAAGGAACTTTGATTTTTTTTTTAAATATTTGAATTTATAAAAAAAATATGAAAGAATGGAAATTTTGTTTTTGAAAATCAAAGAAAATGAAATCAGATTTTATAAAATTCGAAAGAAATTAATAAATTGTACGTCTCTAAGAATAATAATATTTATTTTAAAGAATTAAAGAAAATCAAATTAAACAAAGAAGAGGAAAAATATCATTCTAAACTTGTAAAGGTTTAACACAAGAAGGGATCTAGCCTAATGGTTGGGTTTAAACATAAGTTTAATCAAAAGAGACTTTCAGTGATAATTCAAAACTTTCAAAATTATAAAAATCTCTATTCAAAAGACATTTTTAATATAACATTTTAATAATTTAAAATATATATGCTTAAATTCAAAATTTTTAAAATTATAAGAGTTGTTTATTTAAAAACACTTTCATTAAGCTTTCAAAATTACAAGACAGACATCGTTATTACTTTAAGATAACATTTTAACAATTTAAAACAGATTTTTAATGTATTTTCATTTTTCGGAGCTTTTAAAAAGTATTTATTTAAAAGACACATTCAGTTTGAATTCAAAATTTCAAAGCCAGATCTTTAAAAGACACTTACGATATGTACTCTTAAATTTTAAGATTCTTAAAATACATTTTTAAAAGACACTTTTCAGTTTTCTACATAATAAAGTTGGTGTTACATTTATGTATATTTATAAACCTATATTATTTAAGAAATTTTTTATTTTTTTATACTAAAAAGTCTAAGATGTTGACTAGCTAATCTTTGCTGACGTCATACATCACAAACTAGTGCGCTCCACACAATCTTTGTTATGCTTGACAACTGTCAGCCTTTCCTTTTAGCCATCCTTTTTCTTCCACTAGAAGGAATCTTCTTATCTCCAATCATCTTAACCTCACAGCTAAGAAATCTTCTGCTGCTTTTGGGGCAGTCGACACAGATTTGACCCAAGGAGAAGATTTCTCGATTATAAAATCCAAAAAAAAAAAAAAAAGTTAATTTCCACAAGTGAAAGTTATAGCCTCGTGAAAAGAATCCAATCACCAGGATGTATAATTCTACATTAAGAAGGTCATTGAATGAATTGTCTCATAATAATACTTTTTTTTTTAAATATCAAGTATTTAAAATCGATTATTAGGGTTTTAATTTTAATCTTAAAATCATAATCAATAAATATGATTTAAAATTAAAAAATTTAAAACCGTAATCATTAACTACGATTTTAATAATATCAATTGGTTTGAATTTTTTTTTAAACATATATTAAAAAATGGTATTTTAAAAAAAAATACTATTTTGAGACAAAACTCTTTGTTATGATTAATGACATAATAATAAAATAAAAACAAAAAATATCAAATTATATAAAACCTTAAGTGGAAAAAAAATCATGATGTTAGTTCACTATAAATAGGCAAATATATATATATATATATATATATATATATATATATATATATATATATATATATATATATATATATATATATATATATAACGAATAGAAAATAAATATAATAATATATTGGTACGATGAATATACTCGAGCAAAAAGTTTTATACATTTTTTTTTCTCAACCATCAGCCCAACCCCTCTATTAGAACAACATATCCTTATTATTTCTCTACTTTTTATTTTCACAAAAGTAACTGTGAATGACATAACCAAAATCAAATCAAAAGAAAAAATATGGAGTTTTGTATAAATATGGCAAATAAAAAAATAATAATAAAATTACAAAGGATTTACAAAAAATTTCCCAAAATATACCTCGACGCATTGCGAACGGCTGATATGATTCAGAAGATGCCGCGTTGAGAACCCGCGGTTCGATTTTCCGAAATTGCCGCCATCGGTAATCCACAAGACAAGTATTAATCGCTGCTGCTCACAACGCGGTGATTTGAACTGGTCCAAATGCCGCCGCTCAACGCCAAATGAACTATCTGGGTGCCGCCGTTGGGAACGGCGGCAATTGCCAGGTTTAAACCGACCCGCCAGGCTTTATTTTTTCACTTTCCCTTCGCCCCACTCCTCTCAGCCGCTCCGACGATCCTATCGCCGCTCCGTCCCTACGCTATTCTCTTCTCTCTTCTCTCCGATTTCCGATCCCTCCGATTTCTTCACCGATCGACTCGAATTTGTCGATAAAGAGCCCGTGTAATAATCTTCTCCAAATCCCATCCGTGTTGTCCGTAAAATGAATCAATTTTTATTTCAATCATGATCGAAAAGCAGGCGGCTGCTTGCGTTCGAAATCTCCCGACCTGGGAATATGATCTTGCTTTACCCGCATTGATTTCGTGGATAACCCGGCTCCTTCGCCAACAGGATCATCTGCCTTCAAAGCTCTCACATCGTAGAAATGCTAATCGGTAATTTTCATATATTTGTTATAATTAATTCCAACTTTTAGTGGGTTTATTTGTCGAGAATTCAAATTTATGGTGGTTTGCCATTTTCGTGATGAAATATAGTACCGTTAAAACTACTTGACTAATATGTTGATTGAGCACTCCTGTGAATTCATTCTCGTTCGTGGAAAAAGATTTTCAGGAGCATACAAAAAGGATCCTTTAGTTGCACGTTTATTTCTAAAACATATGCGATATTGTGATAATGGGTGGTTATATGTGTTTTCAGGTTTGGGCAACTTCAAGCTGTTGACCTTCAGAGTATTGAGCATTCAATTAGAGCAGTTCATTGTGTGACTTTAAAATAATTGCTAGAAGTTTATAAATTTGTCTGGTTTTATTTTTACCTGCGATATGAACTTGATGGAATATACTACTGCCGAATTCCTATCTTTTCAAAATACTCCGCTCTATTTAGAAGCATTTTCGTTGGGACCTTCAAATGGTGTTTGATCATAAACAGGAATATGCATGCACCAAACTTAAAAAACACTGAAAATGTACAATTCAAAATCATAAAGTTACTTTAAATTAACCCAAATCTTACAGAATTAAAGCCTCAGAGGATTTGAAGGAACAGGAGAAGTGCAATTCTAAGAGTAAATATATCATTATTTTGAATCATACATACTCGAAACCACGATACAATACATTACAAGAGTATTAATGCGTAAGAAGCACTACACCAATCGCATTTGTACGACTATGACATTGTCAATACGACTTCATTTCTAAATATCAAAGTGTTTTATGGTTGGTTACCCAGAAAATAGGAAAGAAAAAGCAAACGATAAAAAATTGGTGTTTAATGTATTCATTATGGGTCGAAGTGCAATTTGGGAAAAAATATGGGAAAATATGTTGATGGGATCAAACTCATAATTTTCTTGTCCTTACTCTTTCTTCCTTTAACTCAAGTTGAGGGAATTTGATTCATTTGTGTATGCATCACCAGATGGAGCATTGGAGGTTTGCTTATTTATTATTTATTTTATTTTTTACTTCGCTTTATAAGCATGAACTCTGAACATGAACTTGCTTCCCTTACAACCTAAGTTATATCGTAAACATTTTCAAAGCGGCATACGCGAAATAAAGGGTATTTAGTGTAAGGGTGTTGGGTGTGGTTAGATCCAAATTTTGGTGTAGTATGAAATTATTACTAATTCTCAAGTAGCTATATGTCTTAGATAAATTTTAGATGCTTTGTTGGTTGGTAGTTGCTTTACAATTTTTGAATAATATGGGAAAGATGTATGTTCCCGGCACTTCTACTATACTCCTTTCAAAGAGTGTTTCATCTAACATAGTGCGTATCTTTACAACTCGTGAGACTTGAAATGCTCTATTTCAATAATGTATGCATTAAACTTGAATGATAGTTTGCTCCATGGGCAGTAATGGCGTCTCATGGCTGCTCATTGGCATTATATTTGGTCCATGGGCCGCAAAGCCTACACCATTAAGATGGCTTCAAATTAACGACTAATTCAAGCGCTCCTAGCTATGAAATAAAATCAAATACTATATTAAATCATAAATCATTGTATTCGTGTTATAATGAGTGAAATGGAAGGGTACTCTAATTCGTTTTCTTTATGATAAAGTTGGATTTGATATAATGCTAACGACTGATATTATTTAATTCATGGACACCATTATGTACAAAATAAATATGTCTGTTTTTAACAATTCCCGTGATATGTTACTATAATGGAAAAATAGTGAGGACTAAAATTAGTATAGCTCGAATATGAGGGAGCTTAAACTCGTATCAGGCCTTGAAGATACCGATTGAATGCACGTTCCAAGAATTGATTGATATGGTATACTCAAAGACAAACATTGACAAACGAAGGTTCAACTTAGTACTCATTTGTAAGTATCCTCTTAGAAATGGAAATAGGTTCCAACCTTTTCTAGTGCGGGATGATAGTAGTGTGTATGTTAAATGTTGGATCTAGTAAACACAACAACCATTGAGGAAATTGAACTGTTCATAAAAGTTGTGCGTGTCAAGGCACAATTAAACCAATCTGTGGGTGGGCATGAAGATATATTTGTTCCCGACCATTACAACGTTGCACAGTTTGACTACTTTTTTCGCCAGGGCCTAGTAGCGGTCCCAGACCGATACTCAGACTAAATGTAGATGATGAAGACAAAGTACCAAGAACGAATGATGAAGATGTTGATGATGAATGATGGAGCCGATACATGTTGAAGTTGACCTACACATGCATCATTCTTTCGAGCTTTCAACCAAGTTGGAGAATGAACAAGGGATATATGTCTTCAAGACAAGCACCATCTCTGATGTATCAAATCACGTATGATGAGACATTGATGAAAAACGATCCCTCGTTACCTATCACTTACCACCAACACCTCAATTTGGACATGTTGAAAACCTAGATATTGCTTCGTGGGTGTTGTCGTAATCTGCTGGGGTGCAAATTCTCAATACCAGAATTCTGAAGGAGAATTGCATCAGCGTTTTTAATTCAAAATCGATTTGCAAAGAGGCGTACCAAGATTTACTCCATTAAAGCACATCAAGAGTATGTCGCTGTTGCATCCTCAAAAATCATTTGTTTTAAGACGTAAGAAGGTCAAGAATGTCACCGCCCATGGAAGCTTCGCAATGGTCGTCAAAGATACTCTATTTGTTATCAACAATATACCGGGCCGCATACTTGCGTCAATCCTCGCTTGAACCGGACCATCACCAACTAGACTCCCAATTGGTTTCTACCATAAAGGCATCGATTCAGCAGCACTACTTTGTTAACTACGCTATTCAGCGAGTGTGATGGAAAAATGGGGATATCAAATATCATACAAAAAGGCGCTTGGATGGAAAGCATAAAGCAATTGTGACAGCTTATTTTGTGACTTTCACCATATACACGACTTGCCAAGTTTGTTCTCGGGCATAGAGCACCAAACTCGGATGTGCCGCTGTTGAAAACATGTGAAATTAATATGCCAAAACACCGAGATATTCCAACGCAGGTTCCCGGGTCGCCTGCCCATCCATCAGCGGTTCCGTAACATTGTCAACCCGTTATGAGTATGGGATGGTACACATTTATATGGAAGTACAAAGGCAAAGTTATTGATTGCTACGGGGTGTGACGAATAATCACCGCTTCCACTGCATCTTATTGCTGCATGGGCGAATACCGATACTGGGGATGGTTCTTGGCATGTATTAGAAACCACGTTACTCAAAGGCCGGGAATTTGTGTTATATCAGACAGACATCCAGGAATCATGGCAGCAATGGTCGATCCTCATCTTGGTTGGGCTACACCATTTGCATATCACAGGATTTGCATGCGTCATTTCGCTAGCAATTTTATGACCCGCTCAAAGATAAAATTTGAAGAATTTGGCTCGCCGCCACGCTTTGAATGTAGCATTAAACGAAAATTCAAAAAAGCATATGAATACAATTGAGAATTAAACTAAGCATTACAATGGCTAGAGGCGCCCCTTGCTTGTGGGCTCTTTCACACGACTTGAGGTCGAAGATATATGGTTTAAATGACAAACACTTGCGATTTAATAGCCCCAAAGGAGCTCGAAGCCTCCCAGTAACTGCATTAGTACAGTTGACCTTTTTCCGTCTCAACGGCTACTTTGTTGCAAGAAGAGAAGTAGGTGCTAATAGATTGGCATCCACTGAGCAATTCACTCCGTACGTTGATGCGCAGATCCAGGCCCGTGTTGTCAAGGCTGGTTCGATGGAAATTGTCCTTTACGATCACGAGAAGTACGACCTATAAAGTCAAGGAGTGTCGAACCCATCACATGACCTTACATGAAAAACGTAGTACATGTAAAGACATTACCATATGGCTCCCCATGTAGCCATATCATATCAAAGATGTCGTAAGATCGCAGAAGGATTTCCGCTCGCTTCAGAAAGCTACTACACTACACAAATGCATTTCACGACACATGGGCACCCTTTCCATCCAATATTCAATGAAGATGAGTGGCCCCTTACGATGGCACCGCGGATTGTAGCACTGGAAGCCAATGCGACGCTCCGAAGTGACGCCCGGTTGCATAATGAAATGGATGTTAGGGAGGGAAAACCACGATTAGTGCGGGTTATTTTATTCCCAGTGATCTGATGGGCGTTCTTGTAAGAATAGAGTCAGAATCGATGGTAGATGTGATATGAATAAGCAGTCTGATTAACGAGGTATTTATCATTTAATTAAGTATTCTGTCAATTTCACCACCTTATTCATTCTGTACCTTTCTTAAATACATTACTTTTATCATCACTTATGAATTTTCATGATTGAATTTGAGAATTGTTATAATTTATATGTTGAGCTTCCAGTTGGAAGTTTATTTTGTGCTTTATATTTGTGGTGCTTCCAGTCTTGTGTTAGTGTTTGATTTAATGGTTTGTGCTTTCATTTCACTGATTTAAATGTCTTGAGAGACCATAACTTTTTTATATCATGTAAATTTTAGTTCTTTTGACAATGCGTAAAAATTCAGTTATGAGGTGTTATCGAATGATGAACCCAGAACTCGTGGTGAAAATGTTGTATCAATCTTTGGTGACCTCTACTTATGTTTACAACTTTTCCAGTTGAGACACAGTGCTCCTTGTTTCTTCTTGTTCTCATACATGTGAGGTCCTTAAAACCGACAAATGTTAATACCGCTGGAAGCATATGTTATCTTTATCAAGCGAATTTCATATCAATGAATTGTGGCTACTGGTAATTTTCTCCTTTTCTAAGTCTTTTATCTGTATTATATTTAAAAAAAATTGTGTCGGACTTCATGTTGAGTGAGTTGTCAGTGAAAGTTAGACTTGACCCTCAGGAGGGCTTAGTAGAGGAACAGGGCTACACCTCTCGTGCCTTTGTAAATGCTCACGCGTGGTATAGCCTATCGGAATCAGTTGAAGAGCGGTGCTGGAGTTTTGAATCAGGATGCGATAAACCTTAAATTCCACACAAAGTCAGCATCCAAGGGCCATTTCCATACTAGGCTACATTTGGTTATTTCTGGATGTAGAACTACTATCTTTTGATTTGTTTCATCTGTCAACAGCTGTGTTAGTGGCTTCCTCCGCATTTGAAACACGAGAGTTCCTGGGTAGTGCTTTATTTGTGTAAAGAGCTAATGTAATTATAGAATGTCGTGAACCTTTTCTGTCATAGTGCCAAATTTTCTGTTAATGTTTCAAGGCCTGAATGGGGGAGAGGGAGGGAGGAGATATTCGAGGTCACTGAGATGCCCTGATTATCAAGTGTGTTGGTGGAACAGGTGCACGTCCCTGTGGAAGGATCACTTCCTGACGTGTCTGATCCAAGCTACCACCTTGCAATCCTGGTGCTGATGTTTACAAGCTTATTATTGGGTTTTAAATCGCAAAGCAATCCATGTGTTAATCAGTGTAAAACTTCTATATATTCTGTTTGAAAGTCCAAAACACATTAATCAGGTGAGGAAACATGTTTTAAACTGGCATCAATATATTCTTTAGCAAATTAATTACACAGCCAATTCAGTTTTATTGATGGAGTGTCTGTCTAAATCAAGACTGGAATTTGGTGAGATTTACTATTCACACATGTATTGTGCTTATGAATATGGGCTTTGGAGATATATCTCCTTTTCTAGTTTGTGGTTGGGCATTGGAATAATATCTACCCCACCAAACATGTTTTATATTGATGACAAAATGCCTTTTTTTCTATATATGGTCTTATCTACTTTAGTTCAATCTTAGAGGCTACAAAAATCTGTTGTAACACCTTTTCACCCCTGGTTGTGATTGTTTATTTTAGTCCATGTAAATGGTATTAAACTTCTATGCTGTAGTTATAAAGTTAGCCTGCTGTCAGAATCATTAGTATAGTTGTGAAGGCTACAACTATATAACAAATGCTGAGAGAATGTGTTGCTGCATTTTCAAAGAGATCCTTCATCTGACGAACAAAATTCTTCTCTAACCAGTGAGTCAGGATCATCCCTCTATTGTTTCTATTTCCAGAGCACACAAGATTTGCTGTTTGGGAACTTTTGAAGAAGTATAGATTGTTGATCATCTATTTCTTTTAATCCTTCTGCTCATGTTTTTGCCTTTAATTTGATTTAATCCAACCAAATATGGAGAAGTGAATATCATTGACCTTTCAATAATCAATAAAATATATTGATTTATTAATTCCATGCTGTTTATAAAATGAGACTAAATTTATGTGATCAAACTAAAATTCTTATATCCATATATATATACTGTCTCTTAGATATGAGATTTGTGGGAGCTGCCTGGAAAAATGGTTTTGTTGATTTGATGGTTTAATTAGTTTGGCATAATATTTGAACTAAAAATAGTTTAAGTTTGGCTCATTTTATTAGAGTGTCTGACTGAACGGTTTTCTTCTTTGTTGAGGCACCTGGGCAGTTGCTATGGAATGCTTTTACTTACAATTAACCTGCACTCTTTTGCCAATGCTTTCTATCTTTTCTTTCCTTTCTAGTATTTATTCATTGTTTCCTTCATTCTGTTGTTCTAGGTCTTGGTTGTTGCTAACCCAGCAAACCACAGTCATGATCCTGAAGATTTTCCATCAATTCTGTAAAAACATAAGCTGTTTGACAAGACTGGACCATATCAGGGCACTAGGTAAGATCTCGGAAAGGCTGAATGTTCAAGTGTGCGATGCTAACAATGTTATCATATGGGGAATAAGGATGTATAGCCTATCAGGAATCAGGATTGAAGAGGCAGGACCTGCAGTTTTGAATAAGGATGAGAAACCTTAAATTCCACAGAAATTATGATCCCAGGGAGATAATTCCACAAATCATTCCACAATGATGCCTTCTACCTTGCTAGATGCTGTTTACCTCTAGGAGTTAGAAGCAAAGTGTAGTGGTAAGGAGTTGTTCTTTGGCTTGAAATTTGGCGTAGTTGCTCAAGATTTTGTGTTACATGAACTAGTATGAAGTTAGAGAAGATATTACAAAGTTGAGAGACATTGAGGCACTCCTATAAAAGTTGTATTGTATTGACAAAGCTATCGTTTTTCCATTCTCATATCTAAGTTCTTGCATGACCGAACCAAGCATGTGAAGTGGACAGAAGCAGCTGAGCTAAAGAAAAAATGGGGGAGAGAACAATTTCCACGATCTGTAATGCCTATTGGTTAGCAAGTGAGACCAGTTTACTTATAAAGATTCTTCAAAAGGGCATTTTCAATTTTCCAGTGTAAGCTGGTGTGGGACTCATTTTCAGAAACTAACATGAGGAGGGTGTGGAAGAATCTCTGATTTAAGAAAATGAAATTTGTCCTCTAGATTTTGTGGTTGGGGAAATATGGCAGAGCCTGTTGTATATATATTCGATATGATGTGAAAGTATCATTTATGTAGCCATGTTTCTATTGGATGAATCATGTGGGGATACACCAAGGTGCCAGGAAGGGAATTTAACCCTGTTTTAGGAGATATCCATATTTACAAGTGACAAATTAGGGCTAGAAAATGTATGATGGTACTTGAATAGTTAATAAAGTGTTATTATTATCATTTCATTATTAGTTTCTTGAAGGTCGAGAAGAATGTGATTAGAACTTTATCAGAGATGATTTTATTTGTCTTTATGTTCCAATCAGGATATATATAATAAAAGATTGGATGTTCACTGGGTTGATTGTTAACCGGACTACCAGGCCGTCACAATGTAATGCTTAGTAGATAATTCTGTTACTAAGTCTCATTACATCTTTTGCTCTTTGCATGCCTCGCACAGATTCACTGGGGCCGAGCTCCTTAGGTTGACTCCCAAAGTGGTGGTCTGTCACAAACTTTAGGAATCATTTCTCAATCTAATCAATGTACTGCTCCTCCAAACCAGTGTTAATTGCTTTCACCACTCTATTGTTATCACAATGTTTACATATGCAAAGGCATGACCTTTGTGTGTTTCTTTCACTCTTTATCTTTTTCTTAGGATATAATGGTAGTCAGGAGTTCTACTATTGGCTTGGAGAGGAGATCTCTATCTGAGTTCTCTAAGATCTTGGCAAGTGGTACTATGAGCAGACCATTTGGATAGTTAAACTTTATTACTATTTACTATTACTAATGATGTGTCATGTCTTCTTTTAATCACACACAAAATCTGGTTCAAATTCAGTTCTTAAGTCCTTCTTTCAATTGCAGACACATATATCTATAAGCGGATATCACGTCGACATAACCCGACCTATTGACTAGAGCGAACCATCTTTGGAGGGTCTGGTGACGAGACCAGTCGCATGACTTATGTTCTCGCTGGTCATTGTGATTTACCGCGGGCTTTGCTGTGCGAGTTGTCATATCTTCATAGCATTAAAAAGATTGGTTCATCATTACAGACTTCTATAATGGCCTTTGATTCAGTACTATCAGGATATATAACTATATCTGTTTATATTGATAACATTTTTCATGTGTGTTTTCTTAATCATTATAGTTACTCTTATTTGTTTTGTGGTTTAATTTATTGGTTCAAGGTAAGATTTGTTGTTAACGATCAATTGGAACCATCTTCTTAATCATCATTCATTTATGTTCAGAACAACATTGAGTTATCAATGAAATGAATATGTTGGTTCCATAAATTTTAGTGGATCAGTTTCCAGACAAATATGACTGCATTACAATCTATAGTCCATCATATCATCGGATGAGACATACAGTAACATAGCTGAAGTAAGTCTATCTTTATTAAATGTAACCAATCCATTCTTATGACCCCACTACAAACCCTATGATGTTGAAACTACCTTAGGCCTATTGGTGATGGGATCTTTACTTTATTTACTATTGTGGATCTGTATTCAGTTTATCAAATCACATTAAGCTACTTAGATATAGATTGTTGCTGATTAATTGGTTTCATTAGTTTCATGTTGTATATTTGATTAAGTGTGTTTGAAACTGTGTTATAGACTTAGGTCTTAATTGAAGAATTTTGTCAGTCTCTATTCTTGAATGATGGCCACCAATGCACAATTAGCCGAATTATAATTTGGGTTTAGTTAAAAATTCAAATATGATTGAACAATATTTTAATTTGCATGTTTAGATTAATAAATAAATGTTTGAAATTATGTTTGAAGAAGCAGGTTGAGTTCTGTCATGTTTAAATATTCTGTTTGTGATCTTTTTATTATTTTCAATATCTAGTGATGGAAGATGATTGTTAATATTTTCTAAGGTGCATCTTATTGCAGCAATAAGTGAATGAAAACCACAAGTTTGACAGGGACCTATTATTTCTGATTCAACACCACATTATCTCATTCTTATAAACAATCTTCTTGTTTACATCTGTGGATTCAGGATAAGCGTAGGATTTATCATGTGTTAGACTGATAAAATAAGTGTCGTGGTGGGCATCTTTTGTTAAATCTGATATGGCTAACTATATGCAGAATGGAAATAAGGATTACCAGGAGAGATCTGGGTGTTTGAGGTGTCAGAAGCAGTGGCTGGTTGGTGGATAATAGCTCTCTGAATGACGACTTCACATTAATTTTAGTGACTTGACATTTGCATTACTGATATATGGGGTTGATGGATATGTTTGATCAACAATCAATATACATTAAGTCTACTCTCTTGAGTTCTGGATATTAAACATTTCAATATATAACACAGTTGCTGAATATGATCTGAATAATTTGACATGTGATCCTGATGTACTTGGACCTCATAAATTTGTTGGGTTGAGTGTTAGTATTCATTTTCTATAGTTTATAATAAAATGGTGTGATATTTCAAAAATTGTGGTTAAAAGTGGGACAGTGCTCTGATGGCGTCAAGTGAACCAAATATGAAACGATAATCTAGTGCCAATTATTCGCGTTTGGCCCGGATCTTCTTTGGGCGATGGAGATGATCACGAAATTTGATTGAAACATTCCCTTCTTATAAGGTGAAGTGGGGACAATATTGTTTTGGAAGACGTTATTGTGTTAAAAGTTGTCTTTTGTTATAGGTTTTAGATTTATTTAATCTGTGCAGTCAGATCAAATGTGGGAGGTGCTCTTATTTTTGTAAGTCTAATTTTCCAATTGATGTTTGTTTACCATAAATTCAAATTTCTGATTGGGTGAAGTTGTAATGGTTTATTGTTAAATCCTGTTGATGATTTGATTAAACTTTTTCAGTATTGATCTCAGGACTCAAAGCAGATGGACATGAGCTTTTAACTTTATATTTAAGTTGATTTGGTAGTATGCTTTGATGATTATTACTCTTCATAGAAATCATCATGTTTCAAATAAAATTCCTTCAAAAACCAGGCTATTTTTTTTTTTAACATCATTATAATATGATAAAAAACCTAAGCTACTAAACCATTTAATTATTGAAACCACGAGAAGGCGTATGACAAATGATCATCTCTGTTCTAAGTATAACTAATGATTCCCGCGGAAGACCTAAAATAGTTCTCATTGGGCGAGCCTGATATCTGTTTGTCGGGGTGACGATTATCTGGTAAGGTGGTGAGTGAGGGTGTGGAGCCAGAGGTGATGGGCCAGAGACCAGGTAGTTGGATGAAGTATAGTGCTGCGTGGATCAGTCTAGCCTACTTGATCGCCCTCAGGTGAAGATGACTCGTAATATGGGTGTCATCGTGTGGGGATCGGATGGTGATGTCGTCAGTAGATTATAGAATTAAAGGAGGTGAATGGTTGATGTGTTGTAAAAATGGAGATGGTGTGGAGTGTGGGTGATGTAGTAATCTGGGGTCGTGGTGCTGGAAGGTGGTAGGTCCCGATGTGTGGATCAGGATATGGTGTGGAAGGTGGCCAGATTGATATCTGTGGATCAGGATGTGGTGCAGGTTAGTGGTCGATGTGTGGATCTGAATGTAATTCCAGGTGAATTCGATATTGATGGATGTGATGTAAGCGAGTGACGCGTCGTCATTATTGAAGTCTGGTATGGTGTGGATGGTGGTGTGGAGTGCCAGTGAGAAAACTCATCAAATTGTTATATAAAAAACACCACTGGCCACCTTAGACCTGCGCCTTCTCCGACCTGGTCGCTCCCCTCTGCCTCTCCCTCTGCACTCTTCTCTTGCCTCATTGAAGTTTACATGTAATGTGAGTCGATGACCTTAGCTGAACTATCAGATGGTGCATCTTGATGTGGATTACCTCTGAACCCTGACATGATGTTCTTCTCAAGATCTGCACTTAATCCAGTGGGACAATATGTATCATGGACATACCACTTATTGTTAGCGAAAGCAGACAGATCGGCGTGTGAGCCATAATGGTGATGTGATCAGATCAAATAATTCTGAATTCAATACTCTGTTTGTTAAGTGAATTAAATATTATATCAAAGGCGTCAGTCAGAACATATATTTAATTCAACCTCACAGGGCATTAGTATGAGCCTCTATATCAATCTCTGTGCAGCTGATAACGGTGTCAAGCGTAAATTGTAATCTGAGATACCTTCATGTATGGATCTTGGAGTGTCATTATGACGAGGTGAATGTGTGACCATATAAATGATGTATGCCTCCATAGTGCTATGTCACGAATTGTGTATTTGTCCATGTTGGGTGTGTGCGCATTATCGACTCTGTGTGAGTCATGGTGTTGGAACAATCTGAAGTATATCTGATCACATTCAATGACATGAATATTGGACGATTATATAATTGAAATGAAAACATGTAAATTGGTGACATGATGCGTATCTCTGATAAATTTGGCATATATAGGAATTGATTAAACAAATCTCAGCATCTTGGTTGCATAGACCTACATTTAACCATTGAGTGATATGTCTTTCAGTTGAAATTCTGCAGATGTATACTTTTTATCATATAATTACATTATCATGCTTTTACATATATTTTGATCAGGCGTTTATTATCATTTGATCTGGTATGAGCAAGGAGCCTGCAGGATGGAGTTCAGCATACGTGTAGTGCTCTCACTACCCAGCGGAGGCGACTCACGCTGCATGACCTCGAAGCAGGGCTGACGTGGGGCTGTGACCCATTAAATCATCAACCATTTTTATTTGGGTATACGCTAATTGTGATCTAATCATGGTATCATGATGGTGTCTTGGATGAATAGCGAATCTCCAAAATGATTATTGAAGTAAATATCTACGAATATATTTGTATAGAATAACTTATAAATTGACCTCATTTTATGGTGTTATGAACTTAATTTAAATCTGTCATTACAATATGAATTAAATAAACCATTATCATCTATAGTCTGACTGCCACATTGCTCTGATATGTGTGCTGGGTTATACCCCAGTATTTCACTCTGTCAGGCATGAGTCAAGATCATGAGCCGCGGGAGAAAGCGCCGGGGTGGGCGGTGGACTAACTAGCGTAGGAAGCGAAGCGTCTATCAAGTATTGCCAGACACACCAGCGCTCAGCTCAGCGGGCCATCGTGTTGTGGTCAGGAGTTGAATCAAGCCTGTTTGACCGCCGACTCCCACAGTGGAATGGTCGATCCTCGACTGACGTGATGATTGAGGGTGACTCAGAGCAGCTCACGCGCTAGCGTGGGACATCGACGTACGTATCGATCGTGATTAGTGTCGACCGGGATGATAACCATCTGTGGCGTGATCAGTCATCCTCTCCCATTGGACATGGAATGTGACCGGATCTCCAGCCTCCATCTCTCGACAAAGGCGGATATCGTGACGATCATCGCTGGTGTGGCTAAATGATTATCTGTAAAATCTGCATGGGATCCGCGTGTGGGCCGAATCTGTGGATCATCCTCCACAGTGGGGAGAACCTCTGGGGATTGGGACTCACTGACTATCATTCAGCAGCTAGCCATGTTTCATAATTCAATTATATATATATATCGCCGCCATCATACTATATATATATATCCTCATATATCATCCCTCTTTCTCTGCCTCCTCTCTCCTCGTGGAGGTAAGTGGAATGGTAGTTCCCATGGTGTAAGTGAGCACAGTTAGGTATGACAGAATTTGGACTCATTCATCTTCATGATTGTGGACAGATCAGTTCAAATGATTGAAATCTTTCTTAGCCTCTTTGGATCATATCCTCCTTCTTTGGGATCAACCAGCCAAAATAAATTATATTAGTATTTTATTGTAAAAATATTGAGATAACAAAAAAATATAGGGATCTGCAAGGGTTTCCATATATAAATGGATCGAACATTCTCATAAATCTCTTTTAGGCATTAAACATTAAGATGATGGGTGGTGTAGATTGATTTTCAGCCACAATTCTTTTAGTAGCGCCGGGTTTTTATCTGTGAGCCCGAAGCTTTAAAGGATGGAGTGGTCTTTTGAATCGAAGAAGGGTGTGAAGGGTTGGACACTTTGCATGTATCTTTTGGACTAACGGCATATGTCTCTTAATACAGCATGCCAGGTTGAACGATGGTTTGATTCAGGTGTGAAGCAGGCGGTACATAAACAAGCCAAACTGCTAAGGGGCGGGGGCTCTCTTTGGCAATATGCGAAGATGAGGTTGGACCTTGTTTTGACATTCTGATATAATTCATCACACACATCTACCAGCCTGTACGCCTGCTTGTCACATATCCAGTTTGTCAATCTTGAGGCGCTACCGAGTTTGGGGAGGTTTTCTCTCCTCATGGTTTTCTGCCTCCCCATCTTCTGGTTGTTAACTGTGTGATGTGGCAAGTAATCAGATGATCTCAGATGCAGCATTTATCATGTGGCGACTGCATTTCTGGCTCAGAAGAAAATTACACTTATTTATTGAGAAATCTCTGAGAAAAGATATGATGGTCTTGTATTGGCAAGGAAAAAGGGCCATCGAGGGGCGGAACTTGGTACTCGAGATCACTTAAGACCTATTCCTAACCCGGAACTAAGATGCGAGCCTACTAAGACCTATCTATAGCTTTTTCATTGTTGTGTTCTTTTCACTTGTTATTAGGCTTGACAGCTAACTATGGAGAATGGTTTTTCCTCTTAAGACTACTCCTTTGACCTTGTTCTTTAAGACATTGGGTAGAATGACCTTTTAAGGAATCAGAAATCTACCATTCTATCATCGAAATGTAGGACATTACAACAAAGACAGTCGAACAATTATACGTGAATGTTATCCAGGTAGATAAGGAAAAAAAATACTAATTTAAAAGAAAAAAATCACAAATTAAGACAAATAAACAACAACCACAATCGGGTTCAAGCAACAGGATATCACGCCACAAAGTCATTCTAGCTGAAAAGAAATGGACAAACTAACCTCTTGTACTAAAAACACAAAAACTGATTGCATATGTGGATTGAATACAGAGAAAGAAGTTTTGAATGAAAACTTACATGGAAATGAGACGATAGAAAACTGATTCTTTCATCTAGCAGGCAATTCCATAATCAGACAACCATAGACTTGATGAGACTTTTATCATGCATTTGTGTAAATCTATAGATAGATTTTTTTAGTATTTTATATGCCACCAGATCCAATATCAAGTATCTATGAAATATTAAAGCTGCAATTAATAATAGTTTGTTACTGATAAATGTAACAAAAGCATTGAGATTGATTTTAAACCTAGGGAGTCAAAGATATAAAATGGCCCCTTGAAAAAATCTTGAAAACCATATGCGATATCATCAACTCTGAGAAGCGAAATTATATGAAACGCTTGAAAGCAATCAACGTGCCTTTGATTTGAAAAGGCATTTTCACAAGCAGCTGAAATTCATCATATCATAGACATTTGTGTTACTTTCTATGCTTTTGATAAATCATTTCGAGTTGAAAAGCATCATCTTTAAAATCATTCGAGGCCTGCTGGCAAGATAAAAAATTGACTCACATTGAACTAGGAATAGAGTGGTGAAAACGGTAAATAAATGCACAATTAGATTGATTCACGTCACCAAAACCGCTATTTTCTATTCTCTGACGACTCATGGAAGACTCATAATATAATTTCTGAAAAGCCCCTCCACACCTTTTACCCTCCATAGCCAACTCCCCATATTAGATGCCACCTTCCTCTGAAGCTATCTTTAATGTGAATCTCAAAACCACTTCTGGTGAAGCCTACATTGTTGCTTTTTTTAACACGGATAGAGAAACTTACATTAGGCCTCATTGAAGTCAAATACTCCCAGTACCCAAAGTGCCTCGAAAGGGACAGTGCAAGTAAGCGATTCTATTTCGGTTTATAGTTTGTAAAAATGTGTTGGATATGAAGAATTTTTTTATAGGCTTGTTTGGATGTGAAACTAATTATTTCAGCGACCAGACACCTTTGGTTCCATGTCTTCATGGGTTGAAAATTAGGCAGTTGATTCTGAGACGACCTTAAAAATTTTGATGGGTTCATAGGATTTTACCCCTTTGATAGGTAATCGCTCGCCCCCTCGAGCTGAGCTTTGGACACCACGTCCTGCAGTCCGATTTAACATCGATGGATTATTGACTGGAATATTAAAATCCGAAGATAAAATCTGAGCAATAGCTCTTGAACTAGGCATTTTATTGCTTTGTGTTTGGACCAATATAGTCCATAGCATGAAGCGATGACTGCTCTTTAGACATTCTCACCATACATATAAAATGGATACCCAGCAATAAGAAAGTAAAGCACCAAAAACAAATGAGGATAATTAAAATGAGCAACGATCCACATAAAATGAAATAAAGTGATAATGCCGATTATTTGGTTTTGCATGTGTGGCATATCGATGAAGAAAATATCATACATTTACCTTCTTGTGAAGATCGTCGAACATCAACAATCTGGTTCAGAATAAACATCAAATTTTATCGAAACAAACATTTTATTACCATGAAATAAGCAAACCACGAAGGACAACAATTCTTCCCCGAGCGTATAGTGTACATTACGTCACTTCAAACAACTTTTTGCATGACATTACGACAGAGGGTTGGTTCTCTGGGGCATAAAGCGGTCAATGTATATAACTTTTATATACCATGGCAACATTGATGGGCCCGGGGTGGTGAGCAGGCATGTTTGGTTCGTGTTTTCTAGTATTGTGTAATAATAGTTTTGAAACAATGTTTTGAGGCTGTTATTGCGGTTTTAAAAACTATATTTTGTTCTAAAGCCAGAACAAGAAACATAAAACTAGATTTGGTTCATATCTTTTCATTGAAAACATAGAAACACTATAAATACGAAACCTTTAAATTTAGAGAGATCAAGAATAGGTTTTAAAATAACCGCAAAAAAATAGTAATTTACGTATTTCAAAAATGCGATTCTGAAGAATGGGGTATAAAATAGGAATAAACATGGTTGATTGTTATTGAAAGCTGTTGTTCCATCTTTGAAATTTAGTATTTTTGTGTTTTTCAAGAGCTAAAGGGAATCGAGACATGTTTTTCCCTGTTTTTATTTTAATCTTTTTTATTTTAGAAAAAACAGTGTTACAGAAAGAGTAACCAAATAGGCCATTGGGTGATGGCCGACATAAAGAAACAATCAAAGAAAAACCTTTACTTGTACCATTAGCCATCACAGGTGCAACAGCTTACAATCACATTTGAAAGCACTAAAAAAGAATTCCAACTCTGTATGCCTTTTCTTGTTATACTTAAGTGAATATCTTGTACCCCTCACAGGTAGTGCTTATATTTAATAATCCTAATATAACCTTACAGGTATCTTACGGATCACACTTGAAACTATGCCGTAAAAAGTAAAGTATGAAAGGAAGGGGAGAAAATGAACATAGGAGGATGGTAAGAAGAAAGAAAAAAAAATCCATTAAGGCAATTCTTTAACCTTCCAAATTGGTTCTTATCTTTTCTTAATCAAAATAATTTAATAAATTTTCCAATGGACTCGAGACATATGATATCTTAGTGACATCTGGAGAGATATCTTTAGAATATATTTGGATTACGTGTTTGAAGTATGAAACCTTAGGTTTGAGCGACGACAATTTTAAAGGAAAATTCAATCCATTCTTTGACAGATATTCCCTCAAAACGCAACATATGAACACTTCCAATGAGAGAAAATCAACCGCATTGTGTCACCCAAAAAAAAAAAATCTTCTCGGGTTCTTGGTTTCACATCTGAAAAAATTGTGAGTCTATGCTACAAGTAACATTACTGTTAAATGCATGCATTAAAATTTTAGAAAAATTATTTTGAATATAATAATATAGACAATATTAGAAAATATCTTTATAGGCCAACTTTCTTAGATATATCATTTGTTTTCTTGGGGGGATGCTTGCACAGAGATGGTTATGTTTGGTTTCAAAATGTTTACCAAATGCAGGTGTTTTATCCATTATGCAATCTTGGTGTTTTGATTTCATTTATCATCCCTTGATAAAAGCTTACCTAATTTGAATGAATTTTCAACTAATACTTGTTTTTTTCTCGGGTTAAATATAGATTCCCGGGAGTGCGGTGGCCTGCATATGGCTCTGAGGTATTGCGAGGGCGCCTCATTGAAAGAAGGCATAGTGCTGGCGGAGCAACGACGCCATTCCTTTGTGAGGCTTAAAAACAAAGCTGTATAAGCATACAAGCGAGATAAGAAGAACCACCGTTCAATATTTTAATAAGCTAAAACGTAGTGAGGCATCGAGCATCGCAAGAAGCGTATTAAAGAAAGAAGGCGGTTGAAAAAGCTTTGCGAGACGGGGGCGACCTGGGAGAAGAAGAAGCGGGCGAAGAGGCAGGCGATGGACGGGCGCCTTAGGACGGAGGCGAGAAGATAGAAAGCGAAGGAAATGAAACCTACTGGTTTTAAAGCGACCAATTCTGGCGGGTTCATTTGAATTAGTTCAATTGCCGGCGTTGTGAACAACGGCATTTGAATTAGTTGAATCTTGGCGTTGTGAGCTGACGGCAATTGAAATTGAAGTAAATCTTGTCGTTGAACGGCAATGATTAACTTGGAAGTCGAATGCGGCCCAGTTGGTGTTGCGGTTTTACGCTCAATTCATTCGCCTTGGATTCGCGTGCCGGCATTAAGGTATAATTTGAAATTTTTGTTGCAAGCGTAATTTTATTTTATTTTTTTAGTGCGGTATTTAAAATTGCAAAGCTCAAAAATATGGTGATACTAGGGATATAGAAAGAGGCGGTCAGAACCTGAAGTCTGAAAAATGAGGACCCACGACTCCCAGATGAATTGACTTAGGTGGTGTTTGTTTTTCTTTAATCTTTGAATGGAAGCTTTTTAGCTTAATGTTGAATAGCACTTAATAACATTAGAGTATTAAGTTGTTGTTTTTAACATTAGGTAGTGAGTAGGGATGATAGCGAACTGGATTTATTTTTTGGGTTTCTACGTTCGTCGCTCTTAATAATACATGTTTAATTTTAATTTTAATCGGGTTTTTTTAACGAGTTTGAGTTTATTTTCTCAAATCAGACGGAGTTCGGGTATTGTTACTCTACGTAAAACGAAAATTAAAAATTTTTAAAAAAATGGCGAAATCTTGATAAAAATAAATTGTCACAAGGGTTCAGGAGGCCTATAAATTCTCTAGATCTCGGATATTGAAGCAGTTGCGCCGTTAAATTCGTCCTACGCGAAATCCTAGTGACCTAGAAAAAAGTTCGTCCAGAGTGCAGGAGCCAAAGCGAAAATTTTCCAATTTTAAGGTGATAAGTTTGTCGGTAATTCGAGCGAGATTTTTTACGAAAATCTTGAAAGTCGGAGCTTCAGGCTAAGTTAATTTAAAATAAAGTGAAGCTGAAAAGAAATACCGGTGTTTCGGGCGAAACGGACCGAATAAAACAATAATATGAACCATATATTTAAAATAATAATAATAGCCAGCCTCGATTATATTTAAAAAATAATTTTTATTATTTTATTTTTATACTTTAATACTAAATAGTATTATTATTAAAATGTTTTTTAATAAATAATATATAAAAATTCATAATATTTTATTTTTATAGAAAAATATTGAACTTTTAATATATAAAAATAAAAATAAAATATAAAAAATTAAAATTAAAAATAAAAACAAAAATAAAAATATATAGTGAGGTGAGTTTAGGGAATTTTCCCATCTGCTTACCTTACTATTCTAATTTTCAAATGAATAAAGTTTTGGGAATTGAAAAAATAAACAAAATGAGATTCGAGATGAGATCGCTAGTCTAGCCTCCGTTATGCGTACTGGTAGGTGTATATTACTGGCTACTCTTTTGTTGGGCAATGATTGAGTTTTCTTGTTTTGTGAAATAAACTTGATGAAAAGCCAAATATTACTTTTCTATTCGAACTTTTTAAAAAATTTATTGATAGTGTTGAAAATTTAAAAAAGCAAGCTTGACTTAATCTTAAACTATTAAACCTGACTATTGCAGTCAAAAACAAACACCACCTTAGACGATTGATTTATTTATTTATTTACTAGCTTCTATTTTGATTTCTAGACTTTCCTTCTGTTTTTGGCACCACACAAGTCCGTGTCTCTGTAGTAACAAGGACTGACCAGGATAATCTTGAATCCGATTGCTCTCCGATAATTAATATATTTGAGACCGAATTGTTTGGGTTTAGGAGTATCTTCATACGTCCTCTTCTTCCTGTTAAATCCGCTGAAGATAATAAAATGATATGCTAGATACCATTTTTCTCCCTCAAAATCTGGAGCTGCTGAAAATAATTTTTGCTCAAAAATATCTTTTTCTCTTATGGCGGGTTGTGGTAAATTATCATAAACACCATCTTTAAGCCATTTTGGTAAAGATTTTAATTCTTTAAAATCACTTCCTATGGTAAAAACCGAAGCTAAATAACCAAATGAGGAAATATAATGAAATAGATAGAGTTCTGAAGCATTTGTTCTTATCTAAAACTGTTGATTTAAGGATGTTGTTACTTATATTCCAAGCTTATCTTTAGAGGAATTTTATCATGTGTCATATTTATTTGCAGGTTTTTTATTAATTTTTATTTGATCAGACATGGTTTTTCATGTCAAGTTACCTGAATTTTAATGTTTTCTTAAAGTGAAACACAGATTACTAAGTTTTGTCATTTCCACGTATACCAATAACATATTATATTAGGGTAGGTGCTTCTTTCTATGAATGATACTCCCTTTTATGAATGATACATTAAAACATGTTTCGTTCCATTTTGTAGATGGAGAGAGTTTGCCATAAAGATAACTTGAAGAGTTTTTTGCAGAAATTAGATAAGCTAGAGAAGCAATGTCTTGCTAAAGCCATAAAATGATATAAACTACCAATCATATAAGTCTACACAATTGATATAATGTTATAAAACCAAAATAAAGGTCTGATTTAGTAAGGCCGCGAAATTCAGACTACGGAAAAAGGGTAAAATCGTAATTTTCGGTTAAAAATCAGATTTATTCTACGAATCGGATGAAGAAAGCGGATTTCGCCGTTGGAATGCGTCTCGCCAAAATCAAAGGCATCACGGTTCGGGTCATAGTAAAAGCGATTTACGATGCAGCGAGAGTCATATACTCTTAGCGTGCTCGTGTCTTGTAGATTGGTATGAGTAGAGGAAAGGATGAAAATGGACGGCCGAGATAGTGCTGAATATCAAAACTGGGAAAAGAAGTTATAGCGTCATTTTGGAAAAGTTTAAGTCACAAAAAGACAAAAAGTTGCATAGTGTCGTCTCTTTCAAACAAAAGAAATGAGAAAACGTGGGAGAGAAGTCTTGATGCTTTGGATCTTATTTTTAGTGAGAGAGAAGTCTTCCCCTTCTCTCTAGGAAATAAAGTGTTGATCAGAGTGGTCTTAGGACGGGGAGGTACACCGCGGGAGGCTTGGCGTTGGGTGCCGTTCCTCAGACTCCGAGGAGGTGGGGTTTTTACTTTGCGTTTTTCTTTGTTTGGGGCGTTTGTAAAATGTTTGGGTGGGTGAGGCCAGTTCAGGGCAGTTTGATGCGATTCAAACTATGAGCAGAGTGTCTTCAAATTTGAGTCGAAGTAGGTGGTAGTGTGAGCTGACATATTTCACGGGAGGCGTGAGGTATGTGCATATGTCAAATCATTATTGATTGGAATGAGCCAGAATGATGTGAGATACGGGTTAAGTGGCAGAGATGAATGAATGTATTTGAGGCCATGAGCCTAGGGTTTGTGTCATGGGAATATTGAGCACAAAATATGTGTTTTGTGAGTATTGGTCCGTAGATTCCCCGAGTGAATTTATCGTATTTGATCGTCAGCCCAGTAATTTGAATTTTGATGTATGATTGGTTAAATTACATATGACCTTGATTGTGTGATTGGATATTATAATGGATAATATTGTGTTTTGCATATTTTGTTCATTATGTTAGGTGGCATACCGTATTCCATATGCCTTTGACATCCCTAGGACTCTTAGGGTGAGTGTGGGGATAGGTGTAGAGAAAATGGGTTGGGAGAAGGGTTTGTCTAAAAATATTAATTTAGCCGGAGAATTTAGAATTCGATTAAATGTCAATGCATTAGGATGACCGTTGATATTATTGGGTGGTCTGAAACAACTAGCCTTGTCAGTTGCCAGGACATTTGATTGATATATATACATCGGAGGGTTGTCCACTAATAAAGCAAATAATTCTCATCTGAGGAAACAGGCGAGGTGGCCCAGGAGAGTAAGTGAGGACTCGGGATCTTGGAGTTAGTCACGTAGACATTCAAGTAGGATCATGCATTTGCTTGAATGTATATTTGCTGGAACATTCTTGTTGCACTTGGGTGGAGTGGCTGCATGGGCTGATTCCACTCTTGAGCGATGGTTCACTTACATCGGGGATATTGTGACTTTTCTGAGTACGGGGGGGCGTGCAGGGACGGCTCGTCCTGAGACCCGAATTTAGAAGAAAGCGGAGTGTGGCTTTGAGGTTCTTCGATGTTTACATGTATTAGAATCCATGTGTTTTATTATATGTTGTATAAGAGTAAAATATTTGAACTCTTAGAACTATTGGATATAGTAGATTCATAGTTGGTATGCTATGGAGTATTGTAGTATGGGCCCCAGTAGTTTTATCCATATTTGTATCATTGTGATTATATTGGACTACTTGGGGCCGGGTTTCATGCGGGTATTGTATTATTTGGGTGGAGAGCTCCGTACAAAGGAGACTCCGCCCAATTTTCTGAAGAGGAGTCGGGTAACCCGATATCCACTTGTATTCCATGAGTTGACGGGTAGTCAACGGACCCCGGAGAAAATGGGCGTCACGACTTGGTATCTCGGCTTAGGTATCACATTTGAATACCTAGGGGCTGGTTTGGGTATCCATCACCACTTGAATTTGGGTTTTGATGTAAGTTAAGGTATGGAGATTACCTAGGAAATCACGGGCCAAAACTAGGACACATGCATGTTTGGTGTGTTTTTATTATTGTTGATGAAATGTTATTATTGAATGTTTGATGAATGGTGTGGCTGTACATGTTATGAGTTGTGAAAACTTTGTGTGCTTAGTGAGATTAACACATAGGAAAACTTTTGGGAGTTTAATTGAGCAAAGCGGAAGAATAAAATAAAAGAAATAAATTTTTAGAAAATTTATTTGGGTTATTGGATGACAAAATAAAATTTTAATAAATATTTGTTATATAGATCACGGTCATTTAAAGTTGCTTCATGTAGGATGCGAAAGGCTGCGATAGAAATGAAAAAATTTTTTTAGACCCAGTCTCTAGTTTTGAACATGAACAGATTGGGTTTTGTGGAATTCCGGAAAATTATTTCAGTTTTGGCACAAGGGAAAGAATTGTAATTAAATTCTAGAAATTTAGAAGTGGGTAAAATGGTGTTCAAGCCTTTAAATGCTTTAGGAGTAAGCGGGAAGGCTACTTTAGAGGAAAAAAAAGAGTTAAAGTTGTAGGTTACAGGACCTCTTGAGGAATTAGCGACATGGGAGTATGAGGTCGCGACTGGTTGAGACGGGCCCGGTCGCGACCAGAGATGGAAGTCGCGACCTGGTTGTGCGGACGACCTGTTTTGGCGTCGCAGGAGGAGACACTGGCCGTGGTGTCGCGACATGGTTCTGGCTGCCTTGTGGTGGTTTGATGTCGCGACCAAGGTCTTGGGTTGCGACAGGGGCGTTTCTGTGGGAGGAGCAGAGGCTGGTCGCGACATCGATATGAGGTCGCGACTGTGTTGAGTGTGTCAGCGACCCCATTTTTTGGTGTTGACTGGGCGTTTGGTTGGGCGGAAGGGAGGTCGCGACATGGGATTGACGTCGCGACGGCTAGACAATCTGGAGGGTCGCGACACAGGAAGGATGTTGCGGGCGGCTGGGGCTGGGCAAGGGAGAGGTCGCAACATGCCCATGACTGGGGGCTATGCGTACGACCTGCGCCGCAGGCTTGTAGCGACCTGCGGTAGTTGAGCGCGTAGCGACATCGCGTAGCGACCCGAGCTGCTTGTATCGCGCGGCCGCCACGACATGGGCCTTTGCAGCGCGGTGTACGCAGCGGCTGCGCGCGGCGGGTGTGCGCGCAATGCCGCTTGACGGTGCGATTAGCGTTTTGTGCCTTGTTCAGGTCCTTGTTTGGATCTTGTTCATGGACAGCATTCCGCGAGGGTAAAAAAAAAAAAAAAAAAAAAAATTTTAAATTTTTCTTGGGGGTGATTTAATATATGAGATATTCATATTGCAATTACTATAAATGCATTGACGTAGTGTGTGAAAAATTTTTTCGGTGTGTGAATAGTATCTCAAAGGGTGTATTTATATCTAGAGATACTTCATTGAATTCCTGGCTACAATTAGACAAAATTTTGAAAAATAAAATTTTCAAAAAATGAATTTTTCAGAGAACATTTTTGTTGAAACAATATTTTAAATGCAAAATTGATTGCCTTGCACTACCTGTAAATGCAAAAGGACAATGTGTATCCTAGCGATTTATGTGTATGATTAGTGTCTCGAGAATTTGTGTTTATGCCTTAGAATGCGTATTGAATTTAATTGTTATGTTAATTGTATAGATGGCTAGTAGAGGACGAGGGCGTAGAGGGCGTCACGAGTGCGGTCGGGCACCACCGATGTTTGATAAAGCAGCCTTCCAGAAATTTGTGGGTATTACGGCTGTATCGCCTGCAGTGGTATAGCGGGTGACAGGGAAGATCCTAGTAACCTCTAGGTTTAGGGCGCATCATCCTCAGACATTCACAGGGGGAGGAAATCCGATGGTGGCAGACCATTGGTTTATCTGCAGATGGGGAAAGGTGTTGAGGCTATGGAATGGCCTCTAGCAGCACGACTCGGATTAGACTAGGCTAGTTCCGACTAGAGAGATTGAGGGCTTAAATACTTAATTTGGAAATAGGCAAGGACCTCTAGAGACACCTAGAGGCGATGACATGGGGTGAATTTGGGAGATGTTCATGGGTAAGTACTTTCTCGGAGATTACAAGAGAACCCGGGAGTTCTGACTGAAGTAGAGTGATATTGTGATGGATTATGTGACTAGGTTCACTAAAGCTAGCCTTGGAATTTGTTGATGATTACGTGGCCACAAACTTGGCCAAGGTTAAGAGATTTGGGAATGGGCTGAGTTACATCCCGTCGGGCTAGGATATGGGACTAGAACCGCCTGAGATATGGATTCCATGGTTGGAGACTGACCACGACCGTAGAGAGAGTTGGGCTTAGAGGTTGAGACCTTAGAGGAGCCGTTGTACGTGAGTTCTCCCCTAGGGATTAGGGCGAGAATAAGGATGATATGTCGAGGTTGTGAGTTGGAGATCTCGGGGACTCTACTCATAGTGGACCTGAGGATCATGGACATGTTAGAGTTCAATGTCATCCTAGGGATGGATTGGCTGACAGCTTACAGGGTCGTTATCGATTGTGAGTGTAGGAGGTTCACAGCACACCGTGAGACGGCTCTTTGTGGTATTGGGACCCGAAGCATGACATTTTGCCTCAGGATAGTATATGAGTCCAGTGTCGAGGACAGTTGAGCGGGATTGGCTGCGAGCCTTACCCTAAGAAGGGACGGGAGAGACCAAGGCTTGGAAATCTACCTCAGCCAGTAGTGTGCGAGTATGTGGATGTTTTCCGGATGAGGCTACAGATTGCACTCCACGGAGGGTAATTGACTTGTTATCGAGTTACACCACAGTACTTCAACCATCTCTGCTTGACTCCGCATAGGATGGCAGTTGGAGTTGTAGGGCCAAAGCCCAGCTCACGAGAATTCTTGGATAAAGGGGTTCATAAGGCGAGAGCACTTCACCATGGGGGCGCTCGGTTACATTTGTGAAAAGAAGAATGAGACCCTTCGACGTACGTGACTGCAGACGGTTGAACGGGGTTCCACGATCAAGAATCCATTTTCCCATTCTGGGGATCGATGACTTGTTTGATCGGTTGAGAGGCCCGCGAGTCTACTCCCGAGATAGACCTTCGCCTTTGGTTACCATCGGTTGAGGTTAGGATACGGATATCCTAAGACGGCGTTTAGGACGCGATATGGGCACTTTGAGTTTACGGTGATGCCCTTCGGATTGACGAATGCGCCAGCAGCATTCATGGATCTCATGCATAGGATATTCCAACCCTATTTAGATCAGTTTGTCGTAGTCTTCGTGGATGACATCTTGATCTACTCCCAGTCAGAGTGGGAGCATGAGTATCACTTGAGGATCGTTTTACAGTTATTGAGAGACCATCAAATTTGTCCTTAAATTTAGTAAGTGCGGTTGGCTTAGTGAGGTGAGATTTTTTGGGACACGTGGTGTAGGCATACAAGTGTCAAATTCAACCCGAGGAAGGTGAGCGGTGATGAGTTGGGGAGGGGTCGAAGTGGAGTCTTGAGATCGTGGTTCTTGGGATTGGTGCAAGATATTCTGAGGAGATTCATTAAAGGACTTCAGGAATAGCAGCACCTATGACTAGGTTGACCGGAAGAGGTCAAATTAATGATTGGGATGACCGATGCGATGAGGCATTCCGGGGAGTTGAAGAGGAGACTTACTTCGACTCCCATCTTATTGGTAATATTAGTCCGGACGAGGACAAATTTTCTGATGTATTTGCTGATGCACCAGTCTTGGATTGGGATGTGTTTGATGCAGTCAGGGAGGGTAGTAGCTTATGGTTCGTCATTTGAAGAATCAAGAGGCGATTACCCCACAAGACATGGAGTTGAAGCCGTAGTCTTCGCCTTGAAGTTTTAGGCGCTACTACTTATACGCGGAGTTCGAAGTGTACTTTCGGACCATAAAAGTCACGAAATACGTTTTCTGTGGGACCTGATATGAGGGCGACACGGATGGATGGAGTTCCCCAGAGGATTATGACTCCTTTGCATTACCATCCGGTAAAGGCAAATGTAAGTAGGCTGATACTCGGTCGGAAGTCACGAGAAGCGTTGGCTAGTATAGCTGGGGGAGTGGCGGATGCTCGAGGCGTCGGGAGCGGTTTGTGCTACGGTACCGCAGCGAGCGGGACTCATGGTACCTTAGGGGGTTTAGTGGCTGCGCGGAGTCTCATTGACGAGGTGATTGAGTCCTAGTGGCAGGACGTAGAGATAGTGTCTATCAGGGACCGAGTACAGTCAGGTACGGGTGACGAGGGCTTGACCGTTTAAGTGGATGGTAGTCTTCGATATAGGGGACGGGTAGTGGTTCCCCGGTTGACCGTTTTGAGAGAGGAGATTCTCAGGGAGTTTCACTGCTCTCGATTTGCCGTGCATCCAGGTGGCACGAAGATGTACCAGGATCTTCGTCGTCAGTATTACTGGAGCGGGATGAAGAGACACATAGGGGACTTTGTGCGACAATGTCTCACGTGTCAGCAGGTTAAGGCTGAGCACCAGAAGCCAGAAGGGCTACTTCAGCCATTGGAGGTAGCTGAGTGGAAGTGGGAGCACATTACGATGGATTTTGTGACCCACTTGTCGCGGACACCGCAGAGTCATGATGCGGTATGGGTGATAGTGGACCGGCTCACGAAGTCGGCACATTTTCTAGCCGTGCGGATGACCTTCTCATTGGAGATTCTGGTTGTACGTTGAGAGAGATAGTCGGCTACATGGGTACTATTTATCCATAGTGTCGGATAGGGACCCCAGGTTTATGACACACTTTTGGAAGAGTTTCCAAAGGCTATATGAACCTACGGCGACGATGAGTACGTTCCACCCTTAGACGGATGGTCGAGTCCCCGAGGAGGACTATACGGTATTTGGGACATGCTACGAGCATGCGTCTGGATCATAGGCGGTGGGATGATTAATTGCCCTTGGGTGGAGTCGCTACGACAACGGTTACAGCCCAGTATACGAATGACACCAGATTATGTTGGACGGTGAGAGAGCTCCATCACGGTGATCGATTAGGACATAGGAAGTATTTGAGCTTGATACGACAGCGTCTTTTCACGGCTCAAAGCCGGCAGAAGAGCTATGTTGATGTGCGACGTCGACCCTTAGAGTTCGGGGTTGGTGATCACGTTTTCTTGAAGGTGATGCTAGAGGAAGTGGTCGGATTAGAGCAGCGCGAGAAGCTATTGCCAGGGTTTATTGGGCCTTTCGAGATACTCAAGAAGATAGGCACTGTAGCGTACCGGTTAGCATTGCGGAGTCCGACGTAATCGGTGTCACGAGGTGGCCTCACGTCTCCATGCTCCGAGAGAAATATGCTCCCGGATCCGGCTCATGTGGTGGATTGGGGCCAGTTGAGGGTTGACAATTATGGAGACCTTCGAGGAGGGACCGATTATTGCATTTTTAGATAGTAGTGATCGGGTTTTGCGGCCTTAGGAGCCGTGAGGCTAGTCGTGTTTGTCTTTATGGTGTCACTATGGGTGGAGGAGTCAACGTGGGGCCGCGGCGGGGACACGATGCGGGCTACCTATCCCTACTTGTTTAGGGATGAAGGTACGTGGTTTAGTCGTTTAAGAGTTAAATGACTGTTTACATGCATGGTAGAGTGCACGTTGCATATGCAGGTGTTGTGAAATGATTGTCCTGAATTTCGGGACGAAATTCCTTTTAAGGAGGGGAGAATGTAAGGAACTGAGAAATTTCAATAAAATCGTAATTTGGTTAAAAATCCAGAAATTTATTTTCTAGATCTGGATGGCATGAAGCAGGATTTACCGTTGGATAATCTGCTGCTGCGAAATCTGTTAGCACGTAAAATTTAAGTGAAATTACGAAACAGGGCGAATTTACACGTTTTCGAGGCATGTCGCGGTTCGGTCTTAGTAAAGCGTTTTCGATCTGACGAAAATAAGAAAAATGTATAGCAGCATCTTTCATGTGCCATAAGTGGTATGGTGAAATGATGAAAATGGACGTAGAGATAGTCTTAGAGATGTCAAAGCTGGGAAGAGGATATGGCGTCATTTTGGAAAAGTTTAAGTCCCTTGTAAAAGTTGTATAGTGTCGTCTCTTTCAAACAAAAGAAATGAGAAAACGTGGGAGAGGGGGGAAGTCTTACAGTAGCTTTGGATCTCATTTTAGTGAGAGAGAGTCTTGACCTACACAAATACGGGGCGTCCGTGTCGGAGTCTTCGGAGACGAAGGAGGAGGCTCTGGAAGGCTTGGCGTGGTCTGGTTGGCGTTTCTTCAAACTCCGAGAGTAGAGGGTTTCTCCTACTTGTTTTACTCTTTGTTTAAGAACATTGTAAATGTTTGGTCGATTAGTAGTTAAGTAGTTTGATGGGTTCGAACCTTGGAACCGAATTAATATGAAATTTTGAAATCAAAATGGTGTAGCCGTGACTGACCACGGCTGCTTGGGGCGTGAAATTGTGTGTTTATATGTCAAATCATGTATTGATTGGGAATTAATAGGCCGGGAATAGGCGTGAAATGCGGGTTCCTGAAGTGAGCAGATGAATGAATCGTGTATTTGACGTGACCTAGGACTTTACTTGTTCATAGGAATAGTGACACAAAAATATATTTTGTTGTGAAGTAACCCAGTCGGAGTGATTCAAAATTGATTGCCGTGTGTTTGATCATTAACAGTGAGCTAATTTTGATCATATGTTAGTTAAAATTATGACATGATTGTGTGATTATTATGTGGATATGTGCATATTTCATTGCATGTGATTAGGCTTGTATTGGAATTGGCATACATGCATTTCCATATACATACAGGAACATCCTAGGACTATGGGTGAGTCTGAGAGATAGTGCAGAAAATGGTTAAGTTTATCTTAAATATTATTCTCCCAGACAGTGCAAATTAAAGAACCTCAATCTGATCCGGGAAGACTGGTGATATATATACGCCCGGGAGGGTTGTCCGCTAATAAACAAATAATTCTCCTTACTGAGGCTTGGCGCGAAGTGAAGTCGATGGGACTGGGGAGTTAGTCACGTAGACATTAAGTAGGATCATGCATTTGCTTGAATGTATGTTTACTAGATTGTTACTTAGCACTTAGGAGGAGAGTAGCCAGCCAGGGGCGAGTGCCGCTAACGAGCATTAGCTCACCCCGTCGAGGATATTGTTTTGCAGTGCAGGGCGTGCGAGGGACGGCTCGTCCTTGAGAGCGAGATTTAGAAGAAAGCCGGAGTGTGGCTTTGAGGGTTCTTCTGATGTTTACATGTATTAGAATCCATGTGTTTTAATATATGTTGTATAAGAGTAAAATATTTGAACTCTTAGAAATATTGGATATAGTGGATTCATAGTTGGTATGTTTTTATAGGTATTGTAGTATGGGCCAAAGAGGCCATTTTTATCCATATTTGTATCATTGTGATTATGTTGAATTTGCTTGGGACGGTTTCATGCGGATGTGTATTTAGTGCGACTCCCGTGATTACAAAGGAGACTGCTGGGTCTTACAGTAGAGTCGAGATGTCAGAGTATCCCTTGTATTCCTCGAGGTTATTGGTGAGTCGTGGACCCCGGGAAAATGGGCGTCCGCAAAAGTGGTTTAAAGCTCTTGTTCATTTTTTTTTTTGTAGAGCGAAGTGGTTCATCTTCTTGAGATATGATTATCTGATTTCCTTTATCTCACTTTTTTTGCATTTGAATGTCCGATCAACAATTTTCGATTCCAAAGCAAAGTGAGAGTTGTTTTATGGAATCTGATTGGGACGCAGCAACCCTTCAACCCGATGAGTAAGAGTAGATAGAAGATACCGCAGAAACCGGAGGTTACTTTTATTGGGCATAAAAAGCAACATGCTCCACAAATCAATGAGAGAGTAGTAGATAATCTTTATTAATTTAATCCACATAAGTTACAAAAAAAAGCCATAAGTTGAGTTCATAGAATTTCACCTTCTTAGTGAATATTGTTACATTTGAACCAGAATTGAAAAACATTCATTGGTTTCTTAAGGGTTTTGTCTCTAGTTTGTGGCGCCCCCGAATCCTAGAAATTCAGTTGACTACCCGTCGGCCAGCGGAAACACTCGTGGTGTCGGGTGACCCGACATTTCTCCGCGAAAATCGGGCGAGTCTCCTTTGTACGGGGGCTCTGCCCCGAATCTGACACACAGTAGAATAACTTTGTCTCAATATACACAATGACCCTGAGGGTCTCATATCTGACTATACGAGAGTAAAATGACCTCTTGTTTGCATTATACTCTACTTGTCTCATGAAATATAATCCATCGCAAGCAAAGCGGCCATGGCCTCTGTAATACTCGCCAAGACATACCAACTATATATCATAGTTACAAGAGTTAATGATCTACTCTTATCTGACACATATATTAAAATTCCTAAAAATTCCCGATACATGTAGAGCCACGAAGCCACATGCCGGCTTTCTTAGAACTACGACCTCTAGGACGAGTAGGCTCCTCTCAAGAAACCACGGCACACATCAAATTGTATCGCCGACGGTGGTAATCTTCGATAATTGGAATGTCGCCCTAAGTGAAACTCTTCTCGCTTTAAGTGCAATCTGATGCTCGAAATAAACACACATTCGAGCAAATGCATGATCCTACTTGAATGTCTGCGATCATCGTGCGAGTCCTCAGAGCTCCTCACGCGCACAAGCCTCGTATGAAATTATTATGTTTATTTGTTTGTGGAACTGACCCTCCGATGTATATATCGATTGGGCGTCTCAGACGATTGATATTATGTATGAGCTACCCTTCGATGTATATCGATTGGGTCGTCTCTCAGACGGTGATATTTTTAGTATGGGTACCTCAGATCATTTTTAGTTTTACCTGACCCTCAGAAACCATTTTCTCACATACTCATCTGTACTCCTCCCTATAGTCTAGGGTGTCCGTGCGTGTATAGTCATGTGCAATTCCATTTATAATCATAACTTACATGCAAATATATAAACATGCATATATATCCACATAAAAATTAAATCACACAATCATGTTATGTAATTCCTCATTTCATCACATCAAAAATTAGCTCACGTGAAATTCAATGATCAAACCTGGCAATTCTACTTGAATTGCTCGACCAAACACATTAATTCACAAAATTTATTTTGTGAACACTATTCTCGAGACAGTGAAACCCTCGATTATTAAAAATCACCAATCGTCGGTTCACTTTGTAAACCCGAATTTCATGGTCATTTCCGGCCTCATACAAACCGATACATGATTTAAAGCATAATTTATGCTATTAAAGACCCAAACAGTCCCTCACGGTTACGGGTTGCTCACATTGGGTTCAATAAATTAAATCAATTCGGTCCCAAGCTTTGGGACCGATCAAACGGCCGTTCAAGGCCTCAAGCCAATCGAAACATTGAAAAACACTTAAATAAAGTGTAAAATCCAAGTAGGGAGAAACCCCTACCTCACGGATTTTGTCAAAACTCCTCAATCCCGGTGTCAGGCGTAGCCAGCTCTGCGTAGACGACTTTCCTTCTTGTCAGTACGGTTGAGCGGTCGATCGCGCGATATTTTAGAGAGAAGTCAGGTAATCTCTCTCTAAAAACGCCATTTTCTGGCTACTTGACCTTTCCCTTTGATTTTCAAGTTTTGTCTTGGTTTAAAGGAAGAAGAAGATGCACTATTCCTTATTTTGGCATTTTCCTCATTTAATCAAATTTCAAAATGACATCTATGTCCTTTTCCCAATTTTGACATTCGGCACTATCTCGGCCGTCCATTTTCATCATTTCACTACTCATGCCACTTATGACACATGAGTACGTGTTATATGTGACTCGTCGTATCGAAAATCGTTTTTCATTTTGAGCTGCGATGCCTCGAGAAAAATGTCTTGGAGCTTTCAGTGTCTCGGGTCGGCAGTCGACGTGCTAGCTAGATTTGTGAGACGATTCAACGGTGAAATCCGTTTCGACATCCGGGATCTAGAGAATAAATTTCAGATTTTTAGCAGAAATAAAAATTTTGTGTCGAAATTACGATTTTCATTTTCCAAAAATTGGAATTTCTCGAATCTTACATTCTCCCCTCCTTAAAAGAGATTTAGGTCGAAGTGCGGGCCAATCACAATCACTCACATGCATATGCAGCGTGCACTTTCTACCATGCTCATTTAAATGCTAAACGGCTAAACCCACGTACCTTCATCCCACTAAGCGAAGGGATAGGTGGCGCATCGTGTCCTCGCGCTCCCACGTTGACTCCTCCCACTCGTAGTGACGCCATACTTTTAACACTAGCCTCACGGTCTTCTTTGTCGCAAAGCACGATCACAGGTATCTAAAATGCACACTAGTCCCACTCCTGCAGGTCCCATCCATGTCGACCTCTATCGTCCCCCCCGATTCACCCGTGGTGGATGCGGAGTATACTTAGGACATGGGCGTGAAATACCTCGTGGACACGACATCTTGGGCGATAGCATGGCCGTGCAGCTACGGTGCCTATCCTCTCGAGCATCTCGAAGGTCTAATAAACCTCGGCGATAGCTTCAGCGCTTCTTAGAACTTGGCCACTCCCTCTTAGGCATCACCTTGAGACTGTGAATCTGACCTTGAGGCTCTAAGGGTCGTCGCATATCAGCATAGCTCTTCTGCTTAGGCTGGCGTGATGAGGCTTATTTATCGTGGCTCACCTTCTCGAAGGTATGCTACAATCAAATCAGGACCAATGATGGAGCTCTCTCCCACCTCAGTCCAACATAACGGTGATCTACATGGCCTCCCATACAATGCCTCATACGGTGCCATCTGTATACTCGCCTGGTAACTGTTGTTGTAGGCGAATTCCACTAAAGGCAAATGCTCCTCCCAGCTACCCTTATGATCCAGGACGCATGCTCGCAGCATGTCCTCTAACACTTGTATAGTCCTCTCGGAGGCCCGGCCATTCGTGAGGGTGGGGCAGCGTTAATACTCATGGTTGGCCAGATTGCCCGCCTTTTGGAAACTCTTCCATAAGTCTTTGTCGTAAACCTCGGGTCCCTATCGGAGTACTATGGATCTGGGTACTCGTGTAGTCGAACTATCTCTCGAGATGTCTGTGCAGGCGGAGGAATTTCTCGGCGAAGGTCATCCGCTATTAGAAAATGTCTTGGGCTTTGTGGCCAGATCCCTTATCTCCCATCTAGCGTCATGCCTCTGGCTGGCGTCCCAGTGGCAGAGTGGGTCACAAAGTTCATCGTGACGTGCTCCTTCCGCTCGGCCGCCTCGATGGGTGGAAGTAGCCTATCTTTATTAGGGTGCTCGGCCTTAACCTCTTTGACCATTGAGACATCGTCGAGCAGAAGTCCCTACGTGTCTCTTCATCACTCGATAGTGCGGCGATGAAGATCTGAAGTACGTCTTCGTCTTGTCTGGATGCGATAAATTGAAGCGTGAAACTCCTGAGAATCTCCTCTCTCGGAATCGATTATTTGGGGGAACCTTGCGAGTCCACATATCGAAGACTACCATCTACGTGAGCGATCGGCCCTAAATGCCCATTTTTGGCGTACTCGGTCACTGATGGACACTATCTCTCGATCACCTTGTGAGACTCGATCACTCTTGCTCACGAGAGGCGGTGTAGCCACTAAACTCCCTAAGGTACCTGGTGCGCTGTGTGTAGCCCCCGTGTCCCGCGGTTCGAGCATCGCCCGGCTCTGAGGCTATCTTGTAGCTCCTCGTGGTCGGCCCGGAGTGCATCAGCCACCATATTTGCCTTACCAGGATGGTAATGCAAGGTGAAGTCATAATCCTCTAGAAACTCCATCTATCTGCGTTGCCTCATATTGAGGTCCCGCTGAATGAAAATATACTTCAGACTTTTATGGTCTGAGTACACCTCGAACTCCTCGCTGTATAAGTAGTGGTGCCAAATCTTCAAGGCGAAAACTACGGCCGCCAACTCCATGTCTTGTGTGGGGTAATTCTGCTCGTGATTATTCAAATGACGAGAACCATAAGCTACTACCCTCCCGGACTGCATCAAAACACATCCCAGTCCGGCCCTCTAGGCATCACAATACACTGTGTACCCCTGTCCCCTGTTTGGGACTATCAAGATGGGAGCTTAAGTAAGTCTCCTCTTCAACTCCTGGAATGCCTTTTCGCATCGGTCATTCCCTCAAGCTGACCTCCTTAGAGATTCGACTGAGTCGTAAGGTGCGCGCTATCCTGGAGAAATCCTCAATGAATCTCTTGTAGTACCCGGCTGATCCCGAAACTACGTATCTTGGCCTGACCCGGTCTCTCGACTCATCCTTTGCCTCGACCTTTTGCAGTTGTGACGCCTCCACGATGCGACACCCACGTGTCCCAGGCCTCACCTCAGTAAGCGAGAACTTCGCGCATACTTGAACGGCGTACAAGCGTGGTCTCTCAGCAAGCTGTAAAATGACCCTCAGTGATACTCATGCTCCCCACTGTTTGGGAGTAGATCCGAGATGTCATCCACGAAGACTATGATAAACTGATCTAAATAGGGTTGGAATATCTATGCATGAGATCCGTAGTCTGCGTGGCACATTCGTAATCAGAAGAGACATCACCGTAAACTCAAAGTGCCCACATGTAGCGTCTAAACGCTATCTTAGGGATATCTGTCTCCCGCAACCCTCATTTGATGGTAACGGTGCGAAGGTCTATCTTAGGTAGACTGGCGCTCCTCGTGATCAAACAAGTCATCAATCCTCGGTAATGGAGTGCAGATTCTTGATCGTAACCTTGTTCAAGCTGTGCGTAGTCAATGCACGGTCGAAGGTCTTATCCTTCTTCTTCACAAAAGCCGAGCCGGGTCTGCGCCCGGTGAAGTGCTCGGTGCAATGAACCCCCTTGTCATTAGCTCTGGCCAGGCGGACTCTGAGTTCTATGACTCCAGCGAGATTGCCATCCTATGCGGAGTCATAGAGATGGGTGAAATACTGGTGTAACTCGTGCAAAATTACACCCAGCCCTGCGTGAGTGATGCAGATAGCTCGTGAAAACATCCATGCTCGCACCTTGCTAAAGGTAGATCTATGTTTGGTTTTCTCCTCGTCCTCTAGGGTAAGGCTCGCTAGCCGGCCCACTAAGCTGTCCACGACACACGGACTCATTATGCGTACGGGAAAATATCATGCTTGAATACCACCTGAGTATCGTCTGGCATGTGGCGATAACCCTCTAGCTACATGATCGATACTGACCACATGGCTGTCATCCGTCATCGGTATGACATCGGGTGGTATGTCCATGATCTCGGGTCCAGCGTGAGTAGAGTCCACGAGATCTCAGCTTCGCAGCCAGCGACATATCTCATCCCTAATTCTGTGCCAATCCCTTGGGGAGGGCACCGCATCCCAAGGCTCTATAAGGTCTCGACCTTTAAGCCCGAGCTCATCTGGCCCGATCGTGATGAATGAATCTGACACACGGAATCAAATAACACTCTTGCCTATAGAGATAGCAAACGTACTTTCCTATAGCTGGATGATCTGTTATTTCGACCTACGGTGTGATGGCGTAGACCACGCCCACTGGACCTCGATGTCCTTGCACGTGGGCTCGTCCTCTGCTTCTGCCCATACTGGCCTCTCGGGCACACTTTTGTGAAATGGGAGGTGCAGTGACTCCACGAAGCCGAGACTAAACCTCTACGGCCTGTGTGTTGTGGAGGGCGTCTTTGTACCTCTCTTGTCTTGCTGCGAGGCGGGCGTCAACGTCCCCGAGCCTGGGATCACACACACACGTCTGCAGGAAACGATTTCCTCCTCAAGTATCCAGGCTGCTGACAATGGTAGCATACCATTTGCCTCGCCTGACCGGAAACTCTCATCTATCCCTGGGCCGCGACTCTAGGACCCTCGCGAACTAGAAGCTCTCTGGCTCTTTCTTGAATTTGGAAGAGGCGGTGTCCTTCCTCTTACTATTAACGCGCATCCAGGAGTGCTCAGGGCATCCTGTCTCTCTCTATGGTCGGAACGTCTCCGACCACGGAATCCACGGCGAAGTCCTACAATCCTGACGAATGGACAACTTCAGTCCATTCTCGAATCTCCTCACCTTGGCCAGGTCGGTGGCCGTAATCGTCGTGATCGGGCTAACTCTGTGAATCTAGCCACGTAGTCCATCAACTGTGTCACTCTGTATTTCTGGAACTCTAAGCCTTAGGCATGCCTCGCGATCTGGAAAGTACTTGCCCGTAGGCAGCTCACAGGCTTGCCCATGTCATAGCACCACAAGTCTCTGGGGCCCTCGCCCATCTCCACCATACCTGGGCCTTGCCCTATAGCTGAAATGCAGCTAATCTAATCCTGGTAGTGTCAGAGGTAATCTCCATGGCCTCTAACACCTTCTCGATCTGCATAAACCAGTAGTGCGCCTGCATCGGTCTCCTCCCCCTGTAGATGTCGGAGGATCTTTGCGCCACACAAACCTCCCGGAGGTTACTAGGATCTTCTGTCTGTATACCGACTGTCGATAGCGCATTCTTTGTAATACCTGGCCTGGGTAAGCCTGCGATCAAACAACTGGTGGTGCTTGACGGTACCACAATGGACGCCCTCTACGTCCTCGTCCTCGACTAGTCATCTATACAATTAACATGACAGTTAAATCTCAATACAATATCTCTAAGACATAAACACAGCCCCGAGACACTAATCATACACTAAGTAGATTATATGCACATTGTCCTTGCATTTACAGTGTCTGAGACAATGTCTCATTAAAACATTTTATCAACAAAAATTTCATTTTTTGAAAAATTTTATTTTAAAATTTTGTCTAATTTACTAATTTGATTTTATTTGATTTTAATTTTTTATTTTTTTCAAAAATATTTTTTCATTTATTTCCGAGCGGTTGGAAAATCACTAAAATTACTTAATTTTTCCATTTCTTGAACACTTTCTGAATAAATTTATAAAAATTTATTTTACCCATTTTCTTCAATTTTACTACTTGTAAAATCTTAGAAAATTATTTTCTTCTCCTCATAACCAAATAAATTTATGAAATTTGAAGGAAATTTTCTTTGCTGCAGTTTACCTTTGTAAAAAAATTTTCTCCACCTTAAATATATATACGGTATATATATATATATATATATACTCATTTCTCCAATAAACCAAATAAATTGTAGATTCATTTTGTTTATTGTATTTCATTTAGTGCGGAAAATGGTCGAATTTCCTCAAAAACCTCCTTATTTAACACTATCCTAGTGTTCGACCTCAATTTATTAAAATTTGATTTCATTATCTATGACTCAAAAACAAATTTATTCAAATTTATTTTATTTCTCCTCTTGGTTCAGTTTTCTAAGTTTGTAAAACTCTAAAAACTGACACATCATGGTTTCACAGGTTGCTAGTCACTAAGCACACAAACCATACACAATACATGATCACACATCATTCATGTTATGAATATTTTTCACACAACAATTTATCAAATCACACAAAACACATCAAACACATGTATGCAGTGTCCTAGTTTTGTCCCGTGATTTCCTAGGTAATCTCATAACTAAACTGAACATCAAACCACCCAAGTGGTGATGGCTACCCAAACCCGAGCTCCCTAGGTATTCGTATACCTAGCTCGATCACCAAGGCTGGCCCCCGAATCCAGGTTCGTTGGCCTACCGTCAGCCGCCAGAAAGCGGCTCGTGAATGTCGGGTGACGACATTTCTCACGAAAATCAGATGAAGTCTCCTTATGCGGAGGGCTCACCCAGTACAAACACACATGAATAACTTTGTCCCAATATACACAATGACCACAAGGGGTCTCATATCTGTTATACGAGTAAAATGACCTCTTGGGCCCTACATTACTCTCTAACATATATAAGCCATATAATCCATCATGAGCAAAACGGCCACTTAGCCCCTTAAATAATACTCATAAGACATACCAACTATATATCATAGTTACAAGAGTTAATGATCTACTCTTATACAACACATATATTAAGAATTCTAAAAATTCCAATACATGTGAAACCACGAAGCCTCGTCTGGCTTTCTTCTAGAACTTCGACCTCTAGGATGGCGGAGTCTCCTCTCACGCTCCTTGTGCACAGCAAAATAGTATCCCTCGGCGGGGTGAGGCTAAATGCTTCCCGATGAGTGGAATCACCCTAAGTGGGCTACTCTCCACCTAAGTGCGATGCAATGCTCTAAAATAAACACACGTTCAAGCAAATGCATGATCCTAGCAGTGTCTAGCCCTGATCATCTCGTGCAGAGTTCTCAGACTCCTCACACTTGCTAAACTCATTATGAGAATTATTATGTTTATTTGTTTGTGGACGCCCTCAGTGTGTATATATCAATTGGGCCGTCTCAGACGATTGATATTATGTATGGACCACCCTTCGATGTATATCGATTGGGTAGTCTCAGACGATTGATATTTTAGTATGGACTGCCCTCAGATCATTTTAGTTTTAAACTGACCCTCAGAAACCATTTCTCACATGCTCATCTCATGCACTTACTCCTACCGTCCTAAGGTGTCCCAGTGCATATGGAATGCATGATGCCAATTCCATTACCGTCTATAACACATGCAAATCTATAAACATGCATATATTCACATAAAAATTAAATCACACAATCATGTTATGTAATTCCTCATTTCATCACATCAAAATTAGCTCACGTGGGCTAATGATCAAATACGAGCAATTCTACTTGAATTACTCGACCAAACACATTAATTCACAAAATTTATTTTGTGAACACTATTCTCGGGAATAGTGAAACCTCGATTTTATTCAGAAAAATCACCCGATCGTCGGTTCCTTTATGGCAAATTTCATGGTCATTCTAGGCCTCATACAAACGATAACCTCATTTATCTTGTCAAAATTTGTTTCAGTCCCTCCTCACGGTTCTGGGTTGCTGTTGGGTTCAATAAATTAAATCAATTCGATTTGACTTTGGGACGTCAACGACTTTGGATTAAGTGCAAGCCGATCGAAAGCGTTGAAAAGCAACTTAAATAAAGTGTAAAACGTGAGGGCCTCACGCAACGGAGTTTGTCGAAACTCACCAATCCGGTGTCATGTGGCCATTTCAGCGTAAGCGACTTCATGCTTCGACGCCGACGATCGGATCGTAGCGATATTTTAGAAAGTCGGGTAATCTCTCTCTAAAGCTCATTTTCCTGGCTACTAGACATTTCCTTTGATTTTCACGTTTTGTGTCTTGGTTTAAGGAAGAAGAAGATCTGCTTATTAAATACATTTTGGCATTTTTACTCCGTTTTGTCCAATTTGAAATGCGTATCATCATTAACACTCGAGTTTTGACATTGACGTATCTCGGCCGTCCATTTTCATCATTTACACTCGTGCCACGCGCCTGACACGTGAGTCACGTGTTATATGTGACTTTCGTCGTATCGGAAATCGTTTTACGGCACGAACCGCAATGCCTCGAAAAATGTGCGAACTCAAATTGTCTCGAGGTCGACGAAATTCGACGTCTTTAGCTAGATTTCGCGAGACGATTCCAACGCTGAAATCAGTTTTGTCATCCGAGATCTAGAGAATAAATTCCGGATATTTAACCAAAATAACAATTTTATAATCGAAATTACGATTTTGCCCTTTTTCCAAAAATTGGAATTTCTCGAGTCTTACACTAGCAGTCAAATCACGCTCTCCCTAACACCCCAAAGAAATGAATAAATAAAAAATAAAAATATGAAAAGGATATAAAAAATGTGTTTTGTCTCTAAGAGTCAAATTAGAGGCTTGAGTGTCTCTTACCCGAGAAATGAATAAATAAAAAATTAAAAATCTAAAAATTGACATAAAATTAAAAATATTGGACATGAGTAAGAAGAGCATGTGAAAAAAAGGAAAAGAATTAATGAACAACACTATAACTTTGAATTAATGAACAAGTAGAGTATACGAGAGTTTAACTTGTACATTGAAACATGAACATATATACTTCAATTTGTGTTATCATTTATTATTATTAATGAGGTTTGTACGGAAGCTGATCGTTTGAAAAGAAAAAGAAAAATCAGTTTGCAGGGATAATATTGGCCAAAGTAATGCGTGATCTGCGTGACCGCAGCGGCGGTGATTTGTGCGATCGCGAAGCGGCACAGCAACCCGGCGACTTTTGAATCGGGCAATTGCACATAATGACAGCGGCTTTTGAAGAAAAGGCGAATTTCGACAGCGACAACGGCGGCGCCGATCGTCAAATGCCGCCGACCACAATGGCGGAAAATGGGTAGATTAAATTTGGCTTTTCTTCTCCGCTCCAAATGCTAGCTACTCTTCCTCCTCTGTTCTGCTCGATCCTTAAGCTCTCTTGTCACCTCCCGATCACGCTCCTCCGGTGGTCACCTCCTCCTCCTTCTCGTCCCTTGTGTTCATCCGGTGTTCGGTGAGTGAGGTGAATCTCTAATCCTCTCAACTTACAATCTAACCCTGTTTGGCTTCCAAGAAAATAAAAGATCAGTGGCTTTTACAGATATCTGGTTTCTTGTGAATGTTTCTTTTGTTTGCTTGCCCCGAAAAGACAATATTAGTTTATTTTTCTTGGGGCTTGTGATAAGTAGTCCTTCAAGATTTAATTTTATCTATCTCTTTGTCTAGATCTTTCTTAATTCCTTGTTTTCTCTGTGGTGGATTCATCTTTCTTAATACACATTTGCTTGCGAAAATGAATAAATCGGGACTGAAGACCCCTTCTCATGGTGAGTATAGTTGTGCTTGTATCGTTCTATCTCATCAAAACGAAAAGTCTCTTAAGATTCATAATGAGTAATGTTTTTGGATTTAAAGGTGTCTGCAAGTGGAACTTTTCTTGGGTAACCTCACTTTGTAACTTCTTTCTTTCTTAAAAGGTAAATCATCTAAAATTCCTAAACCATCGAGTTTGTAAATAACTAACCCTTTCTATTTGCATGTGTGCGACATTTTCGGGGAAACTTTTTTGGCCAGATCAGAGCAATGCTATGTTGCTTGATTAGACTATCTTGGTGTTGGTAGAGTCTGGTAAACAATAAGCCATTTCATGCAATTTCACATTATACTGTTTGTTGAATTTTATAATACGAGTTAGGCCCGGCCGATTCTTGCAATGTGTTGGATTTTCTTCAATGATATCAAATTTACGTAGCATCGTTCTCGATTGGAATGGGGCCAATTCCTTGGGTGATAATGTCGGAGGTAAATTGACCAACCTAAGGCCGCCTCTTAACTACAAACATGGAGAAAATCTGAAATTTTGGCATGGGGGTTCACTGAAATGTCAAATGAAATGTGACATTTCAAAACTTGTTTTCCATTTAAGTAGATCAGGATGAAGGTCCAAAAGCAGAAGAAAGGGAATCCCAATGAGTTCCATTTCCACAGAGACTTGAAACAGTCAGACCCAAAAAAGGGAATAACATGTAAGAGTACCACTGGCAGAGATATTCCCTCTAAATGTGAAGGGAGTTGCAGGCAGCTTGGTGGTGGTAGTGAATTGGTTGGGAGCATGGGCCGTTTCCTACACTTTCAACTTCCTTATGAGCTGGAGCCCCACAGGTTAGGCAATTTCCCTGTTTGGTTTCGGTTTTCGAAAATTGTTTATTATTCTCAAAAATAAGAGGACAAGGTTAACAGGAATCAAATAGTTTCCTTTGTTTTTGTTTTTTTGTTTTAACTTAGTATAAAACATTTAGTAGTCGATAACTTATGTTTGCATTATAATCCATGGCGATTTGTTTTCCTCCCTTTCAGGTGCATTTCAATATATCATGATTTTCTGCCATGACTATACTTTGTAGCAAAAATAGTGCGCGAAACAAAGGAGGCATGTTGGAAGAATTCCAAGCATGCATTAATTCTTAAAAAGTGAGAAGAATTGCGGAGCCCAGTGATACTTGGAAATGTTTCTTGAAATCTTTGATGTGATACTCTGAATCGATGTATCTTCCTCTTTTTTTGTTGTGAAAATCAATACACTTGAAGATAAAAAGTAGTGTGGGGGTGTTCTCATAGCTCAAATTGTACAATGGAATTCAATTTCCAGCATTGTGAAAGCAGTCGGAAAATAAAATTGAGCGAGAGTTTTATCCCACTTTTTTCCAATACTTACTTTATCATTAGTGTACTTTGGTTACTTGAACAATTGCTATACTTCAAAGAACCAATAGCCTATCAACATTAGGGTTCCTTTTGGAACTCGAAAAGTACTAAGAAAATAAAATGGAGAGGAAAATAGACAGAAAAATGGAAGGAAAGATAAATTGAATAAAAAGTAGGGTTTAAACTTAATAAATTAATTTTATATGTTTATTCAAACTTATTTTATTGTTTTTTGTTGTGCAAGGACTAAAAATTTAAAAATATGTGCAATTTTGATTATATTTGATTTTTATCGTATTTTTCATTGTGAATCCAAATATGAGAAATTATTTTTCTTGTGTTTTCTCTTTTCCTAATATTTTTTGGGTTCTACACGGATCATAACTGAATCACAGCTCTACATAAAAAATAAGTAGGAATGAGAATCTGAATACCAACCAAGGCCAGCTGATTCACCAAAAACTGGCCAAGATTGGGTATTCTTTATACGCAATTTAATCATTTATTTTTTTTTAATATCCTTCATATTTTTAAATTGTTTATCATTTATGGTTACGCCATTCCAAAGACCAAAAGCAAGAAAAATGACCGAATCTTTACTTACATGCGAGAAGGAGACAATAGACTGACCTTTGTCAATGAGGAAAACTTTCTCATCAACTCATATCATCATTCAAAAATATAGTGTTTTGACAAAGGGAGACTAAAACCAAATAGTTGTCTATAATCATTTTTGACAAATAGAAGTGAAAAAACGAGGAGAGGAGGAAGCAACAACTTTGGCTTACGATCCGTATCCCGATACTTTGTGATAGTAGCCCAAGCTTATGGAAGGATAAAGAAAGCGAAGAATGGCATACTTCTCTTTGAATAGATGAAACCTTTGCTTTTACGGGAAATCAGGCTTAATCTCTTTCATCTAAGGATGAAGAACCTATAGTGAACACATGGGCAATTTGAGTCAGCGAATTAGAAATAGTAACTCTGAGTAATAAATTTATATTTTCGATAAAGTAAACAAAATGAATTGCATAATTTTACCTATAGAGGAAGGGGGCGCTTTCAAACAACGTAATGAAAATATTAGATACCCCCAAAAGTTATCATTACCCAACCACAATTTGGATTATGAATGTAAAAAAATAAAGAAGAAATAATCTAACACCACCATGCATTGTATGCCCGTACATTGCAAAGCTGTGGTAGTATCGAGAATAACACCCTTGAGAAAATTTTTCTAATCATTGAGAAGAGTACAAGCTGGTCTAGAACACCCTCTTTTTTTATATCAGAAACAAACATATGCATTAAAGAGAAAATGAGAAATCCTCCCCATGATGTGCAAACCTAATCTTTTTTTTTTTTTTTTTTGCTAATTAAAAGCACAAATGCTGTAGGTTTGTTTGATGTACAAACCTAATCATAATAACTTGGAAAAAACCTTCAATAAACAAGGAAAGCTATACACACAAAAAATGGAAAAACAAACAAACAAACAAAGAAACAAAAGCGAAAGAAAAGAAAAGAAAGGAATCTGATATAACATCCTGGACCCTTGGACTAATCACATAGTGTACAATTCGAAAGCCAAGTGGGTGATTTATCCGGCATACAGGTTTGTTTCTGTTGCAACATAAATTGTTAGTACACTCTAAACATCAATTGGATACCTCTTGGAAATTCAGAACTTTGATTTTCAAGCTAGCAAGTTAAATTATATCGTGACCTTATTAATCGCAACGGACCCGACCATAGTGTGTACAATTTGCAAGCCAACTAAGTTGATTTATCCGATTACCGGGCGAAGTTGTTGTTGCAACATTTTATTTTTTGATAAATAAAGTAGTTGTTGTTGCAACATATATTTGCTGGTACACTTTAAACATCTTTCGGATACCTCTTGGTAAAAGTCTTTTGATTTGCAAGCTAGCAAGTTAAATCTTTATATTGACCTTATTGTTCTTTTTTTTTTTATGGGTAAAAGAAAAGATGCAATTTCAACCCCCTTGAACTTTGAAAGAACCTAGAGGGTGTTCCATTCACCAAGGATCAGAGTGGATGTATATAATCCTCTCACTTCTGTCATCTTCATGCGATGACAAATCAATCCTTGATGTAGATATCTCAATATCGGGACATATTTGTTCCATATTCTTTAAAACTTAATCTATAGCCTCATGCTGTAGGGTTGCTTATAGTGTTGTCTACCCTCACAAAAGCATGTTGGGTGTTGGAAATAGTTCTCCAGCATGACTTGACCTTTTTGCAAGCACTTTGGACTGCATTTATACATTTTTCCTGGGCTGTGACTGAATCCTTCAACTCCTCCCGAGTCCCTCCTTTTTAGCCAGGGATCAGGGCTATAAATATCGCATTCAAACTCTGGCTCAAAGCAGTTGTGATCATGGAATTCTTTAAAGAGGAGCCAGCTTACTTCTCCTCTGAAGTCCCATAGAATTGCCAAAATGACATTGTGAACCCATTCTGTGCTTTATTCGGTTCAACTCGAGAATATAAAAATTCAAATGACTTGGTATAATGTGAAATTGCATGAAGCTATTTAAATGTTTACGGGACTCTACCAACGGCAAGTACAGGCCCAATCAAGCAACATAGCATTGCTCTACATTTTTGATTCACCAAAAGTTTCGCTGAGAAAAAATGTCGAGTACATGCGGCTAGAAGTGAAGTTAGTTGACTAAGCGATGGTTTAGAATTTTAGATGATTTACCTTAAGAAAGAAAGAAGTTACAGTGAGAAAGCATCCAAGAAAAGTTCCACTTGCAGACACCTTCAAATCCAAAAACATTACTCATTATGAATCTTAAGAGACTTTTCGTTTTGACGAGGTAGAACGATACAAGCACAACTATACTCACCATGAGAAGGGGTCTTCGTCCTGATTTATTCATTTTCTTGGCAAGCAAACAAGGTATTAAGAAAGATGAACTGAATTACAGAGAAAACAAGGAATTAAGAAAGATCTAGACAAAGAGATAGATAAAATTAAAGCTTGAAGGACTATTATCACGATTTTCAAGAAAATGTAGAAACTAATATTGCCTTTTCTTGGCAAGCAAACAAAGAAACATTCGCGCAAACCAGGATATCTAGAAAAGCCACGGATTCTTTTATTTTCTTGGAAGCCAAACAGGGTTAGATTGTAAGTTGAGAGGATTAGAGATTCACCTCACTCACCGAACACCGGATGAACACAAGGGACGAGAAGGAGGAGGAGGCGACCACAGAGGAAGCGGTGGGAGGGGCGGGCGATGGGAAGCTTATGATCGGAGCGACGAGGAGGAAGAGAAGAAGAGTGAGAGCGAAGAAAATCCAAATTTAATCTACCCATTTGCCGCCGTTGACGCATCAAAAGCCGCACCAGCATTACTTTTGTCAATATTATCCCCTGCGAACTGATTTTTTCTTTTTTCTTTTTTCTTTTTTCTTTTCAAACGCATCATTTCCGTACAAAACTCATTAATGAGTTTGACTTAAATTGTAAATAGCTTTTTTTTATATTAAATTTCATTTATCATTTTTATTGAATTTTGAACAAATTTTTTATTATTCATGTAAAAGTTCTTTCAGGTTGATAAAGATAATTGGGTATTAAGATGTAAAAAAAAGAAAAGATAATCGGTTAATAATAATAATAATTAATTCATGTGCAAAAAAAAAAAAAAAATCCGTTGAAGCTAAATGGAACTTCTATTTTTTATTTTTTGGTTGTACTTTTCACATGTTTTCAAGTCAATATCGTTTATTGTTTATTAAAGATGACCATCGATAAATATTTTGCTATTAACTTGGATATTGGTTCATTTTTTAAAGTTTTTTGTACTTTTAATTTTGTGTTTCTATAAACGAATAAATAAATTTATTTCTATTTTAAAAAAAAAAAATTTGGCGGTTTCTTAAGCCCATTTCACCATTTTTTTTCCCACCACATTCATTACAATAAAGAAAAGTATATGGGAAATAAAAAAAATATGGAAAAAAAGACCAAAATTTATCTGTTCATAACGTATGGTAAAACATAAAATGGGTATTACCCAATCATATGGAAACACGTGAAAGATGGAAGCAAGGTAGAATCACATGCCCACATGGGAACCGAATGAAGAAAAGGGACACATGACCGTACCAGACGCATCATTTTGTTTCCTACAAAGCATATCAGGTTATTATAATAAGATTTATAAAATTCAATGAACAAATAAGGTTAAGATGGTATTGCATAATATAAAGATTATACTTGAATTGAAAAGGTTTGTGCTTTCATCAAAAATGCACTATGGTAAAGCATTGATAAATAAATATTCAATATACTAAAAATAAATTAATAATTTCACTCAAATAATAAAATCTCTAATGTGACCGAAGTGTAGTAATGTTAAAGGCGAGCGGAGGCCGAAGAATTCAATGCGCCCATGGGCTCGAGGGATGGCAATAGGATGGATTGGACGGATCGACCTTATCCCAATCCCACCCCAATGTTTTTAAAAAATTCTCAAACCTGAAATAGACTCGGGGCGAGGTTAAAAATTTTCTTTCCCTCCCATTCCCTCATATTATTTCCCGATTCTTGCTCCATTAAATTTCAGCAATGTGTTTAATCATTGGGTCAATTTTGTCACACAAATCTCCTCCCCACTGTTGATTGAATCACTTTTCCTTTTCTTTATGTATCAAATTCATCGGATATTAGTCACCCTGTGACGGAATTAATGGAAAATAATTTTTTTTTTTTTAATGTTTGGGTTTTTTGTTGTTATTGTCATGGGTTTTGGGATGGTATGTTGGTGCAGTGGATTTCGTTTGAGATCATGTTTCCCAGTTTTTGGAGACAATACAAAGTACAATACCCGGATTTTCTAATATCGTGTTTTTTCAATCCTTTCTCGGAATCCAAACGGAGGGTTTGTGCCTTGTGGCCGCCTTCTTTTTCTTCCCTTTGGTCGTTTACTATTGTAAATAGCATGAAACAAAGTGAATATCTCTTGGTTGAGTTTTTCCCCAATATTTTTCAAAAAATAAAAACAGAAAGAAAAAACGTTGTCTCGTTTTCTTTAATTTTCATTTTCCTCTGTGTTCTCAGCCATCGGAAGGAGGGGTTGTAGGTTTTTCGATTAGAGTAGCATGAGATTTGGAGTATGGCTTGAGTGAAGGTATGGACATGGGTTATCGGGTGAGTGTAACTTGAGTGAAAGTTGTGGGGCTAGGGTTGGGGCAGGTAACCACAGAAATTGAATTAGTTTTTGTGCGCTAATGCGAGAGAAAGCGGGGAAGGCGATGGAGGTGGAGGGTAGGCGTGTTTACGATGCTCCTCAGCGTCTTCTTGCCATGACATGAACAGGCGAAAGATCAATCAGTACGACCCTTCAAATTTGAGATCGCCTGCGCACGTATTGAGTGTTGAATTTGGTGGAAAGGGGTTTCCCTTGGAATGGGCTAACCGTGAGGCTACGAACTCTACATGGTCGGCGTTGAAAAACCACGGCGAGGAGTATCACCAGCATTGCTTCCTTTTTATAAGGACGTGGGCCATGATGAGACATTTGGAGATAAAGGGCTTTCCTTACGTCTCGTTTCCTTATCTTTGAATCGATACCGACTCGGACTTTAAGCATCATACCTGTGTTGGCGGAAAACCATCTCCATCGTTGAAGAGATTGAAGGTAAGATTCTACGTCTTTGTCGCGAGGTTTCTCCTTACAGTAGTCACTCTTATCTCTTGCTCACTCAGCGTTTGAGGTTTTATGACCCGTTGAAGCGATGACGCTGCCGTGCTCACTTTCCATGCGTCACGTTTTAAAGATTCTCAATTTTTGACATACTTGCTCACTACATTGGCTGGGAACCACCCTTTATGTGATAAACTGGAGCCACATTACACATTGACAATTGCGTTGTTATTATTCTTGCAATGTTAATAGCCCGAAAAGTGGAAGATGTGGGAAGCTCAGGTCATTGAGGTACCCGGCGGGGTCCCCTTGATGGCTTTGTATATTAGCGAGAGATTTGTGCACATTCAAGGAACATCTTATCTACTTTGAATCAGGTTGTCGCACGCTGGCACGCGCCCAGTCCCTTTAGACAACAAGAGTCTACTCACGGCTATCAAGCTTTGAATGAGGTTTATACTGGGATTATGGGCATTCTTCGCTCCCTCATGACGACCCATCATAGTGGATCGAGTTGTTGAGTTGAATTGAGCATGAGATGTGCATCATGAGACCTGTGTCAATAGCACCAAATATATCACTAGAGTCACTATCAGATGGCAAAGACCCTCCTCCCCGCACCGTTCTATATATGGCCACTTTCAGGGTCAAGAAACTAGATTTCTCCTCGGCCGCTAGTGGTCCCAGCTACTTTGAGAAATGTTTGATTCTTCTTATGTTTCCCAAACTTCTTCTCATCGTGATAATGGTAATTTTAATTATAGAAATCCGAGCTATCATATGAATTTCTCTTTTTATTTAACCAAAGAATTTTGATTCTATGTTAGCAATTAAATGATATTAAAATTCCTCCACTTTCTTGTCTATTACTTTTTGAGCAAGGTTTCTATAACTTTGAAGCATGGGGCAGTGAGGCAACTCACATTTCCGGTGCCTTCTTCCATCAATGGTATGTCTTCTCTCTCTTAGTGCTTTTCAACAAACCATGCTTCTCATACTTTGTTTTGATACCTAAGATTGATCAATATATTAACAAAGGCTAACCGGGTATCCGAGGGGGGTATACGAGGAGTTTTAACGGAAAGAACAAAAGGTATAGTTAGAGTATACCTACCACCCACCCAATAACCTAAAGAATGCACAAAAGCAGACTTATAACGGAGTAATCCCCCTCATGGATTAAGCTTTGTTCGAGGCCGGTTAAGGGAGACAAGAAGCTGTTCCAGCACCTTTGGGGGAGATTTCTTCTCTTTCTTAGTGCTTTTTAACAAACCATGACTCTCGTACTTTTTTTTGATACGGAAGATCGATCAATATATTAACAAAAAGGCCCAAGCCCCAGGGTATTCATGGGTTTAACAGGAAAAGAACAAAAAAAAGGTATAGATAGAGTATTCCTACTACCCACTCAATAACCTAAAGAATGCACAAAATCATACTTATAACGGAGTAATCCCCCTCATAGACTAAACCTGCTCAGGCAGCTAGGGAGATTACATAAGACTGTTTCAGCCTATTTGATGAGAGAATTTCATTCTAAAAAAAAAGCATGTTTCTTTCCTTCCAGATTGCCCAGAAATGACTGGGGGCACTGCCTTCCAAAGTTTTCTTGTTTTCTTTCTAATTGGAAACTTTCATACTTCTCTATTTATCTTTTGAATATCATGTGTATATTTGTTCATTTTGTGATACTCGCTATTTCTCTATTGTGTATGTGTATACTTTAGTGCATTGCTAGATACTCTACATCACATGCATCCTTTTGTTTCACTCGTATGTATATGTATCCCTTTGCGATATTCAATCACAAAATATTCACTACCAAGAAGGTTATGAAGTTACCCAAGTAGGGATATGACTTGCTCATTTGATAGAACTAATGTTTGTGTGTTTGTTCATAGACACATTGGTGGGTTCTTATTATTATTATTATTTGATGGGTAATATAAATTAAAACAAAAGGAAAGAACCCATGGTATCTGAAGTATAAAGACTCAGAGAAGCGAAAAAGGAAAGGAGAAACAATACCGACCCACATACACAAGGAAGAAAATAACCCCTATACGCTCCCCAAAGAACATAAAAAATCAGCAATAATTAAAATCTGTAGCAAGCCAAGACCAAAGAGTGTAAACTAATTAGTTTTTCATTCTTTTGGGCTGAAGGCATCACATCTTCAAACATAACCTTGTTTCTCTCCCTCCAAATAATCTAAAGCATGCATAAAGGAATTGCCAACCTGATTTTTTTTAGCATTTTTCTGGTAGGATAGCCTTTCCACCCTTTCAAGGTCTCCCAAACTGAACTTGAGAGCGCCCAGTTGACACCAAATAATGTGAACAAAAGAGTCCATAGGCCTTGAACCCTTTGTACAAAACAAAAGAAGGTGATCTACATTTTCCTCCTTTCCTCATGGGGGGGGGCATCTATTAGCCAACTGTCTTCCCATTTTCTTCAATTGATCCTGAGTTAGAACCTTTCCCCACCACACTTCTCAAGCAAAGAATTCCAAACCATTTTTCTGGGAAACTGCACCTCTCCAACACTGTAAGACCCGAGAAATTCCAATTTTTGGAAATAGGGCAAAATCGTAATTTCGATTATGAAATTGTAATTTCGGTTAAAAATTCGAAATTTATTTTCTAGATCTCGGATGACGAAACGGATTTCACCGTTGGAATCGTCTCGTGAAATCTAAATTGCTTTGTGGAATTCGTGGAATTCAGAGACGGTCGGAGGTTGGCACGTTTTTCGAGGAGCATCGCCGGTTCGGGTCTTGAGTAAAGCGATTTTGATACGACGAGGCACATATAACACGTACTCGTGTACCATAAGTGGCATGAGTAGAGAAAGTATGAAAATGGACGGCCGAGATAGTGTCGAATGTCAAAATTGGGAAAAGAGGGACATGAAGGTCATTTTTGAATTGTCTTAAATGATAATAAGACAAAAGGGAATAGTGTCGTCTCTTACAAATCAAAAAGGAGCAAAAAACGTGAATTGGGAGGAGGAGATGCAGTGGCCAAACATGGAGAAATTCTAGAGAGAGAACGTCTGACTTCTCTCTAGAATATCAAGCGATCTGACCGTCGGCAGTCTTCGGGACAAGAAGGAAATTTGTTCTCTGTGAATGGCTTCGTGTGGACCGCCGGTTGAGGGAGTTTCAACAAACGAGAGAGGTAGGGGTTCCTCCTACTAGGTTTTATTCGTCGTTTAAGTACCATGTTAATGTTTCGGTTGGTTGAGGCCTTGAACGGCCGTTTGATCGGTTCCAAACCTTGGAACCGAAATGCTTGGATTTTGAGACTCACGAACAATCCGTATCAGTTTTGCGGACTGTTTGGGTTAAATGTGTGATGAATTGTTAAATAAATCATGTATTGATGTGTATGAGGTCGGAATCGGCCGAGAAATATGGGTTCACAAAGTGAACCGATAATTTGTGTTTGGATAGGAGCGATGTAGAGGGGTTTTTCTTGTTCTGGCGATAATCACAAAATAATTTTGTGAAAATATGTGTTTGGTCGAGTGATTCAAGTGGAATTGCTCGTGTTTGATCATTAGCTCAAGTAAGCTAATTTTTGGAGTATGGAAATGTGAAATTTCATAACAGTTATTGTGATTTAAATTGTGAATATATGCATGGTGATATATTTGCATGTGTCGTAGTTATTGAAATAAGCATCATAATGCATTTCATATGCAGGGTAACTGAGAAATTAGGTGAGTGCATGACATGGAAAAATTGAAAGAAAAGCAGCGTTTTGAAGGAATTCCACGGGATGATTCAGGAGAATGGGGTTGGGAGACGGTCAAGCGGTCATTCGGATGAGGACCATGGCTTGTTCGGAAGGTTCTCAACACATTCGCCTCGGAGGAACAGTCTATGTTACTGCCCAGATCTTGGTAGTATAGTTCGAACAAATGGTGTTTTGAAAAATATGTTTTCTCATACATGGCTTAGAGGCGGGTGTGTGAAGTCGGTGAGGCTCGGGGTATGAGTTGATCATGTAGACATTCAAGAGTCACGATCGTGTATTTGTTTGAATGTGTGTTTATTACTGGAGGCGTGCGTATGAACAGGTGGAGGAGTAGCCCACTTAGGGTGATTCCACTGCGAGCATTAGCTCACCTGTCGAGGATATTATATTTCTGGTACGAGGGAGCGAGACGGCAGCGCGTCATAGAGTATTTTAGAAGAAAGCAAATTGTGGCTTTGGTTTTGTGATATATACATACTTATTAGAGTTTTAATTTTTAATATATGTTGTATAAAAGAATTGATTAACTCTTTTGAAACTATAGGATATAGTTGAGGTATATTGCTGAGTATTGTTATTGGGCCCAAGTGGTCGTTTTACTCATGTATTTGGATTTTGATGTTGTTGGGACAGGTTTTGTACAAGTGTTGTATTTGGGTAGAGCTCCCCGTACAAAGGGGACTTTGTACAGTGAAATGTGGTCACCCAGAGCATTCTATGTCCATGAGTTGACGGTAGTCGACGGACCCCGAAATGGAAATCCTGAAACACCCATTAGAGAGTGTTATAAGAGGTCTTCACTATAAAAGTTCCATTTTTAGAGGCTGTCCAGATCACTGTATCTTTTGCCCTCTGTGCAGACTCTCTTCCCTTGTAAAGCATAAAAGAAGCTGCAGATTTATTCCAATTCCCAATCATTAAAAGCCCTAGGGGATCTTGGGTTCCAAAATTCCCTTTCATGGTCCTTACAATCTGCCACATAAGCGCTTTGGAAGCCGTCATTGCATAGAGGGATGGGAATGCCACACCCAGGGGTTCTAAACCGCACCATTTATATTGCATCTTATCTACAAAACCACTCTCATTTGGGCATGACATGTTATATTTTCGCCTTTTTTATGTATGCTTTTACGAATTGAGATAGGATTGATTTTATAGTTTGGTTGAACAAAAAGGCCTTTTCCTTAGTTGACAAATAACTAAGGCTTTTTTTTTCCTGTATTGCATTACAAAACTCGTTGTCCTCAGTTACAAACAGAGGATGAGTGGACAAATAATGGTGAAGTTTCTCTAATGGACACGATATCATGTCATTTAGTTCTACCCTTCAGTTAATAGTTCATAAATTTGATAGTAAGAATTATTTAAAATGGGCCTAGATTATGAAACTAGCAATCAATGGAAGAGGAAAGCTTGGGCACCTAACTAATGAAGTGAAGAAAGGAGTTGTAGATGATCGAAAGTTAGTAGCATGAGGATATAAAGCCCCATAATAACAAGCCCTTGAATCCTGGCTCAAGTGGCAAAATGGTGAGATGAGCTTACGGGGGATTCCAGGCTTGAGGCCCAATGTGGACAAAAGAGAAAAAAAATATTTACCTTCAAAAAAAATTCCATGATAACAACTTAGCTTATCAACTCGATGAAGCTAAAAATAGGGAACCTCTATCTCTTTACAAGAGCTGCCAAGAAAGTGAGATTTTTTTAAAATGAAAGTTGTGGCAATCAAAAAAGAGGAATTTTAGTGTCACGAGGTATTACAACGAGATGTTGATTTTACCATAGAAGTTGGACTTGTGTTATGAAGAGGAATGGAAAAACCTTAGGGATAGTGGAGTAAATAAAATAAGTATAGAATGACAATGTCTTTGTTTTCTATTTCTCCTTGAGCGATTCAACTAAGACCTTGATAGTGAGAGGTCAAATCTTAGTGAAATCATGCTATCTCTTTGAGTTTTCTCTAAAGTTTGAAGAGAGGAGGCTAGAAGATTTGTCATATAGAACCTTAAGTCACCAAGGGCTAGAATATGATAAGATAGTTTTGCCCTTATTATTAGGGCTTTAATAGAGGAGAGAAAGGAATTCTAAAAAAGGTGACGGATTTTGGGGTGACGACTATAAGAAACCATGGTATACTTGTGACACTTGTTGGAGGGCTCACAACAAGTCAACAAACTAGAAGAAAAAACATGGCCAGGAGGGTTATGCCTACCAAGTTGGGAGATATGAACATGGGCATCAACCTTCCTTAGTAACACCTCCTTTTTCTAGGCATGAGATAGAGCATTTGTACAAACTTCTTCAATCTTAAATCAATCTCCTTTTTGTCCCTTGGCCTAAAAAGATAATCATCTTCCCAAAATCATATCATTGGTTCATCAAATATATTATCTTCTTATAATCCCCTGTACAAGTGGCAAAAGAATAAAAAAGGAGATGGATCACTTTTAGTTATTGTTAGAAAATGATTTATCAAAAATTTCTCCTTTCTTATTGATAATATGACCCCTAATTTAACACATGGTATTATCAGTTAGTAGCTTAAATTATCAAAAAATGTAAAGTATTGAGCCTAATTTTTCTCCTCGATGAAAATTATAGGATTTGGACTTGAGAAGATGATTGGCAAACTAAATGAAGTAGAGGAGTTTATTTTCTTGAAGATGGAGATCCTATTTAGATAGACAAGTTCATAGTATTTGTTTTGAATCTATCTTAGTAGATTGTAGAGCAAATAATGTTATGGAATTTAAGGTGAGGACTAGTTTTATTATTTTGGAAGATTGACTTTAAATTTTCTTATTAATAAAATCTATATTCTTTCCGTTGAAAAATTTATAACTTGCGAAACATCATAGGGCATTTTTTTTTCTACAACCCTATCTTGAAACCTTGTTTTGGCATACATAGTGATGCTTAGAGACCTCAAGGTTGGCTCTTTTGAGGAAAAATTTATCACCTTTGTATATAATAAAGGGTTTCTTAGGTGCATTTGCTAAAATAAAAATAAAAAAATGGCATAAGAAATTTTTACAAAAGCGGTCCAGAACTGGTTTCAAATAAATATTTTAAATGCACCTTAACAAATGGTTTGACAAAAAAAAAGCATAAACACATCTTTTAGAGAATTTGTTGGATCGTTCATCTATTTAGCAAAAGTTCCTAAATATCTTTGTAACAAAGCTACATTAACCACCACCTGTTTGATCAATAGGATGCTTACTAGGGTTTTAAAATATCAAACTTCACTTGAATTTTTGTGTTTTCCTTATTTCAATGAATCCACCTTAGACATTTTTTTGTTGCATTGTTTTTATTCATGCCCATAATCATAACCATGGAAAATTAAATCCTAGATTATCAAAATTGATATATGTAAGATATTTATCATTATAAATTCCTTGATCCATAAAAAGAGATCCATCAACTATCTTTACTTTAGGAGAGCTTTACACCGTTGCAATGGAACTCTATCCCCATGATCAAAATTCTTTCTCCTGTGAATCTATTGATTAGTTAGGGCCTATGTCACATAGAAAAATCAGGGTGGTCGTAGATGAGTTGACTATCTACATGAAAGAGATGGAAGAAGGTGTTAGGGTTAGATGTGGAAGAGTTTGGTTTAGAATAGAGGCTAAGGGGTGTTGTTGTTTTTTTTTTTTTTTTACTTAATACTGAAGAGAACTTTTATTTAGCTGGATGGTAAATAAGGCTTAATAATATTAAGTATTAAATCATTTGTTTTTTTAATATTGTATTTCTATCAAGTATTAAATTGTTTGTTTTTTATAAACTTAAAAAAAAACATCTTAAATATATTAAGTAAATTAATTTAAGTCAGTACTTGTTTGTGCAATGATGATATAACTTTATTATTAGAAATATTTTGGTTTTTTTAAGAATAGAAATATTTAGTTAAAACACCTCAAATAACTCAAAATTTCTAAAGATAATAATTTCCATGTTTTTTTTTTCAAAGAATTACTCATAATGGACAAAAATGCCCTTTGTCATTTCATATATTTACCTATATCTTTGAAAAGAAATGGTTTTTTATAAGAAAATAATAAGGGTATTTATGTTAAAATGAGGTAAAAAATTAATGAAGCTTTAAATTTCTAAATTTTAGTTTTCAAAAGGTATTTAATCAAATCATCCTTATTATTATGATAAGATAAAAAATATTTGTATAATATATGTATAATATATTAACATATTTTACAAAAAAAATTAAAAGATAAATAATGTATTATTATATTCTTACAAAAACTAATTATTTTATTATTTGTTTTATATAAATATAATAGATATAAAATTAATTATTTAAAAATTTATAGATTAATGAAACCAAAAATAAAAATATTTTGAAATATTTTGTATGGATTTTAGAAGATTTGTGTTGAAGTTGAAGGGAAGGGAGTAAACGGATATGCATATGGGAGCGAAACAAAGGTTTTTCCTCTTGGGTAAGGTTAGGGGCTTACAACCTACCCTTTCTCTTGGTTGGGATTGAGCATTGCTCTAGGAAAGAGAACAACTATAAATGCTCTTGTGTGACACCCCAATCCCGGGGGTCCGTTGACAACCCGTCAACCCGCGGAATAGTAGTGGATGTCGGGTTACCCGGCGCTGCTGTGAAAAGTGGGCGAGTAAACTTTTACATCACGGGGGTACCTGCCAGTTGTAAATCACTGTCCCAATCAACAATCACATGAGCAACGGCCTCTTGGGCCCATAAACCAATACTCATAAACATACCAACTATATACAATAGTTACAAGAGTTAAAGTTTTACTCTTTTACAACATATATCAAACTTATAGAGTTCTAATACATGTGTACATAACAAAACAAAAGATGTAAGACCCGAGAAATTCCAATTTAAGATAAGGAACACAAAATGTCGTAATTTTGATTACAAAGAATTGTAATTACGGTTAAAAATCCGTAATTAATTCCTTTAGATCTCGGATGGCCAGCGGATCGTACCGTTGGAATCGTCGTGAAATCTAGTTAGCACGTAAATTTACTTGATTTCTTTGAGGCGGTCGGGTTGGCACGTTTTTGGGTCGCGTTTTGGGTGCCGTAAATCGATTTTCGACGCGACGAAAGACATAAATAACATGTACTCATGTACCATAAGTGGTATGAGTAGAGAAATGATGAAAATGGATGGCCGAGATAGTGCCAAATATCAAATCTGGTAAAAGAGGGACATAATGGGCATTATAGAAATTGATTTTAAGTCACTAAAAGCCAAATTAGCCAATAGTGCTTCTTCTCTTTAAATCAACCAAAGCAAAAAAAATGTGGAGAACCAGATTGAGATGCAGTGACCTTCGTGTGAGAGGATTTTAGAGAGAGAGAGGGCTTCTCTCTAGAAATCTGGCGCGATCGAGGCAGATTGGATTTCGACCAGGAGCGGAAGGGAAAGCGTTCTGCAGCGGGCGGCTCGCAGCGTGGACCCGGAGTTTGAGAGTTTTGACAACTCAAAGATGTAGGATTTTCTCCCTACTTGCGCGTTTTATTCCATTTAAGGTTTCGTGTTTCGGTTGGTTTGAGGCGTGAGGGCCGTTTGTTCCGGTCCCAAACATGGGACCGGAATTGTTAAATTTTCTTGAGATTTTCTCTAGTGGCGTGGCCTTGGCCCGAAGTGGGCTGTTTGTGTGGAATTTAGCGATTAATTTTTTTGTAAGGGCCATTTGGCCCATCCCGGCGAGGGTGAGGTCGATCACGAGGAGCTGTCACAGCTCACGGGGGTTTCTTTCCGGCCTCAGGTGAGCCGAGGCATGGGACGTGAGCAGATGCGTTCGGGGTGGTTCCGCTGCAATGGGCTCACTAGCTCAGGTTGGTAGTGAGACTACCTCGAATGGTATCCTAGCTCATGATCCCGAGGTCGGGCCTTTTTGTGTGGGACCAACATGTGGTGAGACCACCTCGTCAGTGAGCTTGTGTCTCTAAAAAAGATACCCGATGAATTATTTCCCACTACCAGCTGGGCTCAAGTATTTGGGTGGAGTGATGATTGAAGTGTGGAATTACATGTGTGTAATTGTAGTTGATTGAAAATATGCATATTGACATATTGTGTAAATGATTTTGAAAATGGCATAATGCACTCATATGCCTTTAGGTAACCTAGAAGTTAGGTGTGAGTGCATGACATGGATAATAAGCGGGCATGTTTGCGAAAGGAATTTCACGGGGATATTCGGGAGAATTGGAGTTGGGAGATGGTAAGCGGATCATTCGGATGAGGACCATGGCTTGTTTTGGAAAGCTATGACCAATTCACCTCGGAGGGTAGTCCATTATTTTACCGAACATTTCGGTGGCAGTGTATTTTTCAGGAACGCGGGTTTTGTTTGAAAAGCGATTATTTTACCATCACGTGGAGCAGCGAGTGTGAGTGAGTCGGTGAGGACTCATGACATGGGGATGACATGTAGACATTCAAGTAGGATCACGTATTTACTTGAGTGTGTGTTTAATTTAGACACACTGCATAGGTGGTGAGTAGCCCACTTAGAGCGATTCTCCTATTGAGCTTTAGCTCACGATGGGACCCCTTTATTTTTAAATTACGGCGCTGGGAGAGCTGACTCATTTTGAGGTTGATTTTGAAGAAGCCGGTTTGTGGCTTGATGGTTTTTGGACATAACATGTATTAGAATTGTAGATTTTAATATGTGTTTGTATAAAACAAAAGTGTTATCAACTATTGAATTATTGGGAGGTAATTGAAGATTAGTTGTGATAATTGATTTTATGAGTATTGGTTTATGAGCCCAAGAGGCATTTTTACTCATGTTGGGATTATATTGCATATATTGGATTGTTTGGGACAGGATATGAAGGTATTGTATTTGGGTAGAGTTCCCCGTCTGAGGCTACTGGGTGCACTCTAAAGTGAGGCGTCGGAGTGCGGAGCCCCCATATGTGATGCGGGTTGGCGAGGGAGTCAGCGGGTTTTGGGTTTTGGGGCGTCGCAAAAGCCTGGCCGGCTTTCTTATAACGGCCTCTATGATGAGCACCGTCCCTCGGCGCTCGCATTGCACGAAGAAAAATATAATCTCGCCGACGGGGTGAAATTTAATCTTCCGATAGTGGAATCACCTAAATGGTTACTCTTCACTAAGTGCATATCTGTCTTCCGAAGTAAACACACATTCAATCAAATACATGATCCTACTTGAATGTCTACATGATCAACTCAGACCCGAGTTCCCACCGACTCCCTCACACTTGCCTAAGCCGCGTATGAGAAACATTACTTTCAAAACAAAGATATTTGTTTTTAATTGTTGGACAACCCTCCGATATTAGTAGTGGACCGTCTCCGATAATTTATTTAGTGAACTGACCCTCTGATCATATATCAATTGGGCCGACTCAGACGATTGATATTTTATATGGACTACCCTCCGATAATTATTATTATTGGTCAGCCCTCGAAACCATTCTTTGATAAACTACCTCATGCACTCACTCCCTATGGTTCTAGGGTGCCCCGGTGCATATGGAATGCCTTGATGTCCCGGTCAATACAATTATATAACACATGTAAATATATAATCATGCATATATTCACATAATTTAAATCACACAAACATGTTATGTAATTTCACAATCCATTACATCAAAAATTAGCTCACGTGGGTTAATTATCAAACACGAGCAATTCAACTTGAATTACTTGATAAACTGCGTTTTCATAATTTATTTTAGGTAATCACTTATTCATGAACAATAAAACCCTCGGGTTTACTGTTCACATCCATTCATCCAATCATCGGTTCACTTTAGGAATCCAAATTTCATGGCGAATTCAGAGCACCAGCGCCTGTCATAATACGATTAAGGCACACATTTCACCATGACAGCAAGCCGGCCGGTAGACCGATCAGTTGTCCATTTGGGTTTCTAAAATTTTCAATAATTTGGTCCCAAGTTTTGGGACCGATCAAATGGTCGTTCAAGGTCTCAAACAACTCAAGCATCATAAATACACTTAAACAAAGTGTAAAACTCAAGTAGGAAGAAACCTCTACCTCACGGAGTCTGTCAAAACTCCAAGAAACCGGTACCTACGCGTTGTCCTCTTTGCGTAGAGCAGCTTTGCTTCTTGCTCCGAAGAATTCCGACGATCGGATCGCTTGCAAATCTAGAGAGAAGCTTGATACTCTCTCTCTAAAACCAAAAATCATGCCTACTGCATCTCATTTTCTCCCCTCTAACGTTTACTCCTTTTGATATTTGAAGAGACGACACTATTCCCTATTTTGGCATATTATCATTTAATCATTTTCCAAAATAACCATTTTGTCCCCAAGCTTTGGATTTTCGACATTTGGCACTATCTCGATTGTTCATTTCCATCATCTCTCAACTCATGCAACATGTATAACATGTGTACATGTTATATGTGACTTTTGTCACATCTGATTTTGTTTTCTGGCACCCGAAACTCGATGCCTCGAAAAACATGCAAATCCCGACTATCTCGGAATTCAATGAAATTCGATGTGTTAACTAGATTTTGCAAGATGATTCCAACGGTGAAATCCGTTTCGTCATCCGAGATCTAGAGAATAAATTTCGGATTTTTGCCGAAATTACGATTTTACCATTTTTCCAAAAATTGGAATTTTCTCGGGTCTTACATCTTTGGTTTGGGAGGAGATGGGTAGGACGTACAAGCTTGAAAGACATTCTAATTATGTGGGAAGATTCCTCCTTTGCACTATCCGTGAAGTTGAAGGTAAAAGATTTGGAATAGCCATCCCTAAAGGCAAAGGGTCGATGGTAGGTTGGCATTTAATGGCAGAGAAATTAAGAGGTTGGGTATTACTCTTCTTGTAGGAACCAAGGCCTTAAATGCTTATGATGAGCCTGTATTGAACGAGGAGATGTCATGCCTCGAAACTCGATCTATGACTACTGTCAATTCACACCTTAAGCTCAAAGGCGTGAAGGCTTGAAGTGCAAAAAGGCAGTAAGCCTTAGCGCGGTGGACTTTGTGCTGTGCAAACACTTGGTTGGAGTAAAAGCGCAACTTTCTAAAAATCATCAATATCATATCCAAAATTTCATATTAACAAAATTTTTGTAACTCTCAACATTAATGTATGAATTAACATAAATGTTCTAAGACAGATATTCATATCCTTCTAACCAATTCTGAGAATAAATAATTCAAATGAACATAAACTCATCAACTAAACAAGGTCCATACTTGAATTCCAAAAATCAAATTCCTATGTCGATGAATGAAGTGAGCTTAAAAGCTAAATAAGAAATACTAATACAAATTTCATGGATCAAAAGGTTTCGATCGTATAATGAGCAGGATATTTTCTTTCCCTGAAACCTTTGTATTCAAATGTAGTAGAACATTAAAAATTTTCATCAAAACATTCTCAAGCCCATTTCAATCGGTTTTATTTCTAATACGATCTAATCAATTTCATATCAAATTCAAATAGAATATTTTCATATCAATCCCAACATAAAATACATTTTATTTCTCTGGTCAACAAATATTAAATGATGCCCAATCATGTGGGACTTTTCAAATGGTGCCCAACCATGTAGAACTTTCAAATGGATGGCTAGCCGCAAATTGTTCCTTTTAAGGTGGATGGAACCAAACAGTACTATTACTAGTAACCACTACAAGAAAAAAAGCTCTAAATGATAGTTTTTTAAAGTCAAGATAAGGTATATATGTTTAGGTACGTAATTGATATTCATAAATGTCATCTATATCAGTGTCAAGAAAAGTTTAAAGCTACTTTGACATATGAATATGTCAAAATAATGGGAATCTTATTAGTGAATCATTCGTCAACGTTTCTTTAAATGGTTGTCAAGGTTTTCTCTAGCTTATGTCAAGGTTAACTCGTGCTTTTGTCAAGCTCACCAATTTTTTAGCCTAGGAAATTAAGTGGCTGTGACTATATAAGTACTAGATATTGACCAATAGACACGTGAGCCTTTCATATGTTACCAATACTTCTTCCCGTTATCGACGATAGGCTGCAGTCTTCTCCCTTCTGTAAGCTTGGCGGTAGGCATGAGTCTTTGACCGCTGCCATATTGTCCCTAAATCTTTACCCCTCGCTTGCTCATGGTCCCTCCTCAATGAACACCGTATTTCCTTTTATTGAAACACTCTGTAGAGAGGACTCATCTTTGAATGGCTTCGATGCTTAGACTCCTTTGAATCCCTAATCCTTCGATGCTTCTCTCTCATCTTTACTTTAAAAGTCTCTCTATTCACCCTCTCCACAGTCCCTAAACCTCCGTTTTTCTTCAATTTTAGGGTTCTGGCTCTGACAATCCGGAACAGTTGAGTGGCCAAACCCATGTATTTCGTATTGGAGTATCTTGTGTTTTTTTATGATTGAATGTGTTATTTATTGCTTTAAAACACCAAGACCACTGTCCGGTCATTTGCCATTGATTGAAATGAGAAGATTGCTTGCTATGTCATTGTTAGGGATGATAAGGCAATGCGGCTTCTTGAGAGTGAGTTGAAGGTTAAGGAATAAGAGCTTTTGACGAGGAACTTTAGTGATATTGGTTGCTTTGGTTTTGGTATTCAAGAGCACATTGATCTTGGAATCAAGTGAGTTCTCATTTTCCTTTATTTTCCTATAATGTTCTGTTCATATTTTGTGCTTTGAACCTTTGTTATCTAATTCTTTAATTTCATTTGTACTTTAAGCGCTTCTGGGGTGAGCTGATTTTATCTAGGCTGCAGGTGAACCACAGCTTCTTGAGGGAGAATGACAAATGATCTTTAGCTCCCAGGTATCGTTTATTTATGGGGTAACCCTATAAAAGGGACTAAAAGCAAAAAAAATTGCAAATCTAACCCCTTTTCTTAAAACCCAAAAAGGAAGAATATTTTTACATCATTTTGACAAATTTACCCTTATAACCACCATACAAACCTGGATTTAACCCCCTTCAAATTTATTCAAATATAACTTAACGATGGTTAGATCGAACTAAACATCAAACGTATGCATGGTACAAAATTAGAGCAGCCCTTCAAGTTTTGATCAAATATAACTTAACGATGGTTAAGTCGGCGTAATATAACAGTTGTATTAGAAACCTGGACTTGACACCCTTCAAGTTTGATTTCCAAAGTACTAACCGCGATGGTTAAGTCAGAGCATGTATGAAAGGGTTGGATTTGAAATATTTTTGGGTTTAACCCATTAAGGGATAACTATTCTAAAAATTGGGGATATTTTAAAGCTATAAAAAGTAAGGGTTAGTTTTTGCGGAAATAACTTTTGTTTTTATCCCCCTTTTAACGATTATACTTTATTTATCTCATTGGAAGGAAGTAAGATTCTAGGCCATGGACTGTAGATAGAGATGAATGAAAATTGTAAAACCCGAGAAATTCCAATTTATGGAAAAATGGCAAAATCGTAATTTCGATTATAAAATTGTTATTTTGGTTAAAAATCCAGAATTTATTCTCTAGATCTCGGATGACGAAACGGATTGCACCGTTGGAATCGTATCGCGAAATCTAGCTAGCACGTAAAATTTCGTTAAATTCCGAAAAAGTCGGAGTTGACACATTTTTCGAGAGGCATCCGCGGTCGGTCTTGAAGTAAAAAATGGTTACCGATGCGACGAAAGTCACATATAACGGTACTCATGTTCCATAAGTGGTGTGAGTAGAGAAATGATAAATGGACGGCCGAGATAGGCCGAATATCAAAGCGAGAAAAGAGAGACATAGGAGTCATTACATGGAATTTAAATTAAATCGGCTAAAAAATAATACATGACCAGTGCTTGTCCTTTACTTAAAAGCCCAAAACAAAACGTGAAGAAAAAACACTTCCAGTAGATCGAAAAATGGAGTTTTAGTGAGAGAATATCGAACTTCTCTCTAGAAATACGGACGTCCAGGCCGTCGGAGTCTTCGGGACAAGAAGGGCTTTGCTCTACGGAGAGAACTGGCGTGGAGTACGGAGTAGGGAGTTTCTTCAAACTCCTTGAGGTAGTGGTTTCTCCCTACTTGGGTTTTATTCTTCGTTTAAGTACGATGTTAATGTTTCGGTTGGTTGAGGCCTTGAACGACCGTTTGATTGGTTCCAAACCTTGGAACCGAAATGTTTGAATTTGAGACCCACGAACAGTCTGTATCAGTTCTACGGACTGTTTGGGTTAAATGTGTGATGAATGGTTGATAAATCGGCATGTATTGATTTGAATGAGGCGAAATGGCGAGAAATACGGAGTTCTAAAGTGAGCGGAGTAATTGTGTTTGATAGGAATAGTAGCGGGAGGTTTCGCGTTCTGAGCTTGATGACTTCACAAAATAAATTTTGTGAAAATATGTGTTTGATGGAGTAATTCAAGTCGAATTGCTCGCGTTTGATCATTAGCCCAAGTGAGCTAATTTTGATGCATGAAATGAGAATTTACATGACATGATTGTGTGGGTGAATGTTTTGTAAATATATGCATGTTTATATATTTACATATGAATTAGGCGTATTGAAATTTGCATACATGCATTCCATATGCCTTTGGAACACCCTAGGACTATAGGGTGGGAGTGCGTGAGATGAGTGCAGAAAAGGGTTCGGAGGGTTGTCTAAATATTAATTATCGGAGGGTAGTCAAACTAAAAATATCAATCGTCGGGAGGCATTGAATTGATATATATCGGGTAGTCCACATATAAAAATATCAATCGTCGGAGAGGGCTCAATTGATATATCTCGGAGGGTAGTCCACTAAATATAACATCGGAGGGCGTTCACTTTACTTAGATAAGAGGGTAGACCCTGAGAGCATAAACAAATAACTTTGTTTGAAATTAGTAATTCTCATACGAGGCTTAGGCGAGTGTGAGGGAGTCGGTGAGGACTCGAGTACGAGATGATCAGTTAGATATTCAAGTAGGATCATGCATTTGCTTGGATGTGTGTTTATTTTGGAGCATTGCATATGCACTTAGGTGGAGAGTAGCCCACTTAGGGCGATTCCACTCTTGGCGATAGATACCCGTCGTGGGAATTTATTATTTCGGTACGGGGCGCACGGGGAGGCGGCTCATCATAGAGGCCGCTTTAGAAGAAAAGTCGAGTTGTGGCTTGGGTTTGTGATCCTCTTCACGTGTATTAGAATTTTAGATTTTAATATGTGTTGTATAAGAGTAAATTTTAACTCTTGTAACTATTGTATATAGTTGGTATGTTTATGAGTATTGGTTTATGGGCCCAAGAGGCCGTTTCTACTCATGTGATTTTTGATTGGGACAGGTGATGTATTTGGGTAGAGCTCCCCGTACAAAGGAGACTGCCCGATTTTCTGAAGTGGCGTCGGGTAACCCGACATCCACTTAACATTTGTGAGTTGACGGGTAGTCAGCGAACCCGAGGTTTGGGGTGTCACGGCTTGGTATCGAGCTTAGGTATCACGGAATACCACAGGGGGCTCGGGTTGGGTATCCATCACCACTTGGGTGGTTTGATGTAGAGTATAGGTATATGAAAGCCTAGAGAATGAGGGATTTGGGCTTAGGCCATAGTCTTTTAGGTGTAAGAACATCGCCACTAGGTGTGGTTCGATGTTGAGTTTAGGTATGAGATTACCTAGGAAATCACGGGACAAAACTAGGACACTGCATGCACGTGTTTGGTGTGTTTTGTGTGATTTGTTGAATTATTGTATGATGGTGTGTATGACATGTTGTATGTATGATGTGTTATGATGTTGTGTGCTTAGTACTTAGCACAAGGCTGTGTTAGAAAATGGTGGAGTTTTAACAGTGTATAAAAACTGGAATAAAAAGGAGAAATAAAATAAATTTTTATCAATTTATTTGGTTATTGGATAATGAAACCAAATCTTAATAAATTTGAGGTTGAACACTAGGATTAGTGTTGTATAATGAGTTTTGAGGAAGTGGACCATTTCGAATTAAATGAAAAAATAAAATAAACAAAAATAAACTTTAAGCAATTTATTTGGTTTATTGAGAAATGAATATATATATATATATATATATATATATATATATATACATATATATATATATATATATATATATATAATATATGTATATAAGGTGGAGAAAGATTTTTTTCGGTGGCGGAAAAAGAAAATAAATTTTATAAATTTATTTGGTTATGGTGAGAAACTTAATTTTCTAAGGTTTTATATGGAGTAAAGCGAAAGTGAGAAAGAAAACAAATTTTAGAAATTTATTTGTGTGATACGGAAAAATGAAAAAAAAAAATAGAAGAAAATAAATTTTAGAAATTTATTTGAGTATTACTCTAGAAAAGGAGAAAAAAAAAATTAGTGCAGAAACCGTTTTTGGGCTACTGCCCAAATTATATTGTGTTGTATTGCAACAAAGGCATTGTATTGTGATATAGTGGCCTTGGAGGTGTAAGAGAAGTGGATTGTATTGCAATAAAATTTTTGTATTGCAGAGAAAAAGGCTTGAGGGTTAGAAAATTGTATTGCAAGACAAGAATTTGTATTGCAATGTAGGCAGCTAGGTGGGCTGGAAGTGTAATAGTGAAATTGTATTGTAATACAGTTTACTAAATTGTATTGCAGGAGAAGGCTGGTAGGCTAGGGGATTGTATTGCAATACACAAAATTGTATTGCAGGCAGGGAGGTGGCTGGATCGTATTGCAGCCTGGGAATTTTATTGAAATAAATAAATAAATAAACTGAGTGGTTGGAATTTAGCGCCACTTAGGAAATGAACGGATCAGTTCATGGTTGTTAAGTCTATTAGTAATTGGCATGTGCATTGCTAGTTAGACCGAAATGAAAAATTAAATGATTTTTGTTGCCATTGGAAATCATTAGATGGCTAGTCGAGTCTGAGGGCGTAGAGGGGCGCGTCCCGAGGTCGCTGGTCGAGCACCGGTATTTGATAAGCAAGCCTTTGTTGAAATTTGTAGGTATTGCGTGAGGCTGTATTGCCTGGTAGCATAGCGGTGGTCGAGAGAGGTCCTAGTAACCTCGAGAAGTTTGGGACATGACATCCTCCGACATTCTGAGGAGAATCGATGGTGGTAGACCATTGGGTTCATCTGATTGAGAAAGGTGTTAGAGGTTATGTTGCTTGACACTAACGAGGATGGAGCTAATTTGTGTTCAGAATTTAGAGTGAAGCCGAAATATGGTGGTAATGGGCAAGGACCTCCTAGAGACATAGAGAGCGCTTTGTATGTGAGTTCTCGCAGGGTTAGGGCGAGAATAGGGATGATATGTCGAGGTTGCAAGTTGGAGATCTCGGGGACTCTACTCATAGTGGACTTGAGGATCATGGACCATCGAGTTAGATGTCATCACGAGATGGATTGGTGACGACTTCTGAGTGCGTTATCGATTGTGACGTAGGGCGGTCGCCATACGGGGCGGTACTCGTGTGGTATTTCAAGGAGACAAGCATGACATTTTTCCCCACGAAGCGGTATCTGGTCAGTGTCGAGGGCAGATTAAGCGGGTTGGCGGTCAGGCCTTACCCTAGAGGACGAGGAGAGACCGGACTTGAATCGTCGGGTAATTTGCGAGGGTATCGGATGTTTTCGGATGAGGCTACGGAATTTACCTCCACATAGGGATGGAGCTTCGGTATCAAGTTACGCCACTGGTACTTCACCCATCTCTATGACTCATAGGATGGCACCGGTTGAGTTGCGGGGCTTCGAGTCCAATTACGAGGAGCTGCGGACAAAGGGTTCATTAGGCCAGAGCACTTCACCATGGGGCGCCGGTTATATTTGCAAGAAGAAGGACAAAGCCAGCCATTTGTGCGTTGACTATCGGCAGTTGAGCAGGGTTACGATCGAGAATCGGTATCCATTAGGATTGACGATTTATTTATGATTGAGAGGAGCGCTGAGTCTACTCAAGATAGACCTTCGCGGTTACCATCAGGCGAGGTTAGGGATACGAGATATCCCTAAGGCGGTGTTAAAAGGCGTTATGGGCACTTTGAGTTTGCGGTAATGCCTATGGATTAACGCGAAATCGCGGCGGCATTCATGGATCTCATGCATAGGATATTCGACCCTATTTAGATCCGGTTTGTCGTAGTCTTCATGGATGACATCTTGATCTACTCCCGTCGAGTGGGGCATGAGTATCGCGAGGATCGTTTCACGATTGTTGAGACCGTGGTTATGCGCGAGGATTCGGTAAGTGCGGTTAAACTGCGAGGTGAGATTTTGGAACCACGTGAATTGTCGACATCAAGGGAGTGTTGATCGACCTAGAGAAGGTCGGCGTGACGTGAGTTGGGAGAGGCGAAGTCGATCTTCGAATGCGTAGTTTCTTGGGATTGGCTGGGTATTACAGGAGATTCATTGAGGATTTCTCTAGGATAGTAGCACCTATGACTAGGTTGACTGGAAGGGTCGGTTTGAGTGGGATGACGTGCGGGGCATTCCCGGGAGTTGAAGAAAGACTTGCCACGGCTCCATCTTGATGGACGTTCCGGACGGGACGAGGGTACCGGTGTATTATGATGCCTTGAGGCGGATTGGGATGTGTGTTTTGATCTGATGCGGAAGGGTAGTAACCCCATGGTTCCGTCGGTTGAAGAATCATGAAGCGAAATTACCCCTTTGACATAGGTTAGCGGCGATGGTCTTAGCGCCGAAGATTTGAAGCCACTAGCATATCGTTGAGTTGAAGTGTACTTTCGGACCATAAAGTCGAAGTATATTTTCAAACAACGAGACCTCAATATGAGACACTTGAGATGGATGGAGTTCTAGAGGATTATGACTTCACTTTTGCATTACCATCTGGTAAGGCAAATGTGATGAGCGATACTGCACTCGTCGGAGAGTGAGGAGCGTCGGCTAGTGTAGCTTCGGGAGTGTAGGATGCTTTCGAGCGTAGGATAGTTTGGGCTCTGATGCGGCTTGGTCGGGTACCTTAGGAAGTTTAGTGGCTACCGTCTGGTAGAGCGAGTGATTGAGTCCCAGGGGCGGGACGAGAAGATAGTGTCCATCGGGGGACCACGGAGTGCAGTCAGTCTGGTGACGAGGGGCTAGGCGAGTGCACTCGGATGGTAGTCTTCGGTATGGGGACGGGTAGTGGTTCCCGAGTTGGCCAGGAATTGAGAGAGGAGATTCTCGGGGGGAGTTTCCTTTGCTCTCGATTTGCCGTCAAATCCAGGTGGCACGAAGATGTACAGTGATCTTCGTCGCCCGATGCTGACATTGGAGTGGGATGAAGAGACACGTAGGGGACTTTGGTGGCTTGATATCTCACATGTCGGCCGGGTTAAAGTGAACACGAAGCATGATGAGCTCGCCGGCCATTGGAGGTGGGCGGGTGCGGAAGTGGGAGGCACGTACGGTGGACTTTGTGACCACTTTCCACGAGGCCGACGAAGCATGACGGTATGGGTGATAGTGGACCGGCTCACGAAGTCGGCACATTTTCTAGCCGTGCGGATGACCTTCGCCTTGGAGAGATTCTGCCGGTTATACATTCGAGAGATAGTCCGGCTACATGGATGCCCGGTATCCATAGTGTCGGATAGGGACCGAGGTTCTGACACACTTTTGGAAGAGTTTCTAAAGACTATGGGCACCGCGGCCCGGCGATGAGTACGTTCCACCCTCGAACGGATGGGTGGTCACGAGAAGACTATCTGAGTGTTAGAGGACATGCTGTGACATGCGTCTGGATCATAAGGTAGGCTGGGAAGAGCACACGCTTAGTGGAATTACTTTCTAACACTTGATTATCGGTAGAGTATCTGGTCTTTGCGTATGAGAGCCTTTGTGGGGAGGCCATGCAAGTCACCATTATGTTGGACCCGAGGTGGGAGAGAGTTCATCAGGTCTGATCGGATAGAGACACCTCTGAGAAGGTGGGCGATACGACAGCGTCTTCTCCGCGACTCGAGCGGCGGAAGAGCTATGTTGATGTACGGTCGATCCCTAGAGTTGAGGGTTGGTGATCGCCATTTCTTGAAGGTGATGCTGAGAGGTGGTCGGGTTTGACAAGTGGAAGCTATCGCTGAGGTTTATTGGACCTTTCGAGATACTCGAGAGAGTAGGCACTGTTGCCTACCGGTTAGCGTTACCGCCCAGCATGTCAGGTGTCCATGAAGTGTTTCACATCTCTATGCTCCGAAAATATACTCCAGATCCAGCTCATGTGGTGGATTGAGGACAAATTGAGGTTGACACGGATGGGACCTTCGAGGAGGGACCAGTGTGCATTGTTGATAGCCGTGATAAGGTTTTGCGGCCCGCCAAGACCGTGAGGCTAGTGTTGAGGTGCTATGGCGGCACTATGGGTCGGGTCAGCGTGGGAGCCCGCGAGGACACGATGCGGTCACGTATCCCTTCTTTGTTTAGGGATGAAGAGGTACGTGGTTTGGTCGTTTAACATTTAAATGGATTTGGTTACATGCATGATAGAGTGCTCGTTGCATATGCATGTGAGTGATTGTGATTGTTCTGAATTTCGAGACGAAATTCCTCTTAAGGAGGGGAGAATGTAAGACCCGAGAAATTCCAATTTATGGAAAAAGGGCAAAATTGAATTTCGATTACAAAATTGTTATTTCAGTTAAAAATCCGGAATTTATTCTCTAGATCTTGGATTACGAAATGGATTGCATCGTTGGAATCGTATCGCGAAATCTAGCTAGCACGTAAAATTTCGTTAAATTCCGAAACAGTCGGAGTTGACACGTTTTTCGAGGCATCGCGGTTCGGGTGCATTAAAATGATTTTCGATGCGACGAAAGTCACATATAACAGATACTCATGTGCCATAAGTGGTATGAGTAGAGAAATGATGAAAATGGACGGCCGAGATAGAGTCGAATATCAAAAGCGCGAGAAAGAGACATAAACGGTCATTATAGATTTGAATTAAATTATTTTAAAAAGGAGCAAATAAACGATAGTCTTTGTCTTACTTAAAAGCGAAACAAAGCGTGAAAAGAAAAAAACACTTCCGGTGGGTCCCGAAAAGTACGGAGTTTTGAGTGAGGAGAGAGAAATGGGAACTTCACTGAAATCTGGAACGATCAGAGCCGTCGGCGGTCTTCGGGACAAGAAGGAAGAGCGCTCTACCAGCGAGAAGAGAACGCGTGGAGTGCGGATTTAGGGAGTTTCTTCAAACTCCTTGAGGAGTAGTGGTTTTATCAGCTGCCAGGTTTTGTCTTCGTTTAAGTACGATGTTAATGTTTCGGTTGCTTGAGGCCTTGAAGGCTGGTTGATCAATTCAAACCTTGGGCCCGAATGTTTGAATTTGAGACCTGAGCTTGAGTCATTATCGAGTTCTACGGACTGTTTGGGTTAAATGTGTGATGAATGGTTCAATAAATCATGTATTGATTTGAATGAAATGAGAATATGGCGAGAAATACGGAGTTCACAAAGTGAGCCCGATGGTATGTTTGATAGGAATAGTAAACGAGGGTTTTACTGTTCCCGAAACAGTGATTTCAAAAAATAAATTTTGTGAAAATATGTGTTTGATGGAGTAATTCAAATCGAATTGCTCGTGTTTGATCATTAGCCCAAGTGAGCTAATTTTGATGCATGAAATGAGAATTTACATGACATGATTGTGTGAATTGGATGTTTGTAAATATATGCATGTTTATATATTTACATGTGAATTAGGCTGTATTGGAATTTGCGTGCATGCGTCATTATCTTATTCCCCAGGCAGCCACAGGGTATGAGGTGAGTGTGAGATGAGAGTCTAGAGAAAAGGGTTGGGAGGGTTGTCTAAAATGTTGAATGGAGGAGTGTGTATCCAGTTAGTTCAAACTAAAAAATATCCTTGTCGTCGGGAGGCTTGACCAGATTGATATATATCGGAAGGTAGTCCACATATAAAAATATCAATCGTCAAAGACGGCCCAATTGATATATATCGGAGGGTAGTCCACATATAAAAATATTAGTGTCGGAGGCAGCCCCCGAGTGATATAATATCTCGGAGGGTAGTCAAAATATCGCGTCGGAGACAATCCGCTCTTAGATCGGAGGGTAGGCCGAGCATGCAAAATAAGCTTTGTTTTGAAATTAGTAATTCTCATGCGAGGGGCTTAGGCGAGTGTGAGGGAGAATCGTGAGGACTTCGGGTACGAGATGATGGAGTTAAGGCGTTCAAGTAGGATCATGCATTTGCTTGGATGTGTGTGTTTATTTTGGAGCATTGCGTATGCGGCTTGGGTGGAAGTGGCGCAGAGGCGATTCCGCTGCGGCGTGCTTCGCCCGTCGTGAATTTATTATTTCGGTGCGAGGGAGCGCACGGGGAGACGGCTCATCATAGAAGCCGCTTTAGAAGAAAGTCGAGTTGTGGCATGGGTTTTGTGATGTACTACATGTATTAGGATTTTAGATTTTAATATGTGTTGTATAAGAGTAAAATTTTAACTCTTGTAACTATTGTATATAGTTGGTATGTTTATGAGTATTGGTTTATGGGCCCAAGAGGCCGTTTCTACTCATGTGATTTTTGATTGGGACAGGTGATGTATTTGGGTAGAGCTCCAGGTACAAGGAGACTATGCGGGTGCACTACCTGAGTGGCGTCGGGTAACTCGACATCCACTTGTATTCATGAGTTGTGGGTAGTCAACGGACCCCGGAGTTTGGGGTGTCACAAAATGGATCTTCATATCATAAAAATCCCGAGGCAGAGCGTTTTCTTTTAGAAATTAGGTGTTGATGAATTTTGAAAATCCTGAAAAAATTCTTAACATTTATTTGATAGATGAGGATTTTCTAAAAAAATTATATTGATTTTCCTCAAAGGGGCATTTACAATGAAAACATTGTATACTAAAAATGCTTTAAGCTACCATATCTTTGTATGGAACCATTCCCACATGGTTAATAATTAATTCTCTTTAAAGAATTTCTAAGAAAAAATACTGTTATAAAAAACATTACCTTTTCATACCATTTAAAAGATATGCTTTCAAAAATAAGTCTAATGCTATTTTCCCGCAGGTGTTTGGCTTGAAGGAAAATTAAAAAAAACAAAAAATTCTTCTTTTTTATCAGTGTGGTACTTTTTCTTGCTACAGATTATTTGCAGTCTCTATGGATTTGAAGTTGTTGGAAGTTGGGAAGAGGCTGCATGAGAAGCACAATGGGCTTTCAGCAAATCCCAATGTTGTAGTCTTCAATAAGTTGGATATATAACTGAATTGGGCGATATCTAAGTGTTTGCCGAGTGTTCGAAGAAATGCCGGACAGAACCTTGGATGCTTGGAATAGAATGACCTTGGGTTTGGTGAACTGTATCTTTGGACCGAATTTGGTATTGATGATTAATATTGTTAGTTTGTAAAGAAAAATTAATCCATATTTTTGTGCTGCTTTCGTCATTGTGACTATCATAATGCAAGACAAGAATTGTTAACAAGTTTAACTTGTTATGTTTGACATAGGCAATATTACCAATCTAAATTCTTCACTCCTTTCTATTATCTTCTGGGGGAAAAGTAGAACAAGGTATGAGATTCAGAGCTAGAAATATTTGGTATGTTATCAATCGGAAATTATCTTTTACTTTCCACTGGTTTCTAATGAACCAAACACATCTGCAGGCTTGGTTCTCACATTTACTTATGCTTATAAATGGGTGCTTTCTTGTTATTTGCATTAACTTGTGTTTCTAGTTTATTACGCCATTGTAAGACTGCTGATAGCTTAAGGAACTATGTTGGTGACGTGGGTTCCTCTTGTTTCTGTGTATTGCTGCAGTTATCACCTATTTAGAGATGATGATATATTGGGAAGACATAATTTAACTTTTGATTCTGTTAAAGTTTAAAAATAAAAAAGAGTGAGAAGGCTTGAAGAACACTGTACATACCTCTTTAGTTCATTATGGCGCCAATGTTGATTTGTTATTTTGAGTGATCATATTTGAAAAATTATTCTTCGCTATATATTCTGATGGCTAAAAATAACAAGAAAATCCATGACTACATGCCTGCATCCAGAGATAAAATCCGGGGATGAATAAGAATTGAAGAACTTCTCAACATCATCCACGGTTATGAACCATCCTTATGGTCGGGGTCAACCACAAACCACAACTATAAGCTATCCTATAGCCGGGTCAACCACAAACCGCTGTTATAAACCATCCTATGGTCGGGATCAATCACAAACCATATCTATAAACCATCCTATTGCTGGTGTCAACCATAAATCGCAGCTATAAGCATCCTATGGTCGAGGTCAACCACAAATCGCAGCTATAAAACACCTTATGGCCAAGGTCAATCACAAACCATAGCTATAAACCATCCCTATGCTTGGTGAACAATTGAAGAGCCTATAGATGTGTTTTGTGAAGTGGCTGCATCCATAGGATTTCTCAACACCACCTATAACCATACCATGCTACGATTGTCTACATCCATAACCATATTTTATAGCTGCATTATATACTACGATGACCACGGCTAAGGACTTTTTTCCTTGTAGTGCATCTTTGCTCTATGTCAAGGTTGTTAAGAAATTTGCAACAATATATAATTTAACCTATTGCCTAAATTAGTCCTCATCCAAGAACCCTAATTGAATCCAAAATAAAATCCAAATATGAATTTTTGTATCCCTAAAAAGTTTAAGAATCTAATTTTCAATTTTATTTGTTGAAAATAATGCAATATCAATTTGAAAATTATAAAGTATTTTATTTACGTGGATATAAATATATACAATTTAGCATTTATACCTTGATAAAATAAAAAATAAAAAATTGTACATCATCTTGTAGTCTCAAATTGTTGCTTTTTACATGTCACCCAACCTATTCAAGTATAGAAAAATATTAGTTCATATTTAAAAATTTTATAGAAAAATAGAAAAATAATAAGGTCATTACACCTAATTATTAACAAATAAATTTATTAATACAACTCATAAAAATAATCAAGAATTTTATTCAAATGACAAAATTTTAAAAAAATACACAAATTTATCTTATTTTGCTAGCTGAATCTTTAATGAGTATAATTGTCAATATTGTAGAACTAAAACACACATTAAGTTGAGTGAATATCTCTATTTTGTAAACCAAATAGAGAAATAATTATTCAAAATTCTCTAATTTTTGTCATAGAGTAACAATAATGCCTAACATTAGGGGCTCTATCACGTATTCATGTTTCTTCACAATTTATATGGAGTCATTTATACTTCGACTTTGATTTTGAGCCCTATGTTTTCAAAACGTGAAATTTCTTAATAACCTTTTCGTATCTTACTTGTACAAGGATAACTAAACAAATAAATTATTAAAAATCTATGAGAAATTAGTTGATCATTGAAGGAAACATCATTACCTTTAGTAATACTTTGTCGGAAAAAAAAATCTATTACCTTTAGTAAGTAAGTCACACTTGTTGCAATGACATCACCACTACACATTAAAACGACGAGGAAGGTTGTAAACATTTGAAAAAAAAAATCACATTTAAGGCTTAGGAAGTTTATTCTTAAAGTAGACAATCAAACACTCTTTGTCTATATATGAAGTTTATTTATTTAATTTTAAGGTCCCATTGAATGCATCATCAATTTAACTTGTTGCCAACATAATTCTCATCCTCATCTAAGGCTGAGATAAACAACATGACTGTATATTCCACATATTAGAGTTGCATTCATTTGGGAAGTAATTCATACCTGATTGACTTTGTCAAGGGAAGGTCTTTTGATGCTTGACTAATTACACCACCTGAAGAAATGGGAAAACAATGTGAGCTATGGGATTTCAGAATCTCTCCTTAACTATGGTAGAGCTACAATGGATGCAACAACGCAAAGAATTCCACTGGTTCATCTTCTTTAACAATTCGTAAATATCCACAACTCAAAATGCACAATTAAAACACCTAAGATATCATTCAAAAGCTAATAAACATTTTTCTATTGGCTATATGGGGTGTATAGAGAAATGGATGGGGTGTAAATAGAATCTCTCTTTCTCAGGTTCTACTATTAATAGAAGAAGGCTATGTAAAGAACACAAAAAAGACTTTATTAATAATATATCTTTTTTCTATTTATACTTAGGGTTCCTTAGGAGAATTACCTTTATATCCTGATTTTAATTTAAAATAATTATATTTTTTTTCTACCCTTTAAAAAATTACAGGTATCACAGGAGAAATCTTTTTCCTTTGTGGAGAATGTCAAGCAAACACAGAGAAGAGGGGAGAATACGGTCTAGTTGAAGTTGGGTGACAGGGAATTAAGACGTAATTTGATATGGCTAGAAAGATGTCGAGCAAGTAGATGGGAGGATCATTCTACACCCCTATCGAGTGCCGAAATTGTCAAGAGGAGTATTAGCACTCTAGAAAATGGATGGGAGTGTCTTGGTTTCAGAAATGGGTTGAGGACTACTATTGTTTGAGTTTGAGATGGTTCGTGACAATGATCGAGTTCTAGCCATAACCAAAAGAAGACTCTTTGTTAGAAAAATGAAAGTCAGAGGTGAGTTGTTTTTTGAGTAGGGAATTGGTTACTAAGGCTTGTGTGAGGGTGGTGGGTTTGCCCTTACATCCATGAACGTGTGAGATTTTCAAGAAAATAGGGGATGGTTGTGGTGCCTTTTTATAGATTGATGAAGAAACTTTATCTTGTTCTAAAATTCGTTGGGCGAGGATATTAGTGAGATTGGAAGAGAAAGAGGTTCCGAGTTCAATTTAGATTTTGTTGGGGGAATGGAGCTTCGAGGTTTAACTATCATGGGAAGTCTCACCCATAATCTTAAAAGGCATAAGTCACACTAATGCGTAAAGGCCTCTTGGAGCTTTGAGGCACAAAGTGCACCTAAGGCGCAAGACGCTTATAGGGCGCAGACTTTTTTATCTTAGGTGCACCCTATGTTGCATATACATTTTCTCAAATATATATAAATAAAATAATAATTTATTATCAAATATCATCTTCAATTTCAATCCAATCAATAAAAAACATATAAATTTATGAAGGTTAAAAAGTTTCTATTTTTTGACAAATTTTTTTCTACAATTTGTTGGCTATTTTTATTGTTTTTATGCATTTTCTCTCGTTCTATGCAGTTGATACAATGGTTGAGAGGGCTACTGTTTATTTTCCAGTTGGATAAAAGGCCAAAATAGGGGGCTAGAGGTCTTGGAGTCATGAAATCCAGTTCGTGATGTTGCCTTTTTTGGGACCGAAACAACGTTGCTTTGGCTGCTCTGAGGCTTTTCTTTTAAATTTAGAGAACTTGTCAAAACAACTTTGTTTTGGTCTCTTCGGGCCCAAAACGATGTTGTTTTAGTCTCTCCCATTTAAAAAAAAATTAGGGCTGCCTCTATTGTAGCCCTCGACGCTGATAAAAGGTGAAGAAGACAACTTACCTGAAAATGGTCCAAGTTGGATAGGCGCACCTAGGATGAGCTTTTGGGCCTTGGTGAAGTGAGAAGTTCGCGCCTTGTTGCCACCTTGCTGAAGGGGCGTTGCCTTGCGCCTAAGTGCCCCTTAGGTGTGTCTTTCACAATTATGGACCCACCCACGGTGGCAAAGACTGCATTAGAAGTGATGATCGCTACTTCTGCTTGAGAAGGATCCAAGGAGGAAGGTCATGATTCCTCAAGCGTCAAGCCTTGCGGGTGTGGCAAGAGGAGGATTGGGAAGCACGATTCCATGGTTGACATGTGTTGATGGGCGATGATGGGAGGCGGAGGCGTACAGGATGACTCTCTACCATACTTGTTTGCAACTGGTAGGAGGGCAACATGAGAGAGGTAGGTCTAGGAGACCAGGAGAAGCCTTTGGAGGCCTCTGGTTTTGTGGGTTTGGGCAAAAACAAGACCTATAGTTGGTTATGGATTGTTGTAAGAGAGTAGGTGGAGTTGGGCCTAATCTTTGGCAAGGACAGGAGTTGGAGCTCCCTAGGCTTGTTTGCCGGGGAAAATTGGAGTCCCACTTGGAGTAGGAGTTGGTTTGCAATTATAAAGGTCGTCCAAATGGAGTTAGGCCTGTCATTACTAGGGCCAAATGCCCTGGGCTCCAGTAAGGGCCATCCCTTAGGTACCGTTGTTGATTGAAGAGAAGGAGGAAGAAAGGAGAAGATGATGTTTATAGGCCCAATGTCACCCGGGTATGTTTCGAGAGACCTTGTGGAGGGCAAGACCCACTTTTCCTTTTCTTATCCCCTTATTTTCTTTTTGGCCGGACCCACACTACAAAATGGTCTTGCGGCTTGGGTGGGGTTTTGAATGGGGTTGCTTCAGATCCTCACTTGATTGGGGAATGAGAGATCTCTCTTCAACCCCCACAAATAATGGTGGCAAATGGGAACCAGTAGGAAGAGGTATCAACAAGGGAAAGAGAAGTTGTAGGGGAGGGAAATGATTTCGGCGGAGATGGTAAGGACAAGGACTCAATCTCGATTCAAGAGGATGATAGAGAGAGGCAATGGAAGGATGGAAGCTCAACAAAGTTTAGTGGGTTTCTAGTCTTCTCGATTGAGGGTTATGAGGAGGAAGTGTTGGATCTCCTATGATGAATTAAAAAAAGAAGGGAAGTAGTAAGATCGTGAGGGTGTTTAGCAACCACAAAATTTGACAGGGAGCTAAAGAAGCTAGAGTGGTCTGTTAAGGATAAAGGGGCAAGTAGGAAGAGCTAGTATGTCAAGAGTGAAGGAGTTTTCAGAGGTTAAGATAAATGAATTTGAAAATAATTTCTTGGAATGTAAGGGGTGCTAATGACATGGTCGAGAGGAAGATCATCAAGGATTTTTTAAAAAGCCAGAGGGTGGATGTGGTATGTTGGCAAGAAAGCAAAATTAAGGATATGAATTAGAGGATGGTGAGAAGTCTCAGACTGGGGATATTTCTGGGTTGGGGAGCTGTTAATGCTTTGGGGGCTTTAGGCGTGATGATAGTCTTTTAGGTTATCAGGGTGCTCAAACTGGTTGGGATTGAAGAGGGAAAATTCACTATCTCCTACCTTTTCAAGAATATTGAGAATGAGATTTAGTTGACTTTTGCTGGGGTTTATGGACCTTGTTCCAAAAGAAGTCGGGAAAAGACATGGCAGGATTTATAGGCTATAAGGGGACGATGAGGTGGTCCTTGGTACATTAGAGGGGATTTGAACATAATAAGTTTTCCAAATGAGTGGAATAGGGAAGGGAGAACTTCTCAGACGATGAGGAGATTTTCCTAGGTGATTGATGACTTGAATTAAAAACCCTCCCACTTTGGAAAGAGGATGCTTCACATGGAGAGGGCGCCTAAACAACAAAAGAATGGCGAGATTAGATCGGTCATTGAGGAGTGGGATAGCCTCTTCGGCAACGTGGTATACAAAGCTTGCTAGTAAAACCAATTTCTGATCGCTCTCCTATTTGATTGAAGGGGGTCGAGGGATGGTCAGAGGCCCTTCTCCTTTCTGCTTTGAAATTATGTGGCTGAAGGAAGTGAGCTTCGTGGACTTAATCAAAGAATGGTAGCAAGGGATCAGTTTTGAATGCTCTAGTAGCTTCATTCTTGCCCAGAAGTTGAAGGCACTCAAAGTTAAATTAAAAATCTGGATTTTTGGAAGGGTAGAGACTAATAAGGGGGAGGCCTTAAGTTATGTGAAGTTTTGGGATGAGCAAGAGAGTACAAGAATTTTCTATGGAGGTGCAGGCATGGTAGACAACAAAAGACGACTATAAGAAATGGGCTTTGATGGAGAAAATATTTTGGAGACAAAAGTCAAGACAATTTTGGTTGAATGAAGGAGACAGGAATAAGGGGCTTCTTCCATAGGACGACAAATTCTTGGAGAAGGAAAAACACCTTGCAGAAGATCAAGTTTAATGGAAGTTGGCTAACTGAGGAGTTTGAGATCAAGCAAAGTATCTCTGGAGCTTTCTAGATGCTACTCACAGACCCTAAGGTCTGGTTATGCGAAACACCCAACAACTCATAGAAAATTAATAAGAATCAAAGCTCAACTATATACAAAAGGGTAATTTGATTTCATGGAACCTTCTCTACTCTCAAATTGCATTTTATGAGTTTCAAAAATGAGATAAAATGAAAAAAAACATTTCAAACTAGAAGAAAGAACAATGAAAAACAAATCTATGTATAAAAACAGCCCAGGGATGATTCCCTTCTCTGGACTGTCCTCATTTTCTTTCAAAATCACTCTCCCCCCACAAAATGACTTATGCCCTTCCTTAAATAACTCCTCTACTACCCACCATAACTTCCTACTTTCAAAATAACTTCCCACTTCCTAAATAACTCCGCCCCTTATTCCCTCTGCCCCACCTTCATCTAAACTCTTTTCCCATTTCGGCTCCTCTCTATCACTGTCCCCTCCATCAATCCTCAAGACTGAAATTAGGAAACAACCTTTTCCTCTTGTTCAATTCCATCTTCATTGAGCACCACATCATAGCTTAATAGAAGAACCCTAAATTGGTCAGTTGGACATTTATGTTGGGGATTGAATTGTTGGCCACACTTGAAACAGAGGCCCTTTCATTGTCGTTCATCAAGCTTTGAACGAGAGAGATGTTGAACTCCTCTGAATAGTAGGGTTTAGGACGATAAAGAAGCTATTTGCCGTTGTATGGGTTGAAAATTATCCTTTTGTTGGTTGCGGGCCTGTGTAGACTGCACCCCTTGTGTGGGCTGTTTGGACTGCAACCATTGTGTGGGCAGATTGGGTTGAGTAATATTTGTGGCTAGGCTCAAGATAGTGGACTGATTGCCCAAGCCCACTTGTTTAAATTTGGAGTTGACTTGCACATGACCTATCTTCCCCATTTCTTTCATATCTACTGTGAGACTCAAATCCCTCTTTCTTCCCCAAGGCAACCAACCTCTACATTCTGAGCTATGGTAATGGTGCTCAACCTGGAATCTAGCCCTAACATTCGTACCCAATTTTTAATTTCTTCTTTCAAACCATTCATGAAATAACCTAGCTATAAGGAGTCTAATTCTCAAGGAATCAAGGAGGCAATTAATTCAAACTCATCCACATACTCATCCGCATTACCTCGTTGGCGCAAAGCAGTAAGCTGTTCATATGGGCTATAGTTTACTATACCACCAAAACGATTCAATAGCTGATGTTACAATGATTCCATGTTAGATCAGCATGCAACTCACAATCCATGTTAAATAAATAGACCTCAATACCCTCCATACAGACATAAGCCAAAGGAACTTGATGATAATATGGAGAATTATGGATCAGAAAATAAGTTTCAACCATTTTAGCTAACCACATGGATCTGATTTGAAAAAGGTAGGTAACTTGACATTCTTGGTAAAATGGGTCAGATCTTCTATTATTGAAGGTCTTCTAAGCCCCGGAGGTAGGTATCCCATGGGTGGAACCATGCGTCCAAGCAATAATTGCTATATTATTCTAGGTGAAATTGTGAATTGCTCAGGTGTTCCCCTTTCCTCATCCATTGCTGGTTGTTTGTCCAGGCGCTTCATCCCTTGGAACACCAAACCCTGAAACTTCTCCTGGCTTTCCTGCACCATCGCATGAAACTGTTCTTAGTTTTGTTGCATGATAGTAATTTGCTAATGCAAGGATTCTAGTTGGGTGGTGATGCTAAGAATTTGCTCTTCCTGTGCATCAAGTCGAGCTTAAGTGCATGTCTCCTCCCTCAATGATGAAGATCCAGTTGGTTGAACTAGTATTGCGAAACAACCAACTCATAAAAATTAACAAGAATCAAAGCTCTACTATATACGAAAGGGTAATTTGATTTCATGGAACCATCTCTAATCTCAAGTATTTCATATGAGTTTAAGAAATAAGATAAAATGAAAGAAAACATTTCAAACTAGAAGAAAGAACAAAGAAAAACAAATATGTGTATAAAAATAGCCCAGGGACGAATCCTCTTTCTCTGGCACAGTCCAGAGACCTCATTTCCTTCCAGAATAACTCTTCCCCCTCAAAATGACTTCTACACTTCCTTAATAACTCCTCCACTAGCCAACATAACTTCCCACCTCCAAAAAAACTCATGCCCCACCTTAATCTAAATCTCTTTTCCCATTTTGGCTCCTTTCTATCATCTAGCACCCTTTAACTTTGAGGATTCAGTTTACTACTCTAGATGCATAAGAAGCTACAAGCCTTGAGAGGTCCTCCACATAAGAGGAGATTTTTGTTGCCCTGACAGAGTTGAATGGTGATAAGGCTTTTGGACCAGATGGTTTCACGGTAGCCTTCTGGAAATCTAATTGGGAAAGGGTGAAGGAGAGATTTTGGGAATATTAAAGATTTGTATGAAAAGAGTATATTTATAGAAGCTTAAATTCCACTTTTCTCATCTTAGTGCCGAAGAGAGTTGGGGCAGACGATCTAAAAGACTTTAGGCACATTAGCCTAGTGGGAAGCCTCTACAAAATGTTAGCAAAGTTGCTAGCTAATAGACTGAAACAAGTCATAGGGAAGAGGGTGTCTAAGGCCCAAAACACGTTTATGGAAGGGAGACAAATTCTTAATGTTGCTCTTATAGTTAATGAAGCCATTGATTCGAGTCTAAAAAGCAAAGAATGGGGCATTCTATGAAAGCTAGACATTGAGAAGGCTTATGTTGGGATTATTTAACTTTAGTCATGGAAAAAAAATGGGTTTTGGGAAGAGATGGATTGATTGGGTGAAGTGGTGCATATCCTCAACCTCCTTGGTGTTGGTCAATGATTGGGGTTGTGTTTGATTAGTTATAGCTTAAAGGCTAGAGGTGAAGAGGGGTCTCGAGTTCACTTATGCTATTCTCAGATAATACAATAATATGGCAAAATTGCATATTTGGGGATGCACTTTTATGCAGTTTGAGGTAGTCTTAGGTTTGAGAATAAACTCGGAGAAGAGTCTTATTTTTTTGGCGTGAGGTGTTGATAATACTGAATCTTTGGCATTGGAGTTGGGTTTCCATAGAGTCCAGCATCCAAAGTGGGCCTACTGTTTTTCATGATTTCTGGACCTAATATGAGTTCCAATTTTATCAAGCTATATATGGATGGATTCTAGACTCAAAGGGCTTTCCATAGAGTTTAAGAACATTCGAAACGGAGTTCGGACGAAGATGTTATGACCGTCCGAAGTTGGAGGCCAACAATAAAAAAAATGACAATTGTGTCCCACAGAATCAGCACCATAGCGTGTTGCTCCACTTTGGATGAATTCCCGAGCACGAAAGTTTGGAATTTGGATATCGTATTCGGAGATATGTTCTCTGCCAGTCACAGTTTACCACAAATTTGAATCATTTCAATTCGGATAAGTTATATTAGAAAAACAAAAACTTATGGGTTTGGAGAAATTTTGACAACATCTCATAAGCTGCAGAGTATTTCGTATGCAAATCTTTCTTAAATTAAAGGGATTACGATCATGGCTAGCGTCCACAGCCATGAAATGCAATATCTAAAGTAGGGTTCTTTTAGACCCAAATTCATCAAGGGTTTATGGTTTGATTTTTCTCCGTACAAAATTCATACGAAATAAAACAAAATCCATAAAAACCCATACTTCATACCAAAATCATACTCAAGGGAGGATTCCATACTCCTAACAAGTAATCACACTCTTTCGCAACTCAAACCTATTTCGAGGAGGAATTTCATATAAAAGTCCACAATTCATACCAACCCGTAACAATCCATGCAAACCATGCAAAAAAGTGTCTTGAGTTCCATGCAGAAACCTAGACTTAAATACCTTTCTTTGGATTTTCTCCTTCTTCTTCTTCTTTCTTCTTAACTTCTTCTTCTTCCCACTTCTCTCTCTGCAGTATGCTCTCCCCGAAAAATGAGAGACAATGGTCTCCTCTCCTTTTGATCTAAATTTTCCTTTTATTTACACTTTAGTCCTCATCTATTCTCTATTCACAATTTAACTTAACAAAATCTTAATTTGGCATACAATCTTTTATTCTTATGTCATTTGGGTCCCTATTTGGCAATTTACCAATTTACCCTTGCTTATCTTGTACAAATTAGGGTTCTCCCGTTTTATTGTTTGCATTTAAATTACGAAAAATTCAATTATACCCTACCAAAATACCACTGAAGCTTGTGTTATAAAGCGTAAGGCGTATTTTGGGGTGTGATATAGCCTAGCGTGCCTTGATCGTGTCTGTGTCATGGCTGTAAGTGTACGTGTGCTGGTTTTCAATGAGTTCTCCACAATTCATTCCACAAATATCAACACACATCTAAAGGTAGGCCTAGTGCCACCTTGATCCACTAATGCAATGTCATGGCTATAAGTGTATGTGTGCTGGTGTTTAGTGGGTTCCCCACAATTCATTCCATAAACATTCAACACATCAAAAGGTAGGCCTAGTGCCACCTTAATCCACAAATGCAATGTCATGGTTGTAAGTGCGCCTTTGCAGTATAGTGTTTAGTGAGTCATCAACAAGTCAAGTACATCTTAGGAAGGCATTCCAATTCTCCTTTTCCCACAAAGCAAAAATGGTAGGTCAATGACCCCCTAGCAAGGGTGGGAAAGGGAGCATGATAGCCTCAGGACAATCATTTGCCATCATAGGCTATGGAGTACAAAAGCATAGAGAAGATAATACAAAGAAGCGTGAGCATAAAAGAGGCTTTACAACTAAAAAATGCCAAATAAATGGCTAAAAAGTTCCCAAGTCAAAGTCTCATTAGTTCATGATTGTTTAGAAATGTCAAAGCTATATCATGGAGAAATCAAAAGAATGGAGAGAATCCCAATAGCCAAGGCAATGCTGGCGAGATACATCAATTTCCTATAATTCAAAACCAATCTGCGTTGATATAATGCATCAGAGAAGGCCTAAGGACTCGGCTTTTGTAGCAGATCTACTAACTTAGTAGAAATGAGCCTTTACAGCTTCACCCTACTCCACCAAAGAGGTCAGCTTTACCTTCTCCTTCTTTAGTTCTTTAATCAAGGCCCTAATACGCTCTTTATGAGAATCATATTCAGTGCATAGCTCACTCAACCGTTGAGTACCTTGTTTCTTGGCAAGTTGGGCCTGCTCAAACACTATTTTCTATCTTTTTAAGGCATCCAGTTTGGAGGAGATCTTCATATTGGATTTCAAAGCACAATCCAATGCAGCAAAAACATAAGAAGTTTAAGCTAAGGCCTCTGAAATGAATACCTTGGATTGAAGCAGTTTGGAAGCTGATGCCAACACCGCCAGAGTTGCACAGAAAGCATTCTTTTGAATTTACATTAGATAAAGAGCATATCAATCGAGCAAATGGCTCATGGTAGAGCAGTGCATCCGCATACGAGTCACTAAGTGCGCACTGGGGATTGGGGGGCCGGAGTGGTCGAGGTCTACTAAGACAAATCAAAGATAAATCCATCTACGCATATTTGAAAATCTTTATGCGAAAAATGGAAAATATAAGACAAGGGAAAAAAAAATACAAGAAAAATATAAAGGTGAAGAACAAATCGGAGAGGGAATAAGTTGGAAGTATGCTCATAATGACCTTCTCCAACGGCTGTGGCCCTTTCATCCAAAGAGTCTTCTACCATCTCTGTCTCATCGGGTGCACTACTAGTATCTCGTGAATCATCCTCGATTGAGGCCTCTTCTCCGAAGGTCAACCCATGCTCACTATTCTTAAAGGGATCTTCCATTTCTTCAACTTCAATGGGTCATCAACAGTATTGGAGAAATCAAATTGATGAGTTAGTGATTACTACTCAAATAGTGCTATTTTGCACCCTATTTAATACAGGTTTTGAGCACTTTTTGCATAGTAATCAGCCTAATTAACCTAGTTGGCATGTTAAGGACCTTGCAATGCTACTAATCAAATGTTATGACAAGTTTTGTCCTTTTTGCAGGCTATTTATACCATAGATAAGGATTCAACTCAAGCATGAAGAATCGTTTGAAGTGAGGTAGAAAAAGGAAGAACTTAGAAGCGTCGGTAGTCCTTTGCAATTTCGCAAGGGTGCGGTACCGCGATGTTCTGAAATTGCACGCCCTTTGTTCCGCGTTTCCTGCGCGACTTTTGACTTCTTTTGTCACTTTTTGTCTCTTCCCAATTTGCTCCCATTGTAATAGTGTTTGTTTTGTTATTTTGTAATGGGGTTTGGCTATAAAAGCCCACACAAACAGAACATTATGGGAGACTTTTTCACTTTGGCTGAAATTTTTTGGGGAAGCTTCGGCAAGTTTCAGCTCTTTCTCATTTTCTCTCATTTTCCCTTACTTTCTCTCAATTTCTCACCAGCCAAACAACCTCTGAGGATGACAACTCAGAGGATGAACGGCTAAATCCCTTCCTTCCTTGAAGTAGGAGGCTACTAGGTAACGGATCTATGGTAAACTGAGGGTTCTCATGTTTTCAACGTAGGTATTCATCGACATTTATGTGTTTCCTTTGAACTCTAGGTTTAGATCCCTTCGATGCACCTTGAATGATCTGTATTTGATAATCTTTTAGGGTTTAGTGGATGCTTATTGTTAGATCCATTGAGATTCATTAGTTATCATCTATTAGTCATTAGAAGGTGAGTCGAGGAACTTGTTTTCCAGCATGCGAGACCAGCTAATGCTTAGTGAATACCACTTAACAAAGATAGTTGTTTTGGGTCAATTTTATAGCTAAATGAAGATCCGGTTTGGGAGATGACTATAGGTCATCCTCACCCCAATGCGAAGAAATGACCCAAAGCCTTGGTGCCACAGGAACCTAAGCTGGTGACTAACACTTCAAGGAGTTTTTTTTTTGTTTTTTTTTATTTTACTTCATTTTACTTTCAATTTCCAAACATTTCACCTCATTGTTTTTATCAAACCCCAAAATCCAAAACAAATTCACCAATTTGAACTTCATCATAGTCATTCTGAAGAAAACTCATCCACAGTGGGCGATCCACAGAGCCACTATACTACGAGTAACAATGCTCGACTATTTAGAGTATAAATTTTTTGTTGATTCGAGGATACCCATCTGGCACGCAGAATCAAATGAATTATTAGATTCTTAGGGGATGGTGCCCTGAAAGATGCAAATGACAACATACTGAACAATTATGATCCTCATCACAAATTCTGGTGAATTTTCTTGTATCATTCTTTTTAATATTTTATTGATAGTTCACTTAGTTTCATTTCACTATTTATCTCTTTTAGCTAACTTTAACCCTTTTTGGTAGCATTGTTTTTCTTTGCTTTGTTTGGTGTTTGCCCTGTTCTTGCTGCAGGAGTGCATGTTCCAGTGGATTAGGAATCCAGAAGGCAAGTTGATCAAAGTCAGCATTCCACAGGAACTGGGTTGTGAAGTGGGCTTGAATAGTTATCAAATGGAACCCCCACATGAAGAGCAGCAGAGCCAGCAGGGAGTGGAGAGGAACCTCAATGCATTTAGGTCCATGAGGGATCACATGCACCCTCCATGGGTGAGAGCACCCTCCTGCATTGTGCCTCCAACTAATGCACCATATGGCGTGCCACAACCCTAGTTGGGGAACCACCCAAATTTCTCATGGAAAGCCAAGACACCGCGAGTATGCGCGCCGTAACCACTCCATGTGTCTTGACTCCTCGATTAACTTCTTCAGTTGAGCAAACAATACGAACTTGAGCAAATTGGTGGGTACTTTTATAGAGGAGCAGAAAGTGGTGAATGTCCGAGCAAATCAAAGAATTTATACTATGGAGAGTTCTCTTAACCAAAGATTAGATGGGCTTTAAAATGACTTGATCAGAAAATTGACAGCAAGCGTGCTCCATTTCGAGCCGCAATCGGCGGCATGTTCATCGAGGAGAGAATCGAGGAAGAGTGCTGATTGACACCACGGTGGAGGGCATTAAACAACGACTCTGAGAAGAGTTGATAGAGACTTTGCGAGAATTTTACGAAGGGGGTTATTTGAATCCTAGACATTTTCTTCTTTTTGTCCATCGAGAAGAAAGAATGAAGCAATCTCTAGGTGATGACGAGGAAGAGGCGGTGGAAGAGCCACTAAGCTTATTCTTAAATCACTTCCCACAAAAATGAATCCTAGTGCCACTGCCTAAGCCACCAACAGTCCTTTGCCCGGCGACACCCTCTCGACCTAGTGCATCGCCTACACACATGGCATTCACACGAACTCTTGCTAAAGCGAAACCATCCCATCTGCCTTTGCACGCACAAAATTTTAGGATGTTAGTGGCTGCGAATTTCAAACTTCCGTAGCCACTACATCACGGACATTAAGACTACTCATCTTTGCATGGCCGCAGTGGATGACTCATATTGAAATCATCTGGTTCGGATTGGAGCACACGGACCTCAGCGATTCCACCCGACTCCACCGGTTTCGGCGACACCCCTTTGGAGACGACAAGGGGTTTCCCTCCTTGGCCTCGAGGCAGCTTGGTTTGGGGAGGACTAGATCTCCCCACTTTTTATTTTGATTCGGTTTATTTTATTTTGATTTATTTAATTTTTCTCTTTAGATTTTTCTAATTTCAATTTAATCTTTGTTTTTTAGCTCATTTTCATTTTCTGCATTTTTTAATTTTCTGACTTATTTTTGTAGGTTTGTTCTTAATTTCTCTAGCAAAGGGGTCAGGCAAAACCCGATGCCCGCGAGTTTGCCGAAATTTCCGCAGAACGAAAATTTTCCGCGACCTCTACGAAATTTGGCGGGATCACTATAGCATCAAATGCGGCCTGCGAAATTTTGCGACCCAGCTAATGGGATCTGTAGACGCACACTGTAGAGCACTATAGTACCCACTAAAAGTTAAAAAAAGGAAAAAAAAAAAAAAAGAAAAAAAATTTATTTGTCTTTGAAAAAGAAAAATAAATAAATAAATTTCGCAATGCGAATTTTCGTAGTTACGAAATTCTACACTCCTATTTTCTTTTGGTCATAACTTTTTCATCCGAACTCCGTTATGGGTGATCTTGGTATCGTTGGAAAGCTTAGAGGGTGTAGAATTTAAATATAGCCAGAAGGAACACTTTTGAGATTATGATAAAGGTGTAATTTTTAAAGGCTCGATTGGTCGCACCCAACCTCTCTTTTCTTCTTCCAACTTGATCGTTTGAGCGAATGGAATTAGATAAGACGCCTCTTTTGGGAAGCATATTTTTATCTTTTTGATTTCCATTCTTATAGCATGATCATATTTTGCATTGTTAATATTTTGGTTTAACACTTTACCTCTCTTTTGTTTATTGTTTCATGTGGTTCCTCCTATCCGCAATTGGCTGCATTTCTCTAAGGAGGTATCACTTCCTCCCTTAAATTTCCATTCCATTACCACATTGAGGACAATGTAGAATTCGGTTGGTGGGAGAGTTAAGGAAGGAAGTGTTGATTTATGTTTTAAGCAAGTCTGTTTTATGTAGTTGAATGACTTGCTAATTAGTTAGTTTTTTTTTTTTACAATATAATTCATGTCTTTAGTTTCTAGTTCATGCTTTTAGTTTCTCATTTTCAGAAAACTTTTTTTTAATGCCTAGCTTACAATATGAGAAATTGAAATTTTGTTCCAATGTTGTTGATGTTAGAATGGTGTTATGCTTAGTTGAGTTGATAACCTGTTGAAATTCTTATTATATTTAACATTTTTTTTCCACATTGAACTAACCACACATTGTGCACATTAGATTTCATTTATAAATTTGAGAAAAAGCGCCTTGTCTTCCTAAGCCTGCCAAAAGTCAGACCCTAGTACACTTTGACCTTTAATAGGTTAGGACCCTTGAATAAAGACCAATGAGTCTTTCAAGAAAAGAAAAAGAAAAGAAAAAGAAAAAGAAAGAAAAAGAAAGAAATTGTGACACTGCGCGCCACGAGGCAGAGCACGGTCCCGAGGGGTATATGGGCGAAAGTCTTTAAAGCATGGTGTACTAGCCATTAGTTGGGGTCGCCAGCTTTTGTTGCTCGTTACATTGGTGGATAGGTGGAGTTTAGCAAATTGTAGGTGCTGGAGTTTCGAACTCACTAAAAGTCCGGGGTGAAACCTGAAGAGTTTATGGTTGAAAGATCCTTATGACTTGATGCCCTAAACCTTAATTGGTTGGGAGTCATCGATGGACCCCCGTTACATGGACACTTGTGAGTTCGATACCCTCAACATTGCACCCCTACGAAAAAAAAGGAGTTATGGAATAAAAGTGGGTCCTGATCTATTAAGGTTGGTTAGTCTGCTAGGTTGGGGAGAGGGCCGGTTTGTTGATTATTTTGAAAACCCAATCAGGGTTAACACTTAGGTTTTTGTGGAAGGTGGGGTTGGTTCTTTAGGACGACCTTGTTTTGATACTTGATTTTGCATAGCACACACTCTTCCTGAGATGGTCATTGGACAGGGCTTTGATAACTTGCACTACAGGTTGGGTTTTATCACTTCATTGATTTTGAAAACCATTTTTGTGTAGATATATTTATAGCTCATCTTGCCTTTACTTGCTTTCTTCTTAACTTCCGTTTGTTAAGGGGCCCAGCGATATTAGGTTAAGGGAGTGATTACTACTCGGAAATAGTGCTATTTGCACCCTTATTTATCTGAGTTTTGAGCACTTTTTGCGTGTGTCGACCTAATTAACCCAGTTGGCATGTTAAGGACCTTGCAATGCTACTAATCAAATGTTATGGAAAGTTTTGTCGTTTTTGCAGGCTATTTATACCATAGATAGAGATTCAACTCAAGCATGAAGAAATCATTTGGAATTAGAGTAGAAAAAGGAAGAACTAGAAGAGCGATGTAGCAGTCCTTGCAATTTTGCAAGGGTTGCAAGGCTGCGAGAGCTACAGTGCACAGAAGCCTGTGAATTTTCGCGATGGGCTGCGAGGTACTTGCTGCCTGCGAAATTGTGCGCCCTTTGTTCACGTTTCTGCTACTTTTGACTGACTTCTTTTGTCACTTTTTGTCTCTTCCCAATTTGCCCCCATTGTAATAGTGTTTGTTTTGTTATTTTGGTAATTTGTAATGGGGTTTGGCTATAAAAGCCCCCAGACAAGACATTGTAAGTAGACTTTTTCACTTTGTACAGATTTTTGGAGGGAAGCTTTCAGCAAGTTCCTGCTCTTTCTCATTTTCTCTAATTTTCCCTCACTTTCTCTCATTTTCTCACTAGCCAAACAACCTCCGAGGATGACAACTCAGAGGATGAACGGCTAAATCCCTTCCTTCCTTGGAAGTAAGGAATTTCTTGGAGCAACGGATCTATGGTAGCGAGGGTTCTCATGTTTTTGGTAGCGGTATTCATCGACATTTATGTGTTTCCTTTGAACTCTAGGTTTAGATCAAGGTTTTCAAAGGCGTTTTCAGAAGGCGGCATACGTCGCGCGCCTCGGGGCGGCGCGGAAAGCGCCTCGGCGTTCGGAAGAGCTTGACACACGATAGGCGTCGTTTTTCGGTCAAGCGTCTTCGGCGGCTGATCGCGCCTTTCACGCCTTGAAGAGGGAGCGTACGCTTGGGGAGGCCTTGAAGGATAAACAAAACCCGGGTCCGCACAGAAAAAAAAAGAAAAAGCAAACTGTTTTGGGGAGATTCGGGAGAAAAGTGGAACCTACCTCTCAATGGCTACTGATCATCTTGGCTTCATCTCCTCGGCTTCATCTCCAGGTATGTCACGTTTTCTGCTCCTCTTCATCTCTTCATCCTATCTCTCTTCAATCTCTCCCTCTCTTCATTTCTCCATCTCTCCCGAGCCTTTTCTTTCCCTTTCCCATCTCTCTTCATCTCTCACCCGAAAACAACCCCTGCTCCTCCTCTTTGCTGTTTAATTTTTTTTCTCTTCATCTCTCAGCCGAAAGCAACCCCAGCTCCTCCTCTTCTCAGCCGACAGCAACCCCTGCGCCTCCCCTGCTCCTCCTCTTTAGCTTTTTAATTTTTTTTTCTCTTCATCTCTTACTCAGTCACCCGAAAACAACCCTACCCCTGCCCTCCTCTTTGCTTTTTATTTTTTATTTTATTTAAGTCGAGGGAGAAGGATATCCTCCCACCTTTGCCCTCCCACACCGCCTCCCACCTTTTTGCCCTCCTGCCCCTCCCTCCACATCTTCATCACATCACCAGGAACCAACCCCCTCTCCTCTTTTGATTTTTGATTTTGATTTTTGTTACAATTGAAAGGGGAGAAGTTGTCTTCTTCCCATTTTACGCATCAATTTTTTTTTGTAAATCAAATGACCCTTTCTTCTAAAAAAAAAATATTGGTTTTAAAATTTAAATCAATTAAATTACGAATTTCATTCTTAATTTCCTCTTAAAAAAATATTGGCTTTTAAATTTGAAACCAATTAATTACGAATTTCATTTTTAAATTCCTTTTAATTATGTCTTGTTATTATTTTTTAGTCAATTATATTGTTATATAGAAATGTGAATATTATTATTGGTGTTTTTTTTAGAATGAGTTCCTCCGATTCGAAAAATTCAAGAAAAGATTTTGTGTGGAAATATGTTATTGAAGTTTAGGGAGGCTTGATATTTGAGATGTAAATTTTCTGTCAAAATGCGCGGGAGGGTGAATAGACTGCGAGAGCGCATCCTTAAGCGGAACTCATCATGGTATGAAACCATGCCCAAAGTTAGTGAAGATGTTAGGTGGAATCTTGAATAATTAGCCAATTTAAGGATCAAAAAACGAAAAGAAATGAATTCTTTCGAGAAATTGGTATGGTCGAAGCTTCAATGCATGAGAGTGCCTTATCAGCTGTGTCGGTGCCTTAGGGAGTGGGAGTGGAAGTGGGAGTGGGAGTGGGAACCTATTCCTAGAGGGGACCTATGGATAAATTTACCTCTTCGCAGCCTCGTAATCTTTGAATTGAGGTGGAAGCAAGAAGAAAGGAAGGAAGTGTGTAGAAAAATTGGTAGGTTTATGTATTGAGGTCTCCCATTCAACACTTTGTGGAATGATCATATTGGATTCCTATGATGGATCTTTACATTTGCAAAAATTTGGCCGGGTTTAAGCCTGCATCTATGCACAGATGAGGACATGGATTCTTAAGAAGAGGTGCATGACCTAAGTATCGTTATGGAAGATCACTTAAAAAAGCTTGGAAAGCAATATGGATGTTCGATTATGTCGAGATGGTTGGACCAGAGATGGAAAGAAGTAGGTGTCTTATAAATTTTTTAGTGAATAGTCCTGGCGGCACTTAGTTTTATGAAATCAATTGATGCTTACGATCTGATAAAAAATGGGGGGAATTGATGTTGCGTATGCGTGGCGTGGTTGAAGAAATTGGGAGGAGAGTGTTGTGCGAGTCATCGATAATGCACCCAATTATGTGAAGAATCTTTGGAATGAGGGAACATGGAAAAAAAGGAAGATTGTAATTGGACTCCTTGTCTTGCACATTGATTTGATGTTGGAGGATATTGGAAAGGTAAATGTTCGCGATCTTCTGAAACTTGCTGCGAAGCTAGGCAAGTAGTGAAGTTCGTATATGGCCGTACTTAGGTTCTTAGGCAATGAGAACATTTACAAAATCGTGAGGCTTGCTTCGTCAGAAAGCGATTACACGGTTTGCTGCTTGCGTTTCTTACTCTCGAAAGCCTTTATAAGCAAAAAGCAAGCTCTTATATGATGATTACCGCCGAGAAAAATGGTGTTCGAACAAATGGGCTAAAAAGGCGAGGAAGGTGTGAAGCTTCGAGAAATACGGTGTTGTTTGATCCAAATTTTTGGCCTCATGTTGCTTTTGCATAAAGACCAGCTATTCGGAATTAGTTAGTGTGCTTGAGAGGTTGATTTAGAGGAAAGGCCGACCCGTAGGTTATATTTATGGTGATGGATTACGCTGGGAGAAGATTGCATTTAATTGTGGGGGCGTGGAGGAGAGAAAATATGAGCTGATTGGAGAAAAATTGATGCAAGATGGACTCTGACCGTCGGCTCACGTCTGACCAGGTTCTTATCTTAATCCTCAGTGCGGTATGGGGATAAGTTCTCTAATGTTGATGAGGTGAGGAAGGAGATTATTTGAATGCATGGATAGGATGTTGGATTATGAAAACGTTTAAGGCGACATTAGTTGAATTTCGTTGACAACAATGGAGTGAATTTGGGATCGCGTATTGCAATTGATTCTCACCGACATTAAGAAGTCTGAGTTGGTGGATGCGTTTTGGGGTTCAACACGAGTTGCAAAAAGTTCGCTATTCCGAGTCCTTAGCCTTACTTGTAGTGCCCGGGATGTGAAAGAAATTGGAGCACATTTGAATCGGTAATATTTCTATTTTTTGTAAATTTTTATCACGTATATTTCTATTTCAATGTTAAGAACTTTATTCCATTTTAACACGTAAATTTCTTTCATTATTTGGCAGATACATACAAAAAAAAAGAAATAGACTTGAACATCAAGGTTGAATGCTCTGGTGTATGGAGTGCAACACTAAGATTGAGAGAGCAGTCTACAAAGGAAACAAAATGTTGATCGATTTTGATAGAGGAGATTGATTCGGATGATAGTGGATTGCGGAGAAAGAAGATCCTCCCTCCCCCTTGATCTTTGTTGAGCGGGGATGATGAGTTATTGATGATCTTTATTAGAGTTGTGTCATCCAACTCCCACGACGAGACTCAAGCATCATCGGGATCAGCGTGATTTGCTTCGCATTCCTGCAAAGAAACATAATGAAATTACCAAGTAAGTATACAAAAAAATTGAAGTCATAAATTTGATTAAATTTAATAAAAAACTTATAATATTTACACTGTTAATAATTTGCATCTTGGAAATGCAGTGGAGGCAGGCAAAGAGGAGTTCAGATTTGACACTAATTGATGAAGATGAAGATGAAAGATTTACATGAAATGGGGATACATGATGAATGTTTTCCTACTTTTGATACGTTGGATGGGGATGATGATGCCCTTGAAGAGGAGCATTTATATTGAAATCGTTTACTCTAGTTCTTATTTCATGACTTGGTTATGGATTTTTGTTAAAAGTTTGAAAGCTTTATTAGTATAGTTGAGATCTATTTTCTATTTACATGACTTTGTTATGGTTTATGTGTGAAAGTAGTGAACTAGTATGCTTTTTAATAAATTCTAATGAATTGTTTTCATGTTTTTATTTATGCTATTTTATTTTATATATTTTAAAATATTAATTAATTATATATTGTCTTCCTTTCAAAAGCTTACGCCTCAACGCCTCGAGAAACTACGCCTCGCCCTCCTATGAGCTACAAAAGCGCCACCTGTACTTACGCTTTTCGCCTTTTAAAACTTTTGGTTTAGATCCCCCTTCGATGCACAGCAGAATGATCAGTATTTGATAATCTTTTAGGGTTCGAGTGGATCTTTATTCATGGAATCAGCTGAGATTCATTCAGATTATCATCTATTAGTCATTGGAAGGTGAGTAAAGGAGACTTGTTTTCCACTGTCTAAGATCACTAATGCTTAGTGAATACCATATTCAAAGGATAGTTGTTTTGGGTCAATTTTTATAGCTAAGTGAAGATCCGGTTTGGGAGATGACTATAGGTCATCCTCCCAAGCCTTGAAGGAAATGACCCCGAGAAACCCCTCGGTTGCTTTAGGAACCTAAGCCTAGTGACCTAACACTTGAGGAGTTTCCTTTTTTTTTTTTTTTTTCGCCATTTTACTTTCGGTTCCAAACATTTCACCTCCTTGTTTTATCAAACCCCAAAATCCAAAACTAATTCACGATTTGAGAACTGTACATAAGTCGTTTATAAGAAGAAAACGTCCGTGGGGCGATTCTAGAGCCAGCCCCATCTTTGCATTAGCAATGCTACGACGAGGAGATATTAGGTATAAATTTTGTTGATTCGGGATGCACGCCAGGCTGCGAATCCCGGTTAGTACGTGCGACGACCACCTTAAGTTGGAAGAATTCCTCACATCTTCAGAAAGCTTGGACTTTTTAGGTCGACTATTGGAAGCAATATTCTTCTCGTCGGCCATCTTGAGTTTCTTGGTAGGCCTACTAAGAGAAGAAGTCAATCCTCTAGAAAAAATATAGAAATCAACATGAGGTAAATTTATGAATAAAAATGCAGCAAATGATTCTTTTACCTATAGTGGGCAAGCAAGAACTGAGGAGCTTGTCAAATATGATATTCCACCAAGTAGAGAAGGATTGAGCCATGGATAAAGAGGTAATCCCAAGGAGCATAAAAAGAGTTTGATATTCCTTAACCGGTTCTGTCTGAACTCGAATCTAGTAGCTAGACAAGCAAAGGAGAGCTAGCGTGGGGATAAAAAGTTGTTGAAAACCAGGCAAGCGGGCTTAGAGACAAGGGAGATAGGGCTATAGACTTGTCGGGGATGCAGACAGTGAAGATGAAAAGGCAAAGCAACCTATTGAGATAAGTACTCTACAAGTGGCACTAATAGAGGCGATGAGAATCTTAAAATCATGCCAATATGGTTGAGATGAAGCCAAAATCTGATTCCAAGTTGAGATGTGTACAGAATCAGGCCTCATAAATAAATATACCAGTGCTCGATCTACCACAACCCAAGAAGGATATAAGATCATCAGAGGACATCGTACGTAGAGAATGCGCAACATGAAGTCCCAAAGTCTTGTAAGAGGTAGGTTCCTTATTCAAAAGCTTTGGGAAATATGCAAATAACCACATTTGTACGAATCACAAGACACCACCAACTCTATGGTAAGGCTCATCAAAAACATATTTATTCATGGCCTAATAAACCGAGGCCAAGAGTTGCCTAAGGCATAAGGTCAACTTAGAGCAAGTGTCTTCGCCAAGGGTAATTCTCCATGGCCGGTTTTCCAGAGTTGGGAAAAAATACATATCTGCATAAGAGAACCCACTAGAACTCGACATGCTCAACAATTGATGGAATCCCAATGACATCATGCCATTCCGGGATAATAGTGGCGATACGCGATTTGAGCGGTGAGAGGAAACCTCTATAGTAGGGAGAAGGAAAAGAATCTTGAAGATAATCACAAGGACATAGCACATCAACACCTTGGATAGGTAGGCCCATGAGAATGTTAACATCTCTCAATGTGATGGAAATGGGGCCAAAAGGAACCAGGAAAGAATTGATACTCTTAGACCAGAATTTCAGTTCAACACTCATCAATTCCACATCAAGTGAAGTGTTTACAATGGTAAGATGAATGAACTGCTCAATCCTTAATACTATCCAAAGCCCTTTTAAATGCCTCCTAACCTAGTAACCCATGCAACCCGTCCATTTGAAGCCCTTGGCCATGATTTGGACGGGTTTACCATAAGCCGTAACTTCTTCCCAAGAAGTAGTTCGGTTGCTGATTTCAATGGAAAAGGGAAGTAATTATATGCATTAGGCTGTATGATTGACACACTATGTCTCAGCCTGGGAATATGAATTATAGAATTACTTGCCTAAGCAATGGTTGGAATTACGTTAATACATGCTTGAGACCAGTGTGTTGACATGAATGGTGAATGATAAAAAGATGTAAGAGCATGCTTATGTGATGTGCGATTTGAATGTGGAATATTAACATATTTGCATGTATCTCTTGTGTTGAAGCCCGAATATATGGAATGTTGTGTGCATTAGACATGAGTGTTCATAGCACACACACAGTGTATGGTGTAGAATGTCCGTGTAGAAGTCTTCATACATTGATCATGGGTTTCAGTGCAGTGGCACAAATTGCATTGCATTGGTGTGCGGTAACACCGCATTACATGGGTGTGTGTGCATGGTACTGGTTTGGCACCACGTTTGATGCAGAATCATGTGGGCTTGGGAATGGGACAAAGTCCAATTGAGTTCCACAGTGTTAAATGAAAATGGAAAATGAAATGTGTTGGGCGTAGCAAGTAGGGGATGAGTACCTTAGGTGAAAAGCTTTGAAAACACGGTTGAATAAACGTATCCACCGGTGAAAGCTTAGAAAAATGTCGGGGTGTAGAGACCCTTGATGAGATCGAAAAGTTACATTTGCCGCAAAAAGACACGAAATGATTAAATAAATATCACATAGACTACGGGTTGTGAGATGGTCGGGAGGCGGCTGGTATTGATTACATTGGCACTTGTTGGGTGGTGACCAGGTTGACCGGTACATTGGGCATGTGTAGTGTCGTCTCATACATGCATGTAGTTTTTTTTTCCATGATAATACAACATGTATGCACGGATTGGTTGTTGGTTTGACTATGAAATGATCATTTGCATGTACACTTAGGTGGGAAGTAGCCCTTGTAGAGTTATCTCTTGGGGCGTTAGCTCTTCCAGTTAGTAGGACCCTACTTCAGTGCGGGACCAGTCTGGGCGAGACGACACTCCTTAGAGGTTGGGATTATGAAGCGGGCTAGACTGTGGCCTTGATTCATGTTTTGTGTATATATTAGAACAAACTAATTTTAATATATGTTTTGTATTAATAGTGAAGTAATAACTCTTGGATCTATAGAAATGTATGGTTTTGTAACTGTATGGACGAGCATGGATGATGGGCCTTATTGGGTCATTTTACTCATGTATGGGTCTCATGATATGAGACACACAGGTTTCCGCAGGTTGACGGTGGTCAACGGGACCCTTGGATTTTGGGGTGTCACAGTTGTACTGTGGCGGTGCTAACATATCGCGCTCAGCTTCAATACTTGTGGGAGGACGGGAGGTCCGAAATGATCAACTTGGCATTGGAGCGCTTGGAGATGTATAGAAGCCCTCGTAGGAATTCCCTTCCCACCATTGAAGAGATCGAAACAAGGCTATCTTGGGAACCATGGGGATCTGCCGTCACCAAAACGACTAACATTTTGAACACCCAGGAAGTTGGGGGAAAATTTGAAGGACCAGACATTAAAATGCTGAAGGGCCCTTTTTATAAAGGGAGGCAAAGGGAAGCGAAGCCCATTCTCGAACGCAACCTCAAAAAAACACACCATCTTGGGCACTTGGACGACGTAGGTGGTCAGCACGTCAGGGCACCAAATCTGGACCCCATGAGGAGACCCATACCGGGTCGTGAAGATCTCACCATATAAGGGCTCAACTCAACTAGGGCCCATGGCCTCAGCATTCTGTATTGCGACCCTCAAATATTCAGACCTGCTAGGATATCGGATCTCACTGATTTTGCCCTTGCCCTTGCCCTTGCCTAAGGGGAAAGGAAGTTCCCCTGGAACACCCCGGTGAACCACCATAGCTAAACTATCGGACTCACCACCGTAGCCTGAGGCAGGACACCTCGTGAGAATCCTCCCTATCATGAGGCAGAGGAAGAGCCAGGGACCCATGGAGATGTAGGCGAGCAAGGAAAAGAGGGGGATCGAAGAAAATACGAGGGAGACTGACAGAAGCAAACCACGGACTCGCAAAAGCCACTAAAACCTCACTAGATGCTGAACCTGAAAAAACGAAGAAGAAGAAGAGTCGTACCAATCATAGAAACAGGACAAAAGGGACCACCCCAAGCAGGATATCAAGAACCACCAAAAGCGACCACACGAACGATAGTCGAGCCCGAACCTCACAAAAAAGCCTAAACTTGCGAGGCAAAAAGCTTTAGAAACAGGGAACAAAGTGCAAGCGGTCGGGGTTTAAGGAAGCTGAAACCCGCGGTAAAAATAAAGCGAAAATCGGCTTGTCATTATCACAAGACGTGGGACGGCGCCAAAGCCCTAATCAAACCCTCCCTGAATAGACACGTGAAGTCGCGATCGAGGCGGTCTGACCCGCCTGCGCGCGTTTTTAGTCAAAGGGTGGGGGGCAACTGATCAGGTTTGAAATAATAAGCGCGTAGGCCCAAGATGTAAGCGACGAGGATTAAAGCGGGCGATGCGGTGTTCGGCCCTGATAATATCCTCCAAATTCTGAGCCCAACATAGCGACCAATTAAGCTAAAGGGTGGTAACATAATCGTAGAATCCGTATTAAAGGAAAACACCTTGATGTCTTGAATAGGAAAGTGGATATTTCTAATTATAGCTAAATTATCCCTTATTGTCGGTTGTATTTAGGGAAGAAAACCCTACCCGATGGGGGAAATATCGAATCATCTTCCAACAAGGAAAGATACTATTTTGTATCATCATCTAATTAGGAAAATTATCGAAGCCATCCATTATAAATACCAGGCCACCCCATCTCTGAAAGGTACACACAAAATTCATTCCCTAAGTAGTTGATCTTCTCTTCATGAGCCCGACAGGCATCGGAGAAGATAACGGCGATCCTGCCGATCCTTTTTGTTTCTTATTACTGCCAGAGGAGCGGGCTTCTAGAGTCAGCGGACACCTTGACAATCGAAACGCTCGACCTAGTTCGATCAAAAAGCATCATCAATTTCCATTCGTACGACATTTTCTACTTTGATTCTAGGGAACTATTAAGGAAATTAGGGAGCCTATATAGTTTGATTAGAAGTTTGATCTTACGAGTCATTTCAGTTTGGAAACACTTTAATTTCCTAACACACCCATACATTTGTATTTTTTATGTTCGTGTGAAATTCAAAACTCACCACAATAGATTCCTAAACTAATCCAAACATTAGGAATTGAGAAATAAGAATGGAAATAGATTTTTCATTTCCATTCCTCATTACAATGAACCAAATACACCCTGAATGATCTGATAAAGCAATAGATCAATGCAGAAAAATAAAATAGATTTAATATTTAACTCTAGTCATTTTCTTTCTTCTGCATGCACCTAGATAAATTCACGTTTCTGTTTTGTATTTCTTGTAAGCCTATCTCTTCCTGTTCATGGTATATTCAGATGTAAAATGAGTGTAGGGGATATATATATATATATATATATATATATATATATATATATATATATATATATATATATATATATAAAGGAAATAAAATTGAAATCAGATAAGAATATAAATGGAAAAAGAAAGGTAGAAAGATATTTTGAGATTTTTAACAGTACATATACCTTTTCGACTAAGAACCCCAGTTGTCAAACTTTAATATTGGGGTTTCATCTTCCAGGGGCTATTTCTTGAGATAAACATCTCCATGCAACAAGATACTTCTAGTGGTTCAAAAGTGGCCATCTTGAAGTAAACCCTCTTGAGCAAAATCTCTTAAGTTGGGGTAACTCGCTGAATCTGGGAGAAGTTAGTTTAGGAAATAAGAATAAAGGCGTTGTTTCATCTTCATTTTCATTTCCGACAATCTCCTCTAGTACTCCACAAGATTCTATATATAGGTTCTCAAGTTGTTCAAGGGCTTTTGCCACAGAAAGGGGAAAAACATTCAACAGTTTGTTGCATCGACTCACTTTCAATCTCTTCAATTTGGTAAAGGAGTTTGCTGGGAGTTGTTTATGCCACAATGCCCTATTTTTTATTATGTAAGTATACATTCAAGGACTCCAAGGTAGGAAATGCAGCCTGTGCAATTGATAATCCCTTTGATTAATACATTCCCAATAAACACACACATGTAAATAGGATATTAAACCATATATTAAGATATAATAAAAATATATTTAGAAAAACCTGGTAAAAGCATAATATATAGATTTGGAAGTAAAGATACATAAATCTAAAAAATTCATAACTCTTTCTTATTGATTAGTTATTATTTAAAAAAAATTATTAATATGGTTTATTAAATGTACAAATAAGATTAGAACATAAGAAAACAATTTAAGACTATAAAAATTACTTAAAATTTAAAACTTAAAATAAAATATTTGTTTCCAACTACAAGTACATCATTATATTAATATCAATGTTTTGTTTATCATTTTCTTCATTCATGTTTTTGTCATCATTAATTTTTTATTATAAACAAAGTATTTCATAATTTTAAAATTTGATAACTGTTGTGAAAAGTACTGTTTTATCCTTCCAAATCTAATCATTCATTATAATAAAAAATAAATCTATAACATTCTTTAAACCACTTAGTAATATCAAATTTCCTGTTCAATATTGAAAGACAATTAACAACAATGTTAATGTTAAAAATAGTTAAGGAAAAAATCACATAATAAAAGAATAGATTGAGCCTTCAAAATTAATCTTTGTTTAAAAAAAAATTAAATTAACATAAAAAAATCAATAAAAAACAGTTCGGATAGGCCTTAAATTTATTTTAAAATAAAATATATAATTATCAATGAATAATAAATAAAGAAAAAATTAAAGTAAATGTATCAAATAGACACTATATATATATATATATATATATATATATATATATATATATATATATATATATATATATATATATATATATATACCTATATATATAAAGAGAGAGAGTAAACTAATTTACGATATATGCATGGATTATCTTAGATTTCATTAGTAATGTTTTAAAGTATTTAATAATAATGGATCCAAGTAATCGCAAAGTGAAGTCCATGTAGAGTCTAGCTCGAGCTTGACTCTTAGATTTCATCAGTAATGCTTTCAAGCATTTAATAATAATGGATCCAATCAATAATATAGGGGTGTAACCGCAGAATCAAGTCCATACAGAGACCAGCTCGAGTTTGACTCGATTAAAAAGCTCGTACTCGATCGAGCTTTTCTCAAATGTTCGAAACTCGACTCGCAAAATAGTTAAGCTACTCAAATTCGACTCAATAAAGTTTGAATTGATTAAAAAACTAATAAATAATTATACTCGAACTTAACTCGAAATCAACTCGACTCAAGTTCAGCAGTTAATAAAATAACAAAGCTCGTTAAGCTACTTGAAGCAACTCGGTAGGGTATTTGTGATATTCGAACTCGTGACTGACAATATAGAGCCGAGCTCAACTCGATTAACTTCAAGTCGAATTTGATTATTCTATGATAGAATTTGAGAAGCAGAAACTGACTCGTTTACCTTTCTGATAATGCCAACTATAATTTATTATATATATATATACTTTACACACATATATAGATAGATTTTGTAGATATAAGAAAAAATAAAATTTAAATTGGATAAAAATATAGATGCAAAAGGAGAAGAATAAATTTTTAATTTTTGAACTACTGAAGTTAGGAGACTATTATGTAACAGGTGAAATTTAAAATGCTCAAAAGACACGTACCTTTTCTACCAAGAAAAATGATTGTTGAACCTCACAATCAATTTCACCTTCCAGGCCTATTTCTTGAAATAATATCTCCACTTTATCACAATACAACACTTCTAGTGTTTCCAAAAGTGGCCATCTTGAAGTAAACCTTCTTGAGAAAAAACTTTTAAGTCGGGGTAAAGATTGAAACCTTAAAGAGGTTAGTTTAGGAAATAAGGATAAAGGTGTTGTTTCATCTTCATTTTCATCTTCATTTGCAACAATCGCCTCTAGTTTTGCACAGTAGGCTATGCATAGGTCTTCAAGTTGTACAAAGGCTCTTGCCACATAAAAGGGAAAAAAATCCAACAATTTGTTGCAGTGACTCATATTCAGTGTCCTTAGTTTGAAAAAGGAGTCTGTTGGGAGTTGGTTGTGCCACAATGCCCTCACATTAGGTAGAGAGAATACATCCAAGGATTCCAAGGCAGGGAATGCAGCCTGTGCAATTGATAGTACTTTAGTTCAGCCATTCTCAATAACCACACACATGTGAGCCAGTAATATTAAAGCATATATTAAGATATATAAGCCAAAACTATATTTTAAAAAAACATAGTTAAAAGCATAATACATTTGATAAAGATACATATATCTACAAAATTCAGAACTTTTTTTTTGATTGGTTATTATTTAAAAAAAGACTTATTATTATGGTTTAATAAATGTACAAATAAAATTTGAACATAAAAATAATCTAACACTCGGCAAAATATATTGATTTACTATCACAAATTATAAAATTAAAAATATAAAATGAAGCAATTGTTTTCAATGAAAAGTGTGGTATGCTTACCAAAATATGATTTTTCTTCATAATAAAAAATAAATCTATAATTTTCTTTAAACCATATTAGTACCAAATTTCCCTTTCATAAAAATAATATGAGTTTAATAAAGTTGAGAGACAATTAACAAAAATATTAATGTTAAAAATAGTTAAGCAAAAACCCAAATACTGAAAAAGAAGAAGAATGAATTGACCTCCAAAATTAATTTAAAAAATAAAACTAAAATAATAAATTAATGAGAAGATCAAAACTTTCAAAGTCAAATCAAGAAAAAATAAAAATAATTAATTAATGATCAATGCACATAATAAATAAGAATATAAAAGAAAAGAATGAAGACAATTACAATGGAACTTCTCACTAAAATTTATACAATTTTGGTTTTTAAAGTTTACATTTTTATTTTAGTTTTGAAAAAAAAAAGAAAAATAACTAATATCTGGAAAGAATTGAAATAATTTGAGGAGAATCATGTTTACTAGCAATGGAAGAAATCAGATACCAATTAGTAAGATACCTTCTGATTGAAAAATTTCATTGATTCGTGGCTATCAATGCTTCTTGTTGAGTAGAAGCTAATAAGCTCTATGAGACACCCCAGCGACAAGTTGTGATCGAGAAAATCTGATTCCCCTTCTGTTTGCGTGAAGAGTGAAGACATATTTCATCCTCTTGCAATTCAGGATTTAAATTCTTAAGTTAACGAACCCCAAAATCGGCCCATGGCATACCGCTTCAAGATTCGGGCGTAGATCAGCTCCTCCAACACAACGAAGGCATTTGGTGAGTGGAGTCCATTCCACTAAAGTGGGATGAAGGATGTATCGAATGTTAAGACATTTCCAGATATGAAGATATTTGAGTTCAACGAAACATCCTTGTCTAACCTCTTAACTACATGTTTGAAGTATCGTTTCAATCTCATCAAGTGCAAGAACTTGACTTCTCTTCAAAAGTTTGAGACTAAGCACTTCACCATCTCAAGACTTCCTAACCTCATTCAACATCCAACTTCTCGAGGCTTTTATACTCACCAATTGACCTCCAAGACGATCCTTCTTTTATTGAATACCTGTTCAACAGCGTTGTCAAGAAGAGCACAACATCTTCTGGAAGCAAATTGGGATCTAATACTTATGCCTCAAAGTCCTCAACCTTGACAGAGTGTTTTAGCTCAAGAAAGAACAAGCGTTATTTCTTTTTCCAGTGTTGAGTCTTCTGAAACCATTCGTCACAAGGACTTCCTTTCGCGCCAAAATATAATCGTGATAAACTTGATATAACATTTCGTGGAATCACTCGAAGCCAATAGCAATTCTGCAAACCCAACACCCTTAGATCACTCAATTGCATCATTTCTTTTGGCAACTGTTCAATGTGGGACTCTACTAAACTTAGAATTTGTAGTCTCTTCAGCTCTCCAATTACTGCTATGTCTTTGATCCGACATTTACTTAGAGACAATGTTTGCAGATTTGAAAGAAAACCTTAGGTGACAGAGAATGATTTGAGAGACCACTTTACACAATCTAAACTCCTCCCAGTTGTTCAGTGTCTACCGGAAAAGATAAATGTCTTTGAATTTCAAAATGTTGCGATTAGTATTAGAAAGAATTCTAGTTGGGGACATGCCAAAATCTTGTTTTGGCGCGTCACTTTTTCTGCATATCAGCTAGAGATGCGAGAACGAGAATTTCTGCACTCATCCATCCTCTTCCATTCTTGTAATTCAACAGCTTCTTGTGATCCAACAACTTCTTTCACCACAAATCGATGGGGATCTTTGGATGCAATTGATCTGGCAACATCCCGAACAATATCATGCATTCTCACAAATGCCTCATCAAAAAGCAAGCTCCCACCTAAGCGATTGTCTCCATCTTCATTGTCAAGCAACAAGCTTGAGACTTTAAGGTTTTCCACCAGTGTAGTTAGTTTATTTGCTGCTTTTTCCCATGAATACGATCCTTTAAACAAACTCAAACCCATAGCATATTGTAGCAAGCGATCCATGGAAATATATCCAACCCCCAGCAAACCACAAAGTAAAAACAACGACTTTGCTTCATCACCTTCAGTGAACATGGCTCAGCTCCAAACAAATTAGACATTTTACTTACTCCTCTGATGTTTGTCAGGGCAGACCTTGGCAGTTCTTCAGGGCATTCCTCCCACACAGGCGCTCTGTTTTTTAATGCGTGCAATGTGACAATTGCAACTGTTGGCCCATCACATTTTTAACAGTATTAGTGCTATGCGTTACCAAGTCTGGCGACTCCACAAAATCACCTGCTGTTATTTTGAATAAACTCAGGCTTCCTCTTCATTAAATGTCAGACATGGAACTCCTGTTGGTACCCACCTCCGTATCTAACGCCCGCTCTCTGGAAGTCAGCAGCAGTTTACACCCTTTGTGATCATCTCCATAAGGAATTCCTATGTCTCCCAACTCAAGCTTCTCAGAGATCGTCTAAGATCACCAGGATCTTCTCCTGTTTCTTCAAACTTTGCCTCAATCGATCTGCTCTTTCCTCGTCCTTGTCAAATGTCCAAACCCAAACATTCTTTTTAATTTTCCCTTGAATTTCTGAGATGTTGGGAGTTTGGGATATGTTTTGCCATCTACCTTGTCAAAGAGCTTGTCTTCATGCCTTGTTTGGCTACTTGCTTCACAATAGTGGTTTTACCCACGCCGCCCATTCCCCATACACCAATCATGCTTATATCTTCGTTTCTCAAGGCCTCCATAATTTGGTTAAAAGTAGACTCTCTTGACTTGAAAGCCTCATAATCTTTGAAAGTACTAGGTTAATCAATGCCTGGAAGGAGGAGGAGGAGGGCGATAAGATACTCTGTCGCCAAAGCCATGAGCTTCACTGATTTTAACAACAATCTCTTCAGCCCGCTTCTTTGCCCGCTTGCTTAGTCGGTAGCGGGACATTAAAAAGAAATAGCTCTTGCTTGCTTTCCTTTCTTCTTCATTGAAGTCATCTCTGTTTTGGATGATCCCTTCCGCAAACGTCAGCCATTCCTGAACACCAGGAAAGATTTCATCCCCTTGCCTATTAGCCTCTTCCACCGATTTCTCTACTTTGACACTGGCATGATGGAGCATGTTGATTTGTTGGTTGAAATCGGTAATGTTGTGATGGTAGTGAAAGAGATAGCCTAGTGGACGTAGAATTGGATGAACCAGGTACTCTGCAACTTTTGCTGCTATGGAAACACAAATTTCAGCCATTTCTCTTCTCTTCCCAGAGCAACGGCAGAAGGAGGAGGAGAAGGCAAAGGCAAAAGGAAAATACAGAGATTAGAGAGGTTTAAGGTATCAAGGGCAGAGTTTGTGGAAGGAGGGAAGGAAGAAGAGAGAGAGAGAGAGAGAGAGAGCTAGAAAAGGAAACTAGATGAGTGATCGATTACTTGCAAATAATGAGAAATTGTTGATAAAAATGGGAGAAAGAGTTGTAGATGGAAGAAAGAGGAAAGCTCTGGATTTTAGATTTTTCATCTTAGAATCAAGGGAAAGAGAGAAGACTATTTGTTGGGTGCTAGGAGATGAGGGAGAGGCCAGGACGCGATTGCTAGGTCATGCCTGCTGGGTAGTTCAAAAATTTATAATTAAAAACAGGTCTTATGGCTTGGCTCAAATGATAAAGTTGATGGATTTAAGTGGTAAAGGGGATGAGTTTATGGAAGGTACAGATTTTAGTATTTATATAAATAAATTAAATACAAAATAATTAAATATCAAAGAAAAAAATTCAAACAAATAAAATTTTAATTTATTTATTTATATTAATTTAATATACTATTACACATTAAATTTATTGTTGGAGTTCCTGTGATGGAGTTGACAGCATTTATTGTTTTGTTTTATGATTGAGTGGTTGCTTTCTTATTTGTAGAGGTCAATAAAGAGAGTTATGGGTCAAACCGACCATTCCTAAAAATCTTTTAAGTAAAACGTTCTTCAAACTATTTTTCAAAATGACCCTCCCTACCATATAATGGCTGTTTTACTTTACGTTTTGTCTATCAGCTTACCCGACTTTTCACTCTGGCACCAGGTTGGGGTGATGTGTGAGCAGGGTCGAACGAACGTTTCGGTGGGGCACATTGATTTATGGTGGTTCGGCGTAGAACTGAACGAAGAACTAAAATCGAGGAGCAGCTTAGGCGATTTAAGAAGGCAGGCGGTACCATTAGGCTCGTTTTCCATATGAGCAGGCTCGAGCTCCAACCTCGAGCTCAAGCCCGATCACTGGCTTTTATCTGAAGTTTGTATTGCATCGATCACTTGGTGGTCAAGTATCTTTAGCTTTTGTAATGTCGATAACAAATAAATCGATTAAAGAAATAATTTTACATGGGATTTGTTTCGTAGTTGATTTAGCGATTGATCTTGAGATGTTAAAGCCCGCCTCCTTGACATTTGTTTCATTTACGGATTACGTAGAATTACATTTCTTTGAAGCATTTTCTGTGAAAAATTATGAAATAGAATTAAATAGTAGAAATTACGGTGAGAGAAATAGATCATGAAATCGTTGAATAAAACGTGATTGGTTTTAATCGATTATACAGAAATAAAAATAATATATAGACAAGATACGCGAAAAGCGAGCTCATTGAAGTAACTGACACGCAAACTATTTGGCAATATCTTTGCGCACATGGATTCAGAGTTGTACGCAGCCTCTATTCTCGAGGCTGCGTGATTAATTTCAAGACCCATAAAACCTTGTGATTTCTTAGGATGGAGATCGAATGCGCCCTCGTGTCGAGCCGGTCGGCCAATTTTAAATACCAGCTGTTGCGGTGGCACTCCGTTACAGATGCCTTTATAACGTCCCAGGATGTCGAACCTTGTTTATATGGAAACCGCTTTACGATCACCTTTGATGCCTTTCTTGTCTACGCACAGATCTTGTTGGGTTAAGTCGATCTGTGTCGAAGGGGCCCCGATACTGGTTGAGATTGGATCCTATTTCATCGGTGAATTGATCATTATCGATGGGTCAAAGTGCATTTGCCACCGATCTTCTTCCGAGGTCGGCAAGCCATCTAGCTCGCTTATTATGACACCATAGTTTTACGGGCGCGTCGCCGTATTTGTAATCGGTTCTTGTGCGCGGGATCGGCCGTCGTGCCCGATTAGATTCGTACCCGACATCCGTGTCCTTCACGAAGCGTCCCTTCTTGCGGCACCTTCTTCACGCTATCTGACACACCTTTGCTGATGTAGGCGGGCGTCTTGTGGCCTCATGAAATCACGTGAATTCCTCCCAACATTAGAAACTCGCAATGAAACGAAGCCGTATTGCTTCTTCAAAACCTCCTATAAAAATTTTCTTTTAAGCTTATGATTTTATAAAATTTAGAGCGGCCATGTAATTTGCGTATCATGTCTCAAATCAATGTCTGTCCGATTCTATTATCTCCAAAGAAATATGTAATGACATCTAAACATTAAAAGTATTATAAGCCCATGTGCATCCCGTATGTTAATATAAAAATTCAAAGTATGTTCTTACAAAATATTCTTACTAACAACCTTGTACAATGTCGGACAAATACTATTATCTTTCGGCGTCTTTATGATACGCATCACGCGGAAAATAGTTTTAAAAATGGAAAATAATGATTAAGCAGTACCGGTGAGTGTATGTTTTATAAAATGTTTTTAACTTCAGGCTTGTCTAGCGTAAAGCTTTCGGCTACGATTATTTTAGGAAAACTACTGGCACAACTTGCTTTTAAAGTTTAAAACTTTTGTAGCTTACTTGCTTTGCTTTTTCTTTTAAAGACATAAAGAAAGCTCTTGCTGTTCTTTGGCAGAAGTTTATAAAAACACCAATTCTTTGAAGCTTTAACTCCATCTTTTGTTTGAAAAGTTCTTAAAAGCAGCTATGAAACCTTTTCTTTAAAGTTTCTCAAAACTTTTCGTAAAAATGGGATGCAGGGAACAATGGCGTTCTTTGAAAATAAAGCGGAGTGCAGGTACCGTAGTTCTTTAAATCGCATGAGACTTAGAACCGTGCGTCGTTTGAAATCCCCAAATGGGAGGCGACGACGTTTAACAAAACTCGGAGCGCAGGCGACCAGGGAGCGATAGTTGATTTTGAAAGCGTATATTATCTTATAAAAAGCGTGGCCGTTTGGGCGCGGCCTAACTTCTTGTCTGCAGTGAACCTGGAGCGCAGGCGGCAGTCTTGGGGTGGAAGGACACAATATCGCGCTCGGCCTTTTTCGGTGAATATGGTGATTGATGCAGGTGCCCGTCATATAATTTAGTTAGAGCTCGTAACGCTATATCTTACTTGTCGTCTTTGGTCTCCTTTAAATGCATGATGTATGTCATACGTTGCAGGCCGGCCGTATAATCGTGTATGAATCCTAACAGCGGAGTGCACGTACGAATACCCTCAGCCGGTTTTAACACAACTTTAGAAGCAGAAGCGCATTTTGTAAGCATTCTTTCTTTAACTGCTTTGCTTCTTTGAAAAATGGTTTTCTGATTTAAAGCCATTTCTTTACCTTCTTTGAAAAAATGGTTTAATTATTAGCCAGATAACTGCTGGCTTTAACTGGCGAAAATGGTTTGTTTAAAGCCGTCTTTGAAAAATGGTTTGCTTCAAGCAGTTTCAACAACTGCTTCATTCTTAACTTGAAAATGGTTTTGAAGCTAAAGCTGAAAATGAATCTGATCTGAAAACGAGTTTATAATAATAATAATAATATCTGATATTTGGAAAATGAGTTTAAAACATTTCCAGCATAACAACTGTGGCTTGGCCATGATTCGAAGCGCTCGCGGCTGTACTACTTTTCTGTGGCTCGATGTATTTAGATCATGTAGTCATGTAATAAAGAAATTTGTATTGGTCTTCTGATTAAAATTTTCGAAATATGTGGCTTTTGAAATGTCGTTCAGGGCGTATGACGGTCTAGGCTAAAGGAACTTTCAGTATAGTCTAGCAATAGCATTCTGAAAATTACGTCCGGTTGTTTAAATAAAATCGCAGAATTTTAACCATTGTCGTTAAAGCGGTCGAAAGTCGTGGATTTGTCAGAAAAGTGTCAAATTCATTCACAAAAGTCCTGCTTCAGTACAAAAATTTGGGATGAATTTATGGCGCCAGAATAATCGACCGTTATATAGGCTTTTAGAACCGGAAAATAATCTAGTAGAAAATTCCGCTCTTGGCCTTGACAATAAGAGATTTTGGTGTCCATGACGTAAATTTCGTCAGCGTAGAGTAAGCAAAGCTTTGGTCAGAAAAATTAAACCAGCTAGAATATGGCGTAGATCCCGAGAAAAGCTAAAAATTTGGGTTTTAGCGTATTTACCTAATTCTGAGTGAAATCACTGTGTTTTTGGTCTTCAGCGCGTGGCTCGTCGGCGTGAAGCGAACTTCCGTGTTTATCAGGTAATCCAGAGCGCGATCGATTTTAAATAAATCTGAAAGAATAAAAGAATAAAGAATTAAAACTTCTTCCTATCTGCCGTCTCCTTCACGCATTCTGCAGTTTTCCATTTGTTTTGCTTTTGTCTTCTTTTTTTTTTTTTTTTTTTGTGGGGCCGCGTATAAAGCTTTTATTCATGCTTGGTTCGTTTTCAGTAAACGATTTATTTTGTTTAGTTCGATTTTATTTATCACCAAATGGATATTAACATATCTTTGTAGTTTCGAGATTTTAATCTGTTTGGGTTCATTTCTTTATGCATCGCGCAAATTCGTAAAATATTAGTATGCAGGTCATGAAACTTACCAGGTCACTAGATTTCGTGAAGACGGCTGCTTGGCCTTGATCCAGTTTAAATTAAATCGAATCTAGAAAGAATTTTGACTTATACGAAAAATTAAGCGGTCGATTATTTTCTTATTAAGCTTTAGTTAATTATCTTCAGTATAAACTTTCTTAATTATGAATCCATTGAAATTCTCTTATGATGTCTACAGCTTAATTATCTTCCCAATATCATTTTCTTTAAATGTGATTGTCTGTTGTTTTAAATCTCCCGGTCAGGGTTAAAATTTATAATTTCTAATTTAAATGAAAATCTTCTGATGTGACGTAGTGCTTTGCATCGCTTCTGGTATCGTATGCTTTATCTGTTTCTCTCGGGACGGGGTGTTCTGAATCCACTCACTCATATGAGCATTTAAGTCATAAAATGAATAAAGCTAAGCATTCCAAAAAGAAAGAAGCAATCATCATCAGGAAGATAAAGTGAAGTCTTGGCCTGAGCATCTGAGCCTCAGCTCACAGTAGCGACCTCACTCGTGATTCTTAGTAAAACCTGTAATGGAATCAAGCTGTACTCATGCTTTTGTTCCTTGCGATCTACAATCTGCGTGCCATCTCTCCTCATAAGTCAATTGCCTTTAAATACTTGCAGCCTCTCTGTCATTAATGAAGGATCACGGAATATATTTCTCGAAAACGTCGATACATGGAATGTGCTCGTGAATCCTTGATAACTACAGGGTAACCGACATGAAATTCTTTTGGCACTCTTTGCTCATAATCTGCATGGGTCACCATATATACCGAGATTTAGAGCATAGTTGAATCTCAGCTTCTTGCGCTTTTCCGAGGTGAAATCTTGAAGCTGTAGTCCTTTATCTCGAATTGTAAGTCTCTCTCTGACGGTGTCAGCATAACTTCTGTCTATCTCTTCTTTATCTTCAAGTTATACTTGAAACAGCTCCTTTCTTTGAAGTCGATCACATCTTAGTTGAGGCCTATTAGTCTTCTTTAGCCAGCCTCATCCTGGCGCCTTACTTGGAGTCACTCGTTCATAGCCATCTGACGCGCCGAATGGAGGCCATATCTATCTTGGCGATGAATTTATTGTTATGGCGAGCTCCGTGGTGCTAAGTGAGTGTCGACTTCCTTTAAATTCCGGCACCTGACTCACCGGCATATCCTCTAACGTTGAATAGTCCTCTCACGATGACCATCCCGATACGAGGATGAAATCTTGTCTTGAAATGTAAGCCCGAGTATAAAGTTTGTTCTCAAACGCAAACTAGCTTAGATGAACACAGAGATCTCGTCTGAGCTTCTCGAAGCCCCGGAACCCCATGAAGTCACTATATATCCATATAGCTTGTGACTTTTGATGGATCCCTCGGCATTAATTAGTAGAAAATGGGCGATTTCGTCGATCGATCAACTATCACCCATATAGCATCATGTTTTCTCGAGTGTGGAGACACAGTACAAATTCGTAGTGATCTTTTCCCGTTTCTGGGCAGGAATGCTTGTATCTTACTACGGGCCCTGCGATCTTTCTGCCTTCACACATTGACGGGTTAGGCACCTAAAGCAGGCTTAGTGACCTCTTTCTTCATCCCATTCCGCCCGGTAATGTTGCTTTCAAAGTCGTCACGTGCTTGAAATGCTGGATGCACCAGCATCTGTAGCCGAGATGGATGTACTTCTTACGCAATGTCTCTTCCATTCGCCATGCTGCAGCACGCACATTCTCTGTCCTTTCAACATCATGCCATCATCTCTAATATGAAGTGCTTTCTTTCCTTTTACATCTCTTAGTAAGCTTAATCATCGTGGATCCGGTGGTTGCCCTCTTAGAATCTAGTCCCACTTAGAAATTGAGTGCAACATGAAGCGTGGCTAATAAGGCTCTGATCCTGAGCAGCCTCCAATATCACCTAATGCTCGGATCTGGCAGTGGAAGATGTGATCGTATGAGACAAAGAACTCTCGGTCGCCTACTCAAGGCATACTTTATGACATTAGCTTTCCTGGATGGTCTTTGATAGTATAGTCGCCAGTCTTGAAATCAACTCAAGCCATATTTCTTTGCCTCCTTCTTTGCCTCAGTTTAACTCTTTTGGGTGAAAATATATTGAAGACTCTCCAGATCCAGAAAGATCCTACAAGGAACACCATATAAATAATGTCTCCATATTTTTAGGGCAAACACGACCGCTGCAAGCTCTAAGTCGTGTGTAAGGTAATTCTCCTCATGCTTCTTTAGCTGTCTAGAGGCATATGCAATCACCCTATCATTCTGCATCAAAACACAACCAAGGCCTTGCCTAGAAGCATCACTATAAACCACAACCCATCTTTCCCATCGGGCAAAGCTAGAACTGGGCTTAAGCCAATCTACTCTTCAAATCCTCAAACTCTTCCGATGCATCTACCCAATCATACTTAACATCTTTCCTTGTCACTTGGGTCAGTGGGCATATCTTGAGAACCCTCAACAAACTTCCCTGTAATACCCCGCAAACCAAGGAAGCTTCCGACCTCCGACACTTTGGCGGTTTCCACTCTACCACAGCTTTATTTTCTCTCGGGATCCACACTCACCCCATCAAAATGACATGATTCAAGGAATGCCACTTCGTTTAGCCAAAACCGACACTTCGCTTCAACTTCGGGCATATAACCGTCGCCTCCCATAGGTCCCACAACTCAAAATTCAATGTTCCTCGGAACTACCTGGAATAAGGATATCAATAAAACCATGACAACCTATCCAAATACGCTTGAATATCTTACTCATCAAATCCATGAACGCCGGAAAGATTAAATCCAAACTACATCACCAAAAACCCAATGCCCAGAGCGTGTCCCGAATGCGGTACCTTAGGTACATCACCTCCCGCACCTTCAACTCCATGATACCCCGACCTCAAGTCTATTTTGAGTATACTGAGATCCTTGGAGTTGACTCAAACAACTCATCAATCCTAGAGTGGGATACCGATCATGATGGAAACTCTATTCAAACGCTTCTGCACCTATACATAACCGCAAACTCCCATCTTTCTTTTTCACGAAGAGAACTGGAGCTCCCCATGGGGATATGCTTGGTCTAATGAATCCCTTACTCAACAATTCTTCCAACTGTTTTTGCCCCACCTCGCAGAGCCATCTATATGATAATGTGGAAACGCTCTACCCCCGGGATCAAATCAATGGTGAACTCCACCTCTCTTCCTCGAGTAAACCCGCAATATCATCCTAAATACATCCGGGAACTCTAACAACTGAATCTCATCCACCGCAGTCCCTCCTTACCTGTTTCCACCACATAAGCTAGATAACCCCGACAATCCTTACGCAAAGATTCTGCGGCCGTCATGGCAGAGGATCATACCGAAGATAACCTCTAAGCATATTCCCGAACTTAACCCCCCTCCACTTCCCGGCCTATGCAATCTCATTTCCTTTTATAGTCAATCTAATGTGGCTCTATGGCGAGATAGCTAATCCATGCCGAGAACCACATCAAAATCCTCATCTAAGGCCACAAGATCCGCGAACTCCCCGTCTTCAATCGAACTCTACTATCTCTCGACTACTGTCTCGAGAATAACTGGATTCCGTACCGAAGCGGAAACTCTCATACGAATCTCTAATGGCCGGGTTCTATCCGGAAGCGATCTAAGAAATGCTTGGATGGAAATGAATGCGTGGGTCTCGGGTCAACTTAATGTATATGCATCATGATCAAGGATAGACATACTACAGTGACTACATCCGAGCCGTATCCGTGATCTCACCGGGTCACAACATATACTCCGCCCGAGCGGGGCTCCGTCTATATCCCCGCACCGCTTTGCCTATACCACGCGCCACCCCACCCCGCGGGCCGTGGCTGGCCCCTCCGCTGGGAAACCTCCTTGAAGACTTCAGATGCTCATCTCTAGTACCCGCAGCTGACCGGCTACTAATGTCTCCGCACCAATCAGCTAAGGGCACTCCTAACGAAATAGCCTTCCCCGCCACGTGGAAACACCAGACCGAATCTCCTATTCTCCCTGTGTCGCTTTCGACATGTGACATACGTGAGGAATACTGTGCCATCAAGCAGCAACTGGGCCTCACTGGATCTCGACTGTAGATAGCTCCTCGACCCGCACCTCGGCCTCATAACCTCCTCGCTTCTTGCTTTTCTTCTACCGCATCGTCCCGAGCTTTGTTGGGACGTGCCTGGTGCACTCCTCTTACTCTTACTTTCCTGCCTACTCTGATACATAGGTGTGGTGCTTTGCTCAACTCTCAGAGCGGCCTCAACTAAGTCCCCAAATCTATTATGAGGAACTACTGACAAATGCAGTCTAATCCTGTGCTGTAGTCCTGATAAAAACCTTTTATACTTTAGAACTTCATCTGCTTGAATATAGGGAACCAATCTAACTAGTTCCGAGAACTTCTTTTCATACTCGGATACTGACATGTTCTTCTGTTCTAATTTGAAGAACTCCTCAATTTTTTAATCTTTGTGACTATGAGGAAAGAACTTATCAGTGAACTCTTGTTGAAATTGGTCCCATGATATGCCATCAGGATGCCTCCTCTCCACGGCATACCACAAATCCTTAGCCCTGTCTTCCATCAGAAAACTGGAAAACAAGACTCTTTGCTCATCCATGTAGCCCATAACTCTGTAAACCTTATTTATTTGGTCTAGCCATAACCAGGCTACTTCTGGATCACCACTGCCGTCATATGTCTTGGTGCCCAGCTTTTGTACTCTCTCTATTGACCTCCCAGGTTCTTCCGTAACCTCTCTAGGTCAGGGTGGAGGCCGCGATCGCCGACGGTCGCTATGGCTACTATCTCCGGAGCTAACTGCGCCACCCGCCCATCAGAACAATCCCGGCACTTGAGCTCCCTCTGGTGGCCTAGATGGTCCAACCTAACCTAATCACCGAGGCTGATTCACAGAGGCGTATGGGAACCAACTAGCGTGCTCATCTCTCTCACAGTACCGCAGACGCCCTGAAACCGCCGAATAACTCTCCCATGACGACCTCTCTACGTCCTCTACCCGACATAGTGTCGTAATTTCAAAATATGAACCATTTAATACTTCAAACCTCATATGTATGTACTTTGAACTTAAACTTGCATGGCTGCCAATACTTATGCTTCGATACCACTCAAGGTGGTATCATTTTTCCTCAAGTCCTAGGTCATTGTATACAACCTCGCTCTCGATACCACTCGACACACCCCACCCCCTTCAATGCGGGCGTGTCACTAATCTAATAAATCCCCACCGCTACTCCTAACGACTAGAAACTCCCGTGAAGCGGCCGCATGTTTGCTAAACCTCCTATAAAAAATTTTTCTTTCTAAACTATGATTTTATAAAATTTCTAAGATAACAATTTCGCATATAGATACATGTCCCAAATCTCGTGATATCCAATTTACACTATATCCAAAATATGGCAAACTAAAGATACCAACACATTCCCATCATATAAACTATGTACATACATATGTTCCATATACAAATTCAAAGTATGTTCTACAAAATATTCTACTAACAACACTTGTACAATGTCGATAAACCCTACATGCCTCCAAATAGCCTTGCGCACTGCACTGGAAAATAGTTTTAAATGTAAAAATAATGAGCTAAACGAGCTCGTTGAGTGTATGTTTTATAAAATGCTTTTTCTTTTCCTAAACATCTCAAAACTCGTAAACTTTCTTTTACAATTATTTTCCGTAGCTTTACTTTCTGCTTTGCTTACTTGTTTGCAAGTTTCTAAAAGTTTTCTTACCATGGTTATTTTCTTAAAAGCCTTATAAAACTCCTTATTGTTTCGTTTGCTTAGAAGTTTATAAAACTTCTCAAATCTCTTTTTTGGCTGCTCTTTATCTTATTTGAAAGTTTCAAAACCTTTCACAAACTCATAAGCTAAAACTTTTTCATAAAACGGTTTCTCGTCAACTCGCATTCTTTGAAAATAAACTTTACTCTACCAACCGTCGCTTTAAAATCCCATCGAGTTTGGCTCAACCTCGATCGCTTGAAATCTAAACTGAGCTTCGCTCAACCGCTTGCTTTAAAACTTCCTAGTTCGATATCAGGGGAACCAATGGTTGATTTTTTCAAACCGTATATTATGCTTATAAAACATCAACCACTCGAGCCTATTTTGCTTATCAGACTTCTAGTGAACGGGAAGTCTGACGACCGTGCTCTGCAAAGGACCTCGTATCCGCATCACTTTTTTTTTTTCCTGAATATGGTGAATGACCTGGTCGCCATCACTCATAATTTAGTTAGAGTCATAACCTTATATATACCTCGCACGCAAGCACTCGCCTCCTTTAAATGCATGATGCGTCCTACGCTTGCCGACCACCCAAACTATAATGCATGTATGAGATCCTCTAACACCACCGTGCACGCATCTAATACCTCCGATTCCGCTTTTCTTGCTTAGAACTGGTGGAAGGCCTCATTGCTTTCACAAACATTCTTTGCTTGCTTGCTTGCTCTTTGAAAAATGGTTTTACAATTTAAAACCATTTGCTTGCTTGCTTGAAAAATGGTTTAATTATTCAAAACCATTTACTTACTTGCTTGCTTGCTTGAAAATGGTTTTACAATTTAAAACCAATGCTTGCTTTTCAAAAATGGTTTAACTCAAAACCATTTGCTTGCTTTTTAACTCATTGCTTGCTTCTTGAAAATGGTTTGAACTCAAAACCATGAAATACCAGTGCAAAACAATTTATAATAATAATAATAATACACTAGTATTTGGAAAATGAGTTTAGAACACTCACCTCTTTGTTATAACTCGGAAAGACGCTCCACAACTTTCCGGGCCGCTAGCCTACACACTCGATGTAGGTCAGATCACACATCACAAAGACAACCAAGAAATTTCCAGACACTTTGGTGTTACAATTAAAATTTTCGTAAAATATGTGGGCTCCTAAAATGTCATTCACATGTGCATATGACTTGGATTCTGATCAAAGGACTTTCCATATACTAAAAACACCCGAAACATTTCTCAAAATTTGGTCCTGACTGCTTGAATAAAACTCGAAATTTAACCAAATCCCGTCCGAACAAACTCGAAATTCACCCGATCGTCCGAAATTGTCCCAAAATTTCCTGTACTTTAAAATTCCTAAACTCACTTAAAAAATTTCAATCGAATTTATGGCCTCTAAGAATATTCCAAGCCATTATATACTTTAGCCGAAATAATACAAGTAGGAAAATTTCCCACCTCTTCAACCTTGACAAAAGCCAGATTTTGGTGTCCACGCGCAGCTCTCGTCGCTATAGAAGAACTTAAACTTTTATCCGAAAAATTCCGACCACCAGAATGACGAGATCCGAGAAAACTAAAATTTGGGTTTTTCGCAGATATTTACTCCGAATTTTCGAATCACGTTGCTGGTGATTCACGCCAGAGCTCATCGCAGTAGAAAGACTTTTCGTGTTTATCCCGACGAAATCCGACGGTCAGATTTTCGTAAATCTAAGAAAGAATAAAAAGAATAAAAGAAAATTAAAACTTCTTCCTCTCTGCCGTCTCCCTTCACGCATTCTGCAGTTTTTTCCATTTTGTTTTTGCTTTTGTCTTCTTTTTTTTTTTTTTTTTTTTTGTGGGACCCATGTCCCTTTTTATTCCTTTTCTGGTTCGCCAGTTCTCAAACAATTTATTTTCATCTCAGCTTTCAATTTTATTTATCCTAAATGAATATTCTTTATATTTGCCATTTTTCGAATTTTTCAAAATCCCGCTGTGTTTCACTCTTTATCTCATCACTAAATTGTGAAATATTCCGACTGTCTCGAATTAAACGGAACTTTTCTAGGTCACTAGATTTCGAGACGAACTTAACCCCACAAATCTGGGCTTCAATATCCGAGCATCTGCACTTTCTTGCACTCTCTCGAAAAATTCCTAAAGAATTCATTATTTTACTATTTAAACTTTCATTAATTATACTTTCACCCTCAACTTTCCTTAATTGCAAATCCAACTTTTTGAAATTCCTATCATGGCCCATCTCTAACTTAATATGCCTTACATATCCAAGGCTAAATGACAATTGTACCCTTTGTTTTAAGTACCAAATCTCAGTTCCAAAATCTATATAATTTCCTAATTTCATCTCAAAATACTAGCAATGTGACACTTGGTACTCTTATACACCCCCACAAAGATCATGTAATCGTACACCTCCTGACTCGGGCGTTACACTATCCACAATCGAACATACCGTCACGACACCTTCACATCGCGGTACCATTTCCGCGTACCGAGCGTGACCGAGATCAGGCCGCCCCAACCAACGGCGTGGGATTCAGCCCGCCGCCTTCGCCGCCGCTCCACCCGCTTCGCGGAGGATTCACGCATTTTCCATCCATGCCGACCGGATCTAGAGCTTGAGGATCCATTACATCGATATCCGACACATGATTCGGGCATTTCACCGGCGCTACTCGAAGTCGGGATAGCACCGTTGAAGACTGACCCGCCGCCGAAGACCATAAAGGAAGCCCGCCCAGCCGACGGATGGGTCCCACTACCGAGCCAGCTTTTTTCCAAATGAGTCTGAGCCGAGCCCAAGATTTATCAAGCCTACCAGAGCTCAAGCTCGGCTCAAGTATTCACGAGTCAGCCCGAGCCGAGTTTTTTTCGGAAATGAGCCCGAGTAGCTTAGCTCGTTAACAAATTCTTTACGCTGGGCTCTTCCCGATAAACCCCAAGTTTGAACCACTCCTCCACCTCCACTCCATAAAACACCTCCTCCACCTTTAAACACCCCTCCGCTCCTATAACCTTAAATGTCAGCCCACATCACTGCAACTGAGATTTTTTTTTTTTCCAGAAGATGTACCTAGAGGTGGTAATTTAAGCCCAATCAACCTTGAATTAGGGTCGGTCTAGATTGTAAATTTATTGGCCTAAAAAAATCGGGTTAAATTTGGCCTTGTCGGTCCAGCCTAGTCCACTCGCCAAATTTTTTTTACCTTTATAAGGAAATTTGGCCCAACTTGCCCAAATTTGTGGTCACATATATTTTGGGCTCAAAAGGTCACCCACTTCGACCTAGTCCATACGTCGAATTACAATTTAGTTGCACCATACCATAATAGCGTTTAGTCATTTTATTTGAAAATAAATATTGATAAGAGTTAATATTTATTTCTTATACATTTTTATTTGCTCTTAATACTACTTTTTTGGGTGTTTGTGTATTTAGAATTGAAAGTGTTACGCCCTGATCCCGGGGGTCCATTGACTACCCACAACCCACGAATACTTTAACAATCACCTGAGGACCCGACATTTCCTTCGAAAATCGACAGCCTCATTTGTACGAGCTCTACCCAAATAAGCGCATTCGCATATCCCGTCCCAAACAAGGCAATATAATCCAATATATCCAATCATGAGTAATATCGCCACTGGGCCCATAACATACTCAATATGCATGCCAACTATGAATCCAACTATCCATAGTTACAAGAGTTACAATACTCACTTTAAACCATACATATTAAACTTAAAGAGTCTCTACATGTAAAACCACCAAAGCCATATTCCGACTCTCTTCTAGAACTCAGCCTCTAGAACGAGTCGTCTCCTCGCACGCTCCCCGCGCACTGCAGTGCTGGGGTCCCACGATCAAGTGAGCTAATGCTCAAGAGGAGAATCGCCCCAAGTGGGCTACTTCGCCACCTAAGTGTTGTGCAATGTTCCACTTAAACACACATTCAAGTAAATGCATGATCCTACGGAATGTCTACACATGACCAACTCAGATCCCGAGTCCTCACCGACTCCATCACACTCGCCTAAGCCTCATATGAAAGTTATTATTATTTTTGTTTGTGGACAACCCTCCGATGTGTATATATATATCAATTGGGCCGCTCTGACGATTGATATATTATTTGTTTGTGGACTACCCTCCGATGAATATCAATCGTCGTCCGACGATTGATATTTAAATTTGGACTACCCTCCGATAATTAATGTTTCTTGTGACAACCCTCCGAACTTTTTTCTCTAGATCATCTCATGCACTCACTCCTATAATCCTGGGGTGTTCCAAGGCATATGGAATGCATAGTATGCCGCCCAATATAGTTCCAATCACATGCAAATATGTAAACATGCACATATTCACATAATATCCAATCACACAATCATGTCATGTAATTATCATCTCAAACATCAAAATTAGCTCACTTGGGCTAATGATCAAACACGAGCAATTTAATTTAAATCACTCGACCAAACACATATTTTTACAAAAATATATTTTTAGAACATTGTTTCGGGAATAGTGAAACCCTCGGTTACTATTCTCGAAAATCACAACTCAACGGTTCACTTAGTGAACCCGCAATCCACGGCCATTCCCGGCCCAATGCAAACCAAGCAAACATTTAATGCACAAATTAGCACAACCGCACTCCAAACAAACACTCTGCGTCTATGCCACGCATGCTCCAATCTTGTTTCAAAATTTATATCAATTCGGTCCTGCCTGGGACCGACGACGGTCCCTCACGGCCTCATTCGACCTCAAAAACATCGACAAAACACTTAAAATGGGAATAAACTCAAGTAGGGAGAAACTCACCCTGCTGAGCCTGAGGAAACTCCCTAAATCCTAAGACCACGCCGCAGCCTCTCTCGCGCAGAGCGCCTCCTTCGTCTCGAAGCCCGACTGGGCCTGATCGGGCCGAGATTTCTGTAGAGAGAAGTCGTAGACTTTCTCTAAAACATTTCCGCTTTCGCACGCCCACGCATCCCCTCTTGTGATTCACGTTTTTGCCTTTTTGAAATGTGAGATGAAGAACTATTCCGTTTTGTCTTCGTGACTTAAATCAACTTAAAAATGCCTACTATGTCTTCATTTCGCATTTGATATTCTGCACTATCTCGCCGTCCATTTTCATCATTTACCATACCTTATGGCACATGAGTACATGTTATATGTGACTTTCGTCGATTTAAAATCATTTTACTGCACCCAAAACGCCGATACCAAAATGTGTCAACTCCGACTGCCTCGAATATTACGAAATTTACGTATAACTAGATTTTCTGAGACGATTCCAACGGTGCAACTGCTTCGGCCATCCGAGATCTAGAGAATTAATCCCATTTTTTAACCGAATTACAATTTCAATCGAAATTACGATTTTGCCCTTTATTCCGTAAATCGGAATTTCTGTCTACATTCTCCTCCCTGTGCTGAATTCTCATTCCACTCGACAATCACAATCACTCATGCATGTGCAACGTGCATTCTACCACGCATATAAACTACCACGGTGATTAAACAACCAAACCACGCACGCAAAAAGGGGATGTGCGGCCCGCATCGTGTCCTCGCGGGCCTCCCACGCTGACTCCTCCACTCCACAAGGCCGTCATAGCACTCATTAGCCTCACGGTCTCAAGGCCGCAAAACCCGATCAATGACCATCCAAATGCACACTGGTCCCTCCTCAAAGGTCCCATCAGTGTCAACCTCAATCTATCCCCAATCCACCCCATGAGCTGGATCTGGAGTATCCTTCCGGAGCATGGAGACGTGAAACACCTCGTGGACACCTGTCATGCTGGGCGATAACGCCAACCGGTACACTACGGTGCCTATCCTCTCGAGTATCTCGAAGGTCCAATGAACCTCGGCGATAGCTTCCTACGCTTTGCCGAACCTCGACTAATTTCTTAGCATCACCTTCAAGAAGACGTGATCCCAAACTCGAACTCTAAGGGTCGACGTCGGACATCACTACAGCTCTTCCGCCGCCCGGCCGTGAGAAGACGCTATCGCATCGTCACCTTCCTGAGGTGACTTAACCAAATCGGGATCCGGATGAGCCTCTTCCACTCCTCGGTCCAACATAATCAGAATTCATGGCCTTCCATACAAAGGTCTCATGGTGCCATGTATATTCGCCTGATAACTGTTGTTGTAGGCGAATTCCACTAAGGGCAAATGCTCCTCCACCCTTATGACCCAGGACACATGCTCACAACGTGTCCTCTAACACAGGTATATAATCCGCACAACGTATAACCCTACACAACCCTTACTTGGTGTGTAAACGCTGACCTTCCCAAGGTCACTATCGCTGACAATCCAATGGACCGTCAACCTGGTCCATGTCATGAATGACATCCCTATACCGAGCCATTACCGGCTCAACAACACCCAATGCAATCTCCAAGGGGTATCCAAACCTCGAGTCACTCCTGACTCCTATCACTCAACTCTAAGTCTACGTGATAACCCGTCCGTGGGTTTTCATCTCGAGTCACTCCCGACTCCTATCACTCAACCCTAAGTCTATGTGATACTTGACCGTGCGTTTTCATTTCGGGCAACATAATTCTTCGGCTTACACTTCAAGCCTATTACATTCTCACATAAATTGATATCTCCCCTGCCCTTACACCCTAACTCCGTGATTCACCGAGGATTTACGAGCCCTATTTTTTTTTGCTACTAACACACTCTAATTACTTTTCATTGTTTAAATCGAGGATACATGGAACACTCTGGGATACTGGTGTTAGAAGTAAAGAGGGAGGATCAGCCTTTCTCCTAGTTCTGTGGAAGAGGCGTAAGACTTCGCTTCACACTCAGTTTCGTGACTAGGCCGGATTGAGCATGAGTGCCACTGGATCGCCCTGAGACAGTGGATCCTAAGACTTTAGGACAATGCGTCCCAGCCAGCCAGGGACAGAGGAGACATGGGCCATTCCTCCACACCCTAGAGAAAAAATTGATGAGGAAGAAATATTTTTCAAAGTTTTACAAAGGTGTAAAGTTGAAGAAAATGAGTGAAAAATAAATTTTTATAAATTTATTTGGAGTTTTTAAAAAAATGAAAGCCGAGGAAAATAAATTTTTATAAATTTATTTGAGTGTGGGAAAAGGAGAAAAAAATATGTGTAGATGCTTTTAGAATTTTCCAATAGCCGGAATGAGTGGAAATGAAAAATGAAAAAAAAAAAAAATTGATGTAACTGCTACACGCTCAAACAATATTGTGAATTTTTTTTTGTATTGCAAGGTTCCAATTGTATTGCAACTTGAAGGGCTTGAAGGGATAGAAATTGTATTGCAATACACTAAGTGTAATAGGAGAGAGAAGGAAGACATTATAGTGATTGTATTGCAAGGAAGGCTTAAAGTAAAGGAAATTGTATTGCAATACAGTCATTGTATTGCAGAGAAGAAGGCTTGAGAAGAGTGGAAAAGTGTATTGCAATACACTATATTGTATTGCAGAGAAGGAATGGGCCACCAGGCTGCAATACGAGTAGTTGTATTGCAAGAGGTCAAGTTAGGCCAAGAGAGATTGTATTGTGTGAATAGTCTAGTTGAGTTGCAATACAAAATTGTATTGCGGTGATTAATATATTGTATTGCAGAGTGGGATTGTATCACAGAAATTGTGTTGCAATACACTTTTTGTATTAGACCAACAATAACCGTGGGAATAAGATTTAATAAGAATCATGACTCCATTAACCGTGAACAAGAAATTCGAATTTTTTTTTTTTTGAAAAATAAAATCAAATAAAATTTGACAAAATTTTAAAAACAAATAAAATTTTCAAAAATGAAATTTTCGAAAATGAAATTTTTGTTGAAAACAATATTTTAAATGCAAAATTGATTGTCTTGCATTACTTGTAAATGCAAGGACAATGTACACCTGTTATGTGAAGGAATAGTGTCTCGTGGTTGTGTTTACGCCTTAGAGATACTCAGAGATGTATTTAACTACCATTTGAAATCGTGATTGCACGGTAGTTGCGTAGGAAATTATATGCATGGTGTAATGCGTATAGAAAAAGGGTGAATGCTAAGGTTAGGAACTATGACCTTAGGGATTTGGATAACAAATGAACAGCAGAACTCGAACCTATTGAATTAAATAAATTGAGTTGTTGGAATTTAGCACCACTTGTGGAAATGAACGAGCCGCCTCATGGTTGTAAGTTTATTGGGAATTGGCATGTGCATTGCCAGTTAGACCGAAATGAAAATTACATGAATCTTGCTGCCTTTGACATATGTAGACGGCTAGTAGAGGGCGCCCACAGAGATCGGGTCGTACCACCAAGATAGATAAGCGACTTGTTGAGTCGAGGGTGTCGCAGCCGTCGCCACGCACGTGCCAACATAATGTGTAGTCGTGAAGATCCTAGTAACCCCGTAGGTTTAGGGCGCACATCCGACATCTGCTGTGGGAGGAGATCCGGATGGTGGCGTACTTATTGGTTCATATAGGATCGAGAAGGTGTTAGAGGTTATGGAAATTACCTCCGACACTGGGCTTCATAGATTTTAGACTAGTCGTTCCTTAGAGAGTAAGGCCAAAATATGGTAAAATGGCAAGGACCTCTGAAACCTGAAGGAGCCTTAGTATGTGAGTTCTCCCTTGTGTGGATTAGGAAGAGAATAGGGATGACAGCCCAGGTTGCGAGCTGAAGATCCTCAGGACTCTACTCATAGTGGACCCGAGGATCATGGATATGTCGTAGTTCGATGTCGCCCCGGGGATGGATCGGACCGATAGCCATGTGGTCGTTATCGATCAGGAGTTTAGGAGGGAGCCACCGCCACACGCAGACGGTACTCGTGGTGGTGTTTCAGAGACAGTATGACATTTTACCCCAGACAAGATAATTTATCCAAGTGTCGTGGGATGGGCTAGCTGTTGGTCAAGGAGGCCTTACTCCCAGAGGACTATGAGAGATCGCACTCTGGATCTACCTCGAAGAAAAGTAAATATGTGATGTTTTCCGCATGAGCTACCTGGACTACCTCCACGGAGGGTAGTAGACTTCGATATCGAGTTACACCCTGGTACTTTACCCATCTCTATGACTTCGCATAGGATGGCACCGGTTGAGTTGCAGGAACTCAGAGTCCAGCTATAGGAGCTACTGGACAAGGGGTTCATTAGACCGAGCACTTCACCATAGGGCGTCCGCTCGTTTGGCAAGAAGGACAAGACCCTTCAGACCGTGCATTGACTACGTGACAGCTGAACAGGCGATCAAGGAATCGGTACTCCATTACCAAGGATTGATGATTTGTTTGATCACTGAGAGTGAGCCACAGTCTACTCTAAGATAAACCTTCGTGACCGGTTACCATCAAATCTGAGGGTCGGGGATATCGATATCCCTAAGGCATTGCTTAGGACGCTGCGGCGGCACTTTGAGTTTACTTCAGGATGCCCATTGATTGACGAATGCACTAGTAGCATTCATGGATCTCATGCATAGGATGTTCCAACCCTATCTAGACTTCCGCTTTGTCGTACTTCGCGGATGACATTTTGATCTACTCCTGTACCGCAGTGGGAGCATGAGTATCACTTGAGGATTGTGTTACAACACTCGAGAGACCACGCTTGTACGCTAAGATCAAGAAGTGCCAGTTTTAGCTATCACCGAGGGGAGATTGGGACACGTGGTGTCGCACCAGAGGCCACCACCTAGAGAAGGTTGAGGCAATGATGAGTTGGAAGAGACCGAATGTCAATCTTCGAGATACGTAGTTTCTCGGGGATTGGCCGGCATCACAGAGATTCGAGGATAAATGGGCTGTCCATTCTGTATATGTGATTTGCAGGATTCGCCTACAGATATGGACTCCATGGTTAGACTACTAACTATAGAGCAGAGAAATTATTGTAACTCTTGTAACTATAGGAGATCGCATGCATATTGAGTAGTACATACCAAGTGGCAAGATTATGTGATTGATATATTGATTATATTGCACTGCTTAGGGACAGATATACAGTATCGCAGGGAGCTCCCCGTACAAAGGAGACTTCGCTCGATGCCAAGTGGCGCTGGTAACCCGACATCCACTTGCATTTCGGGTTGATGTGTAGTCAACGGATTCCTGCTTTGGGGGTGTCACAGCTATTTGCTAGGTTACTCTCCACCTAAGTGCATATTTTTTTTCACACAACAAAATTATCAAATCACACAAAACACACCAAACACATGCATGCAGTGTCCTAGTTTTGCCTCGTGATTTCCTAGGTAATCTCATACCTAAACTCAACATCAAACCATACCTAGTGGCGATGTTCTTACACCTCAATGACTATGGCCTGCTCTCCAAATCCTCAACTCCTAGGTTTTCATATACCTATATCAGATCAAACCAACCCAAGTGGTGATGGATACCCAACCCGAGCCCCTAGGCATTCAGATACCTAAGCTCGATACCAAGTCATACGCCCGATACCAAAGTCGTGACACCCCAAAACCCGAGGGTCCGTTGACCACCGTCAACTCCGCGAATATATGCGGATGCTCCGTTACCCGACGCCACTTCAAAAAATCAAGGTGAGTCTTTGCACGGAGCTCTACCCAACACAAGACAGATATCCCGTCCCAACAAGGCAATATAATCCAATATATCCAATCACATGAGTAATACTACCACTCGGGCCCATAACATACACAATATGCATGCACGGTGAATCCACAAACATACATCCTATACAAGAGTTACAATAATTTCTCTTCTTAAACATACATATATTAAAACTTAAAGAGTTCTGTAATACATGTAAACCACCAAAGTCACATTCTTTCTTCTAGAACTCAAATTTCAGATCTAGTCACCGCACGCCCTCGTACCAGAAAAGGTCCCATCGACTGGCACAATGCTCGCAGGGAGAATCGCCCTGCTGGCTACTCACCACCTAAGTGTTGTGCAATGCTCCACTTAAACACACATTCAAGTAAATGCATGATCCTACTTGAATGTCTACACGACCAACTCGCATCTCGAGTCCTCACCTATTCTCCATCACACTCGCCTAAGCCTCGTATATGAAAGTTATTTTGCTCTGTTTGCGGACAACCCTCCGATGTATATATATCAATCGCTGCTCCGACTAATTGATATATTATTTGTTTCCAGGGACTACCCTCCATAAATATCAATCAATAGCTTCCTGACGATTGATATTTTAAATTTGGACTACCTCCGGCACTAATGTTTTTAGACAACCCTCCGAACCTTTTCTCTATACTCATCCTACGACTCACCCTATAATCCTAGTGGTGTTCCAAGGCATATGGAATGCATGTATGCCAGCCCAATACAGCCTAATCACATGCAAATATGTAAACATGCACATATTCATAATATCCAATCACACAATCATGTCATATAATTATCATCTCAAACATCAAAATTAGCTCACTTGGGCTAATGATCAAACACGAGCAATTTAATTTAAATCACTCGACCAAACACATATTTTTACAAAAATATATTTTTAGAACACTATTTCGGGAATAGTGAAACCCTCGGTTACTATTCTCGAAAAATCACAACTCAACGATTCACTTAGTGAACCCGCAATCCACGGCCATTCCCGGCCCAATGCAAACCAAGCAAACATTTAATGCACAAATTAGCACAAACTACACCCAAACAGCCCGTACCCATACACGGCTGCTCCAATCTTTGTTTCAAAATTTATATCAATTCGGTCCCAAGGTTTGGGATCGACGATCACTCACGGCCTCATTCGACCAAACATCACAAACACTTAAAATCTTAATAAAACCTGCGTAGGAGAAACTCCCACCAAGGAGTTTGAGGAACTCCCTAAACCGGCACTCCACGCGTAGTCCCCACGTATGCGCTCCTTCTCATTCCGAAGCCCACGACCTACCGATCGTCCGTATTTCTAGAGCAGGTCAAAGACTCTAAAACCACCATTTCTCGCTTTCTCGCACGCCACGTATCCCCTCTTGTGATTCACGTTTTTGCCTTTTTGAAATGTGGGAGATGAAGAACTATTCCTTGTTTTGTCTTCTTGTGACTTAAATCAAACTTAAAAATGCCTACTATGTCCCTTCATTTCCCAGATTTGATATTCGGCACTATCTCGGCCGTCCATTTTCATCATTTCTCTACTCATACCACTTATGGCACATGAGTACATGTTATATGTGACTTTCGTCGCATCGAAAAATAAAAACGTGTCAACTCCGACTGTCTCGGAATATTACGAAATTTTACGTGCTAACTAGATTTCGTGAGACGATTCCAACGGTACAATCCATTTCGTCATCCGAGATCTAGAGAATTAATTCCGGATTTTTTTTAACCGAAATTACAATTTTGTAATCGAAATTACGATTTTGCCCTTATTCCAGAAATTGGAATTTCTCGGGTCTTACAGAAAGTACTTGGAAGTAATTCATGGTGGATCATTAAAAATCTTCATCTTCATTCACCATTATTGATCAAGTCCACTTTGAGGTTAGTTTTTATTTATGATAATATTTGTAAAAAAATTAATAATTGTTATTACAATGTCTCTTTAGTATTTATTTTGTATTTTTTAAGTATTCCGTTTTGATATAAATGATTTAAGAATCCCAAATTTTTTAGTTTTTTTTTTTTTTTTGCTAATACTTGTATTTGATGGATTGCTTAATGTCTTTCTCACCCTTTTTTCAACAAAATGAAGAGCTATATTTATAAGAATATAACCGAAGCAATGAAATAAAACCACACCTTAGCTTCCTCTGTTAGTGAGCCTCTGTTGATTGATTCATGGGGATTCTTCTTTGTTGAGCTCCATTTCCCCTTTTCGATCGTCAAGAAATCTACAATCTTCTCATGGTTGGGCTCTTTAAGCATTTTCTTGTACTTAGATCCATTCTTGGGATCTTTGATTTGGAGCACTCAACATCCTTTCATGGGCTCCATGGAGACCCATATTCTCCCGACGACACCGAGTCTCTCCTTCATATCAATCATAAAGGTACAGAACTCCCCGACTATTAGCAAAGATAGCTAGGTGGTTTGTGCTTGCAGAACAAGCTCCAGCCTCTTTTAGGGCGAGACGAACTTGCCAAACCCTCTTTCTCCAATAAATCCTTTGTCGTCATTCTCCACCTTAAAGAGTGCTCATCCGAGATGAATGCTTTATCGTCTCTCGATTCTTCATATTTGCCTACCTTACTTTGCCTGCTCTTCTTTCTCGCTTGTTTCTTTCTCGAAATGGGTTTTATTCTTCTCCCGCACTCGGTCTCGCATCGGTTATCTCTAACTGAGGTTCCAGATGAACCTCCTCTGCACTTGTTGTATACTCCTCCATCATCTCGTGAGATTTGGGACCAGGTTTTGGGGTTCTGCCATTTCTGAGCTCTAGATTTGAGGTTTAGGGTCTTTGAAGTTTAGGGTTTTGAGAGTTCGAAGAGAGGAAGAAGACGGACTGGGGCAGAGAGATGAACACTGTGAGTGCAACTGAAGGAGGTGGCTTTTCAGTTTCGAAGCATTCTTCAGTTAATGGCTCAATAAATCAATGTTTCTCTTGGTGTGTCGCGACAATTAATGATTAGGTTACAGTAATAACTTTTGAATTTATCTTGTGACTCTTCAAATTAAAAACTGCACCCAGCCTTTATTATCAAACTTTCATGTCGCGGCACATTTTAGGGTTATCGTAATTAATGATTTGTCTTGACCACATAGATTTGTCGCGACACGTGTTATTGTGGTTATACCCCTGTAAAGGTTAGAGGACTATTGTCGCGACAGAGATTGGCTTTGAAAACTGAAAGTTAGGTCGTGACAGTGTTCGAAGCTGGTCGCGACACTGTTTCTATTGCCCCTTCATTTTACTTTCAAAAATTCTGTTGCAACATAAAAAACAGGGTCGCGATAGGTTTCCTTCATTTTATAGTGAGTTATGTTGCGACATAACTTTCTAGTGTCACGACAGTCAAATCCTTATTGCGACAAACTTTTTCTCTTTTTCAAATAAAACCGTGTCACGATAGAGACTTTATTGTCGCTACCAGATATCTATTTCCTCAAGTTTTTGCAACTTTAACTCCCTTCCAATTCAGTTAATCATCCACAATTCAGTCCAATTATGTAATTTAGGCTTGTGAAAACATATCTAACAACATAAAATCATCAATTCAATTATGAACAACTAACTCATTAACATCAAAATACTCAACACAGCTTTTAAGCAATTAGCACCTGAAAGTTGTCTAATTAATTAGGCAACTAAAAATCATCAACTTTCTCAAACTTAAACTATGCATTATTATCTAAAAAAAAGTTGAGGGAATTAGAATTACTCCCCCTTGTAGTCATTTTCTACACAATTCAATTTGAGGCTGTGTGCTTTATAATAGAATCTAATTCCAGCTCATCCTTCCTGTCCCAAAATTTTTTTTAGAAAATGATCAAATTTCCTAATAAAACTTCTAACAAAATTAAAATTAATACTTTAGAATCACAAAAGAAATTAAAATCAATCAAAGTTAACAAAAATAATAAAAATGCAGCTTGGGTTGCCTCCTAAGAAGCCGCTGCTTTAATGTCCTTATTAGACACAGCCGCAAATGTTGTCTTCATTTCAAGAATTTCTTCTTTTCAAAATCTGGACCTACCCCCTTTATGCTTCCTCCAAGATAATGCTTTAGCCTATGACCATTTACTTTGAATTCACTTCCAGATTCAGTCTTCGTGTTACTGTTCTCCAAAGGGTGTACTGGTCAACACTGTGTATGGACCACTCCATCTTGACTTCAATTTCCTTGGAAAGAGCTTAAGCCTTGAGTTGTATAAGAGAACTAGTTCTCCTGCCTTGAATTCCCTCCTTAGGATTTTCTGATCATGCAACCTCTTGGTCTTTTCCTTGTAGATTCTGGCATTATCATAAGCTTCATTTCTCAATTCTTCTAGTTCATTCATTTGGAGTAGTCTCTTTTTCTCGCGTACTTAAAAGTCACACACTTCTTTGATGACCCACATAGCCTTGTATTCAATTCTAATGGAGATGACAAGGTTTTCCATATACAATTCTGTATGGGGACATTCCAATGGGAGTTTTGTAAGTAGTTCTATAAGCCCAGAGCGCATCATCCAGTTTTATAGACCAGTCCTTTCTACTTGCATTTACTGTTTTCTCCAAAATTTTCTTTATCTCCCTATTGGAAATTTCAGCTTGTCCATTTGATTGAGGGTGATAAGCCAATCCCATTAGATGTTTGATTCCATATCTGCTCATGAGTTTTGCAAAAACTTTATTTGCAAATGGCTCCTCATCATCGATGATTGTTCGTGCTCCAACCGTAAAATGGTTCTTTGTATAAACTCAACCACTATGATGGCATCATTTCTAGGACAAGTTGTTGCTTCCACCCATTTGGATACATAATCCATAGCTAGGAGAATGTATATATTGCCAAATGATGATGGGAAAGGTCCCATAAAGTCTATTCCCCATACATAAAAAATCTGCACCACAATCCTTGCATGGACATTTCATTTCTTCTCCTTATGTTGCCTATTCTCTGACAAGCATCACAATGTTTTACCCATTCAAAACAGTCTTTGAATAGAGTAGGCCAATAAAATCCTGATTAGAGAATTTTCTGGGTTGTCTTGTCTCTTGCAAAGTGTCCTCCATATGGTGATGCATGACATTTTTCCATTATACCACCTTATTATGTTTCTGGGACACATTGTCATGCCCCCACCCGCCCGCCTTGGCGGACGAAGGGGCATGAAACACTACTGGGACTCTTTACTTACTTTTTCAGACATTGGTGGGCCCAAGTCTTATAACATAATCAAAATATCATATACAAGATACAAAACAAAACCACCATCGTAGTGGTGTTTACAATGTCGATACATACAATACTGAGTCCCATTTACATACACATATATAAAAACTGTACATTTACATTTACAAAATTAGGGCGCGGAACCTACTAGTAGTAAACCCCTACAGGAGTGCTAGCCCAGTAGTATGCGGAAGATCGCGGACGTCCTCCTCTGTACCTACAAGGATTAAAAACCCGTGTTAAGCTTTACGCTTAGTGGGAAACATGTCTTATAACTTATACTTGTACACATGCATTTATAATCACTTACAGTAAACATATAACAAGAATAAGATTCAAGAGCGTATACTGTAATTTGTCGGAATTACATAACAAACTTATGTTCATACTTGTAGTAGACTTATACTTATTCAGATCTCTCGTAGGAGTTACAGAACTTATACTTATACGGAGGTACCCTTAGGTACTATAGATCTTATACTTATACAGAGGTACCCATAGGTACATTCAGAGCAACCCATAGGTACATTTGGAGCAGAACGATGCACATTACTTTATTCTTATTTATTATTCAAAACCTTGTCAGATAACAGTTTGACTACCTAGACCATTAATACAAAATGAGTAGGACACATTACAATAAGTACCCGAAGGTATAGTACAAGATCGAGGCATCAGAGCACAAAGGAGGCCGAAACACTGACATGAGTGTCGTCAAGACTAATCGTAGAGCAATCGGTTACTCAATCGTAGAGTACCGGCACTATACGCCTACCCACGAATGTAGGTGCCATGTCATTTAATATCTGGTCTTAGGTAGTCCTACAATTATGTGTTCAGGAATTTACTAACTGATCATAGGGCATTTAGGTTTGCCAACATCGAACTTCGCCGAGGCGGCGAGGTATGGTATAATTTTTCCTTTTCTTGTCCTTACAAACATGTATGGATCCTTTCATACACTTATAGGATCCTCATTAGTTCAATATACGAGTCCTCGGAGTAACGGAAAGACAAAACAAACAAAACACATAAATTTATATGTTATGAACATTAGCTACGCTGCGGCGAAGCTGCGCTTCTCCGCGGCGAACCCGAGACTGGCCAAATTCCTCTTCTCGGCCATGCCGCAGCGTGGACATGCCACGCCGTGGCGTGGACCTTCGCTGCGGCGAGGGGTCCCTTCGACGAGGCGTAGGACCCCCGACTTTGCCCAGATTTTTCTGATTTCTTCTATTTTTCCAGAAATCAAACCAAAAACAAAAGAACACTCATTTATTATCCAGAAAAACATCTCTCAAGTATGTTCTAACTCAAGCAAAACCAATCATAAAGATTAATTAGGGTTTTTCCAAACCCTAACTCAAATCCTTGTAAGTTAGGTTAACTTCCTAACACTCAAACATGTCTCCAAGCACCATAACCTAAGAATCCATACAATCAAAAATCATCTTATACAAACTAGGGTTTTACCATCCCAAATTTCAACAAATCTAGGGTTAGGATGAATTCCTAATTAAACCCTAGAAAATGGAACCAACTAGTACCCATACCAACCCATAGCCATCCATACAAAATCATAATGATCCATACACAAATAATTTCCATACTTCCATACAAGTATCCAAACCAACATCATAGTTATCCATACAATTCCATACCTTTTCTTGGCTTCTTCTTCTTCTTCTTCTTCCTCCTTTCTCTCTTCTCGGCCTTCATGTTGGAGCTCTCTTTTGGAGACCAAAAATGAGATATTTTTTGTCTTCTCTCCTTTTTATATTTAATTTTCCTTTTATTTGCACTTAGGTCCTCAAACTTCTTTCTATTTACACCACAAATTCTCATTATTTCACTTTGGCATATAATCTTATTATCTTATGACTTTTATGTCCCTTTTTGACATATTACAAATTTACCCTTGTATCTTTCCGGGTTTTTCAGTTTTCACGTTTTGAATTTAAATTACAAAAAATTTTAATTATACCTGCAAAACACCTTAATTATGTTTAAAAACGCCTAGGGTGTATTTCGGGGTGTTATACACATCTCCTTATAATCATGTATGCTCCTCTTCTATACAACAGTGGGTTATCCCATATATATAATTTGCAAATCGCCTTCAATTTCTCCTCGTTAGTAGAAGAATTCATGGCATAACTCTCTACAAGCTAAGTATCTGACAGCACAAGATACTGTGGTGTTTGAAAATTTCCACAACATGAATAAATGGCCATCAGAAAATTTATGTTATTTCTATCCCCTTTTCGGTTTCAGCAATTCTCTCCAACCTAGACAAGTGATCTGCTATGCTATCACATTGTCACTACCCTTCTTATCCTTGATTTCAAGATCAAACTCTTGTAGCAAGAGGCAATCTATCCGACCGCCTTGGCTTCGCATCCTTCTTCTTGCCATTAGATATTTAATCGCATGATTAGTGTGTATTACAACATGTGACCCCAATATATAAGGCCTTCAATTTTTCACAAGCAAATACCATTGCCAAGATCTCCTTCTATGGTGGAGTAGTTCTCCGTGCCTCATTGGAATGTTTTGGCTCAGGGTGGAGTAGTTCTCCGTGCCTCTCAATGTTTCTCATTGCATAAGATAATGGCCTCAATATCTTTTCGCCTCTATCCTAATACATCTCCCATTGCATAATCACTAGCATCACATATAATTTCAAATTCATTGTTCCAGTCTGGTGTCAACATAATGGGAGCTGATACTAATCTGGATTTAATTTCCTTAAATGCAGATCTGCATGATTCATCAAAATCAAATTTTACATCTTTTTCCAGTAGTCTGCACAATGGTCTGGAGATTTTTGAAAAATCTTTGATGAATATTCTGTAAAATCCAACATGTCCCAGTTTCTATTCCCTTCATCACACAGAGGTGACATGAGAGTTTTTATAATAAATAATAATATTTGCTTGGTCTACTTCAATCCAAGACTTAAAATGTTGTTCCAAGACAATACCTTCAGTTATCATGAAATGGAATTTTTCTCAATTTAAAGCTAGATTTTTGTCTTGGCACCTCTAAAGACCGTTTCTAAGTTTTCCAGACAATCTTCAAAACTGATCCATATACAGAGAAGTCATCCATAAATATTTCCATAACCTCTTCCACCAAGTCAGAAAATATCGACATCATACATCTCTAAAGGTGGCAGGAGCATTACATAATCCAAATGGCATCCTTCTAAAGGCAAAGGTACCATAAGGACATGTAAATGTTGATTTCTCCTGATCCTCTAGGGTTATTTCAATCTGGTTATAACCAGAATATCCATCAAGAAAATAAAGAATGGGAGGTCTTGCTAACCCGTCCAACATTTGTCAATGAAAGGAGATAATGTCCTTGCAGCAAAGATTAAGTTTCCTCAGAATATACACACTCTCTATCCTCGTCACGTCGTAGGAATCAATTCATTCTTCTCATTTCTGATCACAGAGAATCCTCCTTCTTTGGAACCACATGTACTGGGCTCACCCAAGGACTATCTGAGATTGCATATGAAGCATGCATTTAGCCATTTCAGTACTTCTTTCATTACTAGATTCAACCTTCTCTGATGTTCTATAGAAGTTCTAGCATTCTCCTCCATCGGGATCTTGTGCATACAGATTGAAGGACTAATTCCTTTCAGATTTTCTATAGACCAAGCTATTGGTTCCTTATATTTTCTGAGCGTATCCATCAGTTTTTGCTCTTCACATAAGTTAACTAAATTAATGATAACGTTTCCTTTTCTAATTGTAGGAAGGCATACTTTAAATGTTTAAACCCTCTGAGCTTTGTTTTCTTCAACGACTTTTTCTTCATAACTATTGGTTTTTTCTGCACCAACACTGAATACTAAATCTTTTAATTTAAAATTGAAGTTCAGAATTTCAACTTCAAGATGCTCAAGATACTGGAAATTCATCTCATTTTCATTCTTGAATTATGAAATTACAATCAGTGGTTAGTTCAGAACTGACAGGAATTTTTGTTTCTACACTTTCACAGTCAGCACTATTGAGTTCTGATTGTTTCAAACTGTGATTGAGATTGAAGTGCAGTGCTTCATCTTCAATTCGAGAGTCACTCCCTTTTTCACAACAATCACGCAATTGCTAAGAATGGTCTTCCTAACAACAATGGGACTTGTTTGTCTTCCTCTATATTGATGACTACAAAGTCCACTGGAAAGACAAATTTTCCCACCTTGATCAGCACATCTTTAAGGATATTCCTCAAGAGCCAAGCAATGTGCTCATGTCTCGCTTATCCGTTGTTATGGCCGTGGAGTGAGCTCCCCCAAACTTAATAATCTTTTAGCAATAGATAAAGGCATCAAGTTAATGTTAGCTCCAGAATCACACAATGCTTTTCCCATATCAGCATCCCTAATCTTGCAGGGTATAATGAAGCTGCCTGGATCCTGCATTTTCTCTAAAGAAGGTTCTAAATTATCGCATCAGAGGGCTGCCGTTAACGCTCAAAAATACCCTAGAATTTTTATAATACCCTATTATATATTCCGTATCAATAGAGCCAAACTTGGCTTTTCTCGAAAACTGGAGCAATTGTGAAATGTGAATGTGAATATGTGAGCATATGATTAAATATTATATGCTAAATGAGAAAATGATTGAACTCTAAATAAAACCTAAGGTAAAAGGAAAATTTGGAATTGAGAAATGAGGGACCTAACGGTCAAAAATAGAATAAGCTTAAATGCTAAGGTAATGTAAATGTCTAAGTGAAATTATGAGAAATGAATGAGCAAGTCGAATAATAGGAGACTTAAATGAAAAATGGGTTAAGAGCCAAAAAAGGAAAGAGCCAAACATGGTCTTCGGAGAAAATGAACTTAAAGACCAAAAAGTGGTCTAAGGGCTCATTTAAGCAAAAACGTTTTTCAGAGAGTGAGAGAGGAGAAAAGCTAGGGGTTTTGGAGGAGAAGAGGGATTGTTGTGTAAATCCTTCCATTTGTTCAAGATCTTACAAGAAGGAAGAAGGAAAAAGGCTAGGGCTTCAAGTGCAAAGGGATTTCTATGTAAGAACCAAACCCTAAAATTTCTTTTGACGATGTTTGGTTAGAAAACCCTAAACCATCCATAGTTCGTCAGGGTTGGTTTAGGATGATATTGGGAGTGATTTCCATGTTTTGTTTTGGGATTTTGAGGATTTTTGGAGGAAATCTCAAAAAAGGAGGAAATTTGGAAAATATAGGAAAATTCCAAGTCTTGCCGCAGCTTGTAGGTGGAAAATTTCACCACCTGGCTAGCCCTGGTCCGCCCCGACCAGGGCCTGGCTAGGCCATTAAATTATTGGCTCGAAAAATCACACTGCTCACAGCCCGACCAAATTAATTTTTTTCCTTCAAAAGGATATTTGGCCCACCAACCCGGTTTTTAGGCGGGTCAAGAGCAAAATTTTGGCTCAAAAACCGGGCTAATTTGGCCCGGCCCAAGTTGGGCCCAGCCACTGGGCCGCTCACTTCGCCCGACAGTACGTACCGCAGCCAGTAGGAACCCACGCCGCGGCATAGACCCACGCCGCTGCATGGACACCCTCGTCGCGGCCAGCCGAGGTACAAAATGGCACTCGGTACGCCTTTCAGGCGCAGCCATTGTTCACAGTGAGCAATTTTTGGATTTTTGTTTCCGAACACCTCGTATTCATACACCGATAGTTTAAGGACCCTAATAAATCATTAATGAGGGTTCAAATAAGGATAAACTGGTGAAAACGTATCGCATTCCTCGCTCGATCGCGAATCTGGGGGCGCACTCTAGTGTCTTAACCCAAAACCGTTAACGAATATAAATTATCATTCACTAAAAATGTATAATAATTGTTTATCCACTAAGAGTGGCGAAATTGTTATTGACTAGGGACGGGTGAGGATCACCTAACCTAGGATCGAGATCGAAGGGAAGGAAACGAGAGCCAACAGCTTCGGTTTGTTCACTGAACCTCTATCCTTACCTTAAGTGTTTTGGTAGTTTACCAAATAAATCTGAAATGATAGTATGTAATATGCATATCTCTGAAATGTTATTATGAAAGTGCATATGGATTTGAAAATGTGATATTTGAAATGTTGACAATTAATTGCATGTGAGTGATTAATTAAATTATAAACGAATTGGTCAATTCTTAACATCTTGAATTGAATCGATATATCAACGGCACTAACATGGCGGATGCACCAAGTTGACATCCGCCAAGGCAACCAATTATTCAATGTCCCACATGGCGGGATGTACCAATCGGCATCCGTCATGATGACGTATGGCATTGTTAAAATGTCCCACTTGGCGGGAGGCACAAATCGGCATCCGTCATGATGGTGTATGACATTTTTAAATGACCACTTGGCGAGGTGCACCAATCGGCATTGGCTATGATAAGACCGAACAGCAAATAAGCACACAACAATGACAAAAAGGACGGATTCACCAACGTAACTCATGAATGTGAATTGTATAGACAAAGTGAAATAACAAACTTTGATGAGTGTAAATGGGAATTGTAAACTAAATACATCCTTGGGAGTATATGTTTGAATCTCATGATTTGAGTTAAATAAATTGGTTGCATGTGAAAATGCATAATTTGATATGATCAATGATTTGTAAAGTGAAAGCATGCGAAAATGAATAAGCATGAGTATAGTTTGAAATAAAAGGCATGGTTTTATGACAAATGCATGTCGTGTTAAACTAAATATTGGAATAGAACAGTATAGAACCACTAAGCATGAAAATGCTTAGCATATAGTTTTTATCTATGGTAGGTTTCGAGTAAACAGGAAAGAAGGCAAGATCAAGAAGCACAAAGTCATAGAGGATGTGACGCCCCAAAACCCGGGGGTCTGTTGACTACCCGTCAACTCACGGACACTTCGGAATGTCTGGGCGACTCCAAATTTTTCGACGTAAATCGGCAGAGTCTCCTTTGTACGGAGAGTTCTACCCAAATACAAACCCGCATAAAACCCGTCCTAAAACAAATTAATATAACAAATTATGATTAAACGGCCACTTGGGCCCATAAACCAATATTCATAACAATGTATATATCCAACTATCCAACCATAGTTCAAGGGTTCAAATTTATACAACATATATTAAAATTTAAAACAATTTCTAATACATGTAATACTTCTCATAACCCAAAGCCACAATCCCATTCTTCTAAACCCGCCCTAGACGAAACGCCCTCGCACGCCCTCGTAATTAAAATAGTATCCTCGATTACGCTGAAGCACGTCGCAGCGGAATCACCCTAAGTGGGCTATCACCTAAGTGCAATGCAATGCTCCAAAATAAACACACATTCAAGCAAATGCATTGATCCTACGAATGTCTAACTGATTATCTCGCACCCAGTCCTCACCGACTTCACACTCGCCTAAGCCTCGTATGATAAATTATTATATTTATTTGTTTGTCGATTAAACTGGCGTGTATATATCAATTGACCGCCTCCGACGATTGATATTATCCGCGGGACTAATTCCTCCGATGTATATCAATTGGGCCGTCTCCGACGATTGATATTATTTATGGACTACCCTCCGATCATTTTTAGTTTTAGACAACCCTCCGAAACCATTCACTCTAGACTCACCTCATGCACTTACTCCATCCGGCTATGTTTCCTAAAGGTATATGCCAGAATGATGATAATTCCATTACAAGCCATGTCACATGTAAATATATAAACATGCATATATTCACATAAAATTCAATCACACAATCATGTTATGTAATTACGCATTTCATCACATCAAAATTAGCTAACATAGGCTAATGATCAAACACGAGCAATTCTACTTGAATTACTCGACCAAACATATTAATTCACAAAATTATTTTTGAGAACATCAAGCTGGAATAGTGAAACCCAGCTTACTATTCTTTAAAAATCATAAATCATTTGCTCACTTAGTGAACTCAGTTTCACGCCATTTCCTACTCTCATTCCAATCAATACATGCATCAACACACAAATGCACAATTAATCCACCCAAATCAGCCGCAGTGGGATACACGCCGCCCCGATTATGGTTTCAAAATTATGATTAATTCCTGGTCCCCAAGTTTTGGGATCGATCAAACGGCTATCTGGCGCCTCGTTGTTAATCAACATTGAAAAACACTTTAAATAAAGTAAAACCCAAGTAGGGAGAGTTTCTACCTCTGAGCTTGAGGAGTCTCCTCAATCCGTACCACGCTGGAACCCTCCGCTGTAGAACAACTTTCCTTCGTCCTAAGGATCAATGACTGCCTATTTCTGCTGAAATCGTAGAGAGAGTAAGCCTCTCTCAAAACTAAAAATGAAAAATCACGCTCCCGTCCACCCTTCTCATTCCTGCTTTTGATCACTTTTAATTGGGAAGACAACACTATTCCCTTATTCTTTGTTCTTTTTCTTCATTTAAAATTAAATGTTCCAAAACGCTAATTACGCTATTCTTTTCTCCCGCTTTAAATCTGCGACTATCTCGACCGTCCATTTTCATCATATTTACCACGCTTAATTTATTACACATGAAAGATATCGCAGATACTGTCAGTGATCGAAAATCCTTTTACTATGATCAAACGCGATTCCTCTAAAAAATGTAAATTCACCGTTCTCTAATTGATCAAATTCGACGTGCAATAGATTTCACGAGACGATTCCAACTGCAAAATCCGTTGTCATCCGAGATCCAGAATAAATTTTGAATCTTTTAACGAATTGTAATTTTGTAACCAAATATGATTTTGCCATTTTCCGTAAATGTAATTTCGGCCTTACAGTGGTTGCGCCATAAGTATATACCCCATCATATGCATACCATTCTTTTAACGTGTGATATTTGTGAACAAAAAGAGTTAATCTTTGAACTATTGTTTTGTATATCATTTTGTAAAAAGGTACGATACGGCTTGTAAACGAATTGTATGTGCAAAGTTTAGCGGCCTACCATTTGAAACGCTCAAGATAATTTGAAAACTCTAAATGAAATGACATAAATAAAATGTTTTGATAAGATAAATGAAAAACAAATGGAACCCGGGTCTGATTCTGGGATCACCATTCCAGCCTGCCTAGATTTGGGTCACGACACTTCGAAAAATTTAAAATTAAATAAAAGAATTAGTTTAGTATCTCTAAAGGTGCTACAATTATGAGGTCTACTATCCCTTCCTCAAGAATCCTTCTTTTTGTCGAATATATCTTTCATGAACTTCGCATACTTAAGGCATCCGGTTAATGCTTCTGAGAAGGAATGCACTGTTGATCTTTATCTCTCTCTAAACATGCTTAAGAATTCTAGAGAATCGCTTCTTCTAGCTGCTTTCAGCCTTTGAGGAAATGAACCCGGAGTGGTTGTAAGCTTTAACTTCTTCCTTCTTCCCCGCTTACTCAACGATCAATTGTTTTCCTTTTCCTCAATGAAGTCAACCAAAGGCCCAGCCTCTTCCTCCAATTCTTCTTGTTTCTCTCCCGTTGTTCCTCTTTCAATCCTCTCCTTTCATCTAGCCTCTGCTTACTTCTCAAAATTACTAACATACAGCCCTGATTACTCTCAGGTCACTTGGGAGCCTAACTCAGGCCCTTTTTTGCACAGCTTTGAGCTGGTTTCCCACTTCCAGAATCTCCAAATCTTTAAAGAGGCATTGGTGTTTGCTCGAAACATTATCAGGTTTTGCTTTGAAAATTTTCGAAGGTCAAAAATTTTTCATGCAAGATTCAAAATCCTTTTTGTTTTCTAACATGGTTTGAAGCATCTCGATCTTCCAAAGGATCGAGTCCTTTCTAACCCCTGATAATCTCCCCACTGTCCCTCTCATAGTTTGTTCTGGAACCTAGGGGTCGAAAGTTTTTCACTGCACTCTGGGTCTGTGCCCAGTGGCCTTGTCAGGTTTCCCACCATATGAAAAGCCTCATTGTTCCTCAGTGCTGGTGTATAGTGTGTTGGCAAGTTGGGGTTGGGCCCAAATAACCCAACTTCTTTGCTCATTCATATACTTTGTCTCCTCAACTTGGTGGGGCTCTTCTTGGCTAGTCCTCGGCACTTCTTCTACTTAACTCTTCTCTTGCTTCCTTCATCTTGCAGTGTGCATCATTCTATCATTGTTTCCTAGTCTATTCATTACTGCAACCAGTTTTGCTTCTATGGCTGTCATTCTATCCAGTCCAATAAGACCACTTCCTCTCAGCTTGCTGCTACTCCATGAAGCTTCAAATGGAGCTTTGTAGTTGCATTTGGCAAGGTCTTCAATCACCTGTCTTGCCTCATACGCACTTCTTAACTAGAGCTCCACGTGGTCATCAATTATGCAGGTATAATTCATAGCATGATAGAAAATGTCCATCTGAGTGGGCAGATCTATTCCATGCATAGGGCACCTTTTCAACAATCTCTTGAATCTCTCCCATGCATTGTAGAGACTCTCATCTTCCCCCTACTTGAAGACAATCATTTCTCATTTTCTCTCAGCAGTGAGAGTTGGAGGAAAAAATCTGCTCCTTATATGCACTCCTGAGATTCTTCCACAGTATTCGCGATCCCGTTGTGATAAGGTCGAACCATCTTTGTGTGCCACATCTCTCAATGAAAAGGGGAAGAGTTGCAGCTTGATTATCACCGGTCTCCACCCCCGGGTTTTTAAGCAATTTGTGTTGGCCGTCTCATGAAGCTCCTAGATGCTCATTGGGATCTTCGGAGGGTGACTGTGAAGCTAGTCTTCTTGAACCATAGTAATCAATCTTGCTTATTTCCAAAAATGATTGGCTTCAATGGAAGTTGTCTCATGATAAATCTCATATTTGAATAATAGGCACCGAAATTCCTCCATAGTGTTAGGCCTTTGAGGTCTCTGTTTCTTCTTCTTACGAGAAATAGTCTCTGATCTTTATATACGGTTTGCCATACTTTTATGTTCGACCTTCTTGCTTCCTCAGAATCTTGAGGATCTTTCAATTTCGGTATCTAGAGGCGTGATTTGTAAGTTTTCTATGCATTTAAAAACTTCCTGAAAGTAGAAACACATTGAGATCAAATGGAGTCAGTGGTATCAAAAATTATATATCTATTTAAGCTCCCAAGCACTCAGTAGCTTATTCATCCCTTTAACATTAAAAGCTGTTTTCTTTATTTTACGAAATTTTGTAAAACAAAGAAAAATGTGATGCATTTTCTCTCTTTTGTAAGAATATTGATTTTAAATTCTTTGATCCCAGGAAACTTGAGCGAAAACTTGATCACACCATATCATATATATATATATATATATATATATATATATATATATATATATATATACAAATTTATGTAATCATTACCACTGGACTATATATTAATCCCCAGTAAAGGCACCATAAACTTGTTGTGACTAAAAATAACTTGTATGTTCATAAGAAAAATAGATTTGTCAATGAATTCATTTGAAAGATTTGGATTTGGTCTTAAAGCTACTTGATGCAGTCGTATAAGTAATAAAATTAGACACACTAAGTGGGATATCGTTCCCACAGAGATTGAAAATAATTTAAAATTCAACTACCCTAACTACTCAAGTTCCACACTATTTGAATTTCCATTTCATAGAAATTTCAATAACCTAACTAAGAACTTTACTAACTGAATGTCTACATCTAAAATAAAGGAAAAAAAAATTAAAATCCCTAAACATAAACTGGAATTTGAACGGATTATTAGGAAGTGACACTAGAATTTCTTTCTTTGTGAAATTATCAATTCCTGTATCATAATATAAATTGATTCTATCCTCAATTTGAATCTGAATTTGTCAAAGAGGTAATGTAGTATAGTTTGGATTTCTCCTTTAACCATACTTTTCACTGATTAGAGATTCATGTTCGTTTTATCGTGTTTCTAATCGATTACGTAATTAAATTTCTTTATAAGATCACAGGTATTTTCTTTTCCAATACTTATACCCGTTTCTTGTAATTACTGATTTCTTGCTTCCCAAGGCAGGGCGGTGCGATTTCTACGAATGAATGATGTCTCATCCTTGAAGGATCACGAAAAAGTTCTCCGCTCCTTGATTAGATCTAAGGTAACACGAGATCCAGATCATTCTGTAACACCCGAAATATAACCTAGTAGTTTTGGACATGTTTGAGTGCGATAAAAGTTAAATATGAATTTTTCGGGAAAAACGTGAAACAGGAATTTATGCAAGGGATAAAACAAGGGTATATATGCAATTTTCCAAAAAGGAGCACATAAGTAATAAGATAAGAAGGCCATGGGTTAAAATGAAATATGTTTAACTTGTTTTTATGAAAGAAGAACCTAAGGACTAAAGTGAAATAATGGAAACTTAACCTAAAAAATGGGTTTGGGGTGACTGTAGCCCTAGGAGGGATATTTTATTTAAGACCAAATTTGGTCTCATTTGGGGAAGGAAAAAACCGTGAAGGCCAAGAGAAGAGAAGGGGAGAAGAAGAAGAAGAGAAGAAGAAGAGAAGAGAAGAAGAAAGGAAGATAAAAAAGGTATGGAATTGTATGGATCTTTGGATTTTGTATGAAAATTATGAATTTTGTATGAGATTATGTATTTGGACCATGTGCAGGATATACATGGTTTTGAATATAGGGTTTGATAGGATTTCATCCTAACCCTAAAATTATTGAGAGTAAGGTTGGTAAAACCCTAAATGGTACAAGAAAAACATGGAATCCTCCCTTTGAGGTTGGATTCATGGTTTAATTTGCTAAATAATGGAGTTGGGTTAGAACAAATACAACTAATCTTGTGCTTGGTTTGTGTATGGGTTATGACCCATATTAGAATTGTTTTGGAAGTAATTCATGAAAGGTTTTTTTTGAAGAAAGATGTGTATTGAAAGATGATTTGAGTAGAATTGAGGTTACAAGATGAATATGGAGTGGTTTGGAAGTGAGTATTAATTATTGAGTTGATTTGAGTAGCAAAATATGGAAATATGGGAGAAAAGCCACCTTTCTGGACAATTTTCGAGGAGGGTGAATGGGGTACGAAGCAGTGATGCAGAGTGCCACATTGGTGTCAGCGAAGTCTTAGGTACCCATTACTCTATTTTGACCAACGTTCGGTATTTTGGCATAACGGTCATTTCTTATCCGATTTAGTGATTCAAGTTCTTGGTTAAACTAGACTTCAAGAAAAATAAAAACCACGAAATAGCTACCTTGGTGACTACATGAGGCCCCGAATTCACTTTTCGGAGTGAAACATGTTCAAGCCAATTTTAAGTTACCATTTTGATCATAGGTAGTCCGGGTTGTTTAGGACATATCTTGAGTATCGGTGCTCGATTTAGGTGATTGGAGGAGAACCCTTAGCACCTTAGCAAAGAGTACAAAGAACCGGTGTCAAATATGAAGTTAAGACTCACGAAAAATAAGGTAATATGGAAACCGTCCTAGTGTAATGTCGGTAAACTAACTAATTTGGCATGAAAATGCCATAACTTTAGATTTAGATGATTCAATTGGAATGATTCGATTTAAAGTAAAGTAGATTCATAAAGGAACAAGGATACATGAATGATGTGTGAATACATAGGCATCATACTATACAAGTATATGAAATGCCATATGTAATAGGCATGAAACAAGGAAAATATAGGAAATGCAATATGTATAGATGTGTTCATGAAACATGAATATGATATGAAATATGAAAACGAACTGAAACATGAAAAGCAATATGTTATGAACACAAAATGTGATAAGGATAGGTTATGAGTTCTAAAAGACAAATGATTGTATGACTACCTAGGACCGAAGAATGAATGAGTGGACGTTTTGTCGATCTTGGCGCTCCTGCTAGTCTTCACGACACTTACATTCATTAGGCGAGCATGTTTGTCCGGTGCTTGGCACTCACTAGTGCTACGACACTTTACGTGCATTGGCGAGCCGCGTTACGTTTATCTTTATGATACTGCGATTGAATCTTTATGGCCTCTGTTGATGCCGGCACTCTGTTTTTATGCCCACGGCACCACCATTGTATTGTACCGCCGGTACTTATTGTGCTATGTCTACTCATTTCTTATGATTGGTGCAGGTAGTGAACCATTATATGATAAGACTACGAATAAAGTAAGAGTAAAGAAATGAATATGGTAAAGATGCAGATGTGCCCTCACGGTACCTGCGTATCGTTACGTAGTACCTCACGGTACTTTGTATAAGAAAAATCTCTGTAGTACCTACGGGTACTTCCGTATCGATAAAATAAGTATAAGTTCTATAATATAAGTATAAGTCCAGTAGTACCTACGAGTACCTCTATATAATGAATATGTTCTGTAGTACCTATGGGTACTTTTGTACAAGTAAAATGTTATGTAGTACCTACGGGTACTTAAAGTATCGAAATCTGACATAAGCTCCATTATCTGAAGTATAAGATGCGGAAATACAAAATAGGATTATTAATACAAGTATAAGATCCGAAAATAAATATGCTACGTAATACAAGTATAAGATCCGGAAACACGAGAATAAGTTACGTAATACCAAGAATAAGATCAAAATACAAAGATTAAGCTCTTGTAATACAAGTATAAGATCCATAAAACAAGGATGCTCAAAGTAGTACAGAGTATAGGATCTTAGTATAGAGTATAAGTTAATAGTACCTACGGGTACCTCTGTATCTGTTCTATAGTACCTACAGGTACTTTTGTACAAGTAAAATGTTCTGCGGTACCTAAAGATACTTAGTATCCGAGAAATACAAGAATAAACTTAGAGCGTAATACAAGTATAGGATCAGTAAGACAAATATAATATAGTAATACAAGAATAATTATAAGTTTGTGATACCTCGGTACCTCTGTAACTAATTAATTTAATAGTACTACGGGTACCTCAGTATAAGCTCAGGATAAGGGATAAACTCCGATGTACCTACGAAAGATGCCTCGTGTAGTATAAGTTAGTAGTACCTCTGGTACTTTTAATTAAATATAAGTTTGATATATGCACCAAGTATGTGTCTTTTGGGACATTTGAACAAGTAGATAACTTTACGAGTCTTTCGTATAAGAATAAGTTCGCAATGCGAGTATACATTAAAGTAATATCTACGTAGTACCTACGGATGCCTCCCGACAAGTGTAAATTAAAGTAGTATAAGTATAAATACATGGTATAAGGATAAGCCCTATGGTATAAGGATAAGCCTTGTAGTACCTAAGGGTACCTCTGTATAAGCATAAGCTTTGTAACTCCTATGGGAGATCTGAACAAGTATAAGAGAGATAGAAGTATGAGTATGTGGATAAGTACCTCCGTCTAAGTATAGGTATAAGTTCAGTACCGTATACGAGGAATCTAAATAAGTATGTGTCCTACGGGAGATAAGTATAAGTATATGTATAAGCTCAGTATTGCATACGAGCAAATCTATATAAGTATGCGTCCTACGGGAGATAAGTATAAATATGTGTCCTACGGGAGATCGGAATAAGAATAAGTCCGCTATAATGTAAGTTCTGAGTAAGTATAAGATAAGAAATCTGGGGTATAAACCGTAGTAATGCGTACGGGTAATAAGCTCTGTAACCGATGGGAGATCAGAATAAGCATAAGTATGTTACATAGCATGAAATTGTATGAGTTTAGATTGGTGGATGAAATGAGAAGGCGATTAGTGCGTTGTGTTTGTGCTTTGAAATGTGTATGAGACATATGTTTCCCACTAGCGTAAAGCTTAGCATGGGTTTGTCAGTGTACGTCTGAAGAATCTGAATCTCACATACAATTTGGGCGGCCTGGCCCAGTAGGGGTTCATCACGGTATGTCCGCTACGTTGTAAATGTAAAAAGTACGGTTTTGTATATATGTAAATGGGACTGTTATGTATAGATTTTGTCTGGACACCACTCCGGTGGTGGTTCTTTGTATGTATATGATATTTTGATTATGTTATAAGTTCGGCTACGTATATAAAAAAGCAGGTAAAGAGTCGATTATATGGTCTCGTGCCTGAACCGGTTCTAATCCGCCGTCCGGGTGGACCGGGAATTGGGGTGTGATTCCTCCGGACCCGAGGAGAGATCTCTGGTGATTAAATTGATAGTTCAACTCCCTTAATTCTCAAACCATGAGTAAATTGAGGAATTTATCTAAGTAACCTTTTCGGAGCTCATTAGTTCTTGATATTATTCTAGCATACTAGTAACTACTCTATGTTCTCAAGAATCTCCGTCTACGAGTCCTTTCGGAGGGCCTCACAAGTAGCGAGACAACGGTCCTTTTATGGGTACAAGTTCTTGTTGGGAACTGATTCACTTTAGGAACATCACCATTCGAATAAATTCAAAATTCCAAACCCGGAAATTTCCTTCTAATTATACGAGAAAATACCATAAGTAACATCATATCGTTCAGTGAGTTGTATTTCTTGGCTTAATTCTGATGAACAACTGGAATCTTTGATCGAGAAAATTCCAGCATCTGACGATCAGGCGAGAAGAAATGAATTCTATATTTTTTCTGAAGTTCATCGAATTCAAACAGTAATCATAAATGAATTTCAAAATTTTAATTCAACTTCTAAACTCTGAATAATTCACTATTTGAGTCCCGATGTAAATTAAAATTCTACGCTACAAATCTAATCTGAAAAGCGAAAAGAAAAGAAAAGAAAATAAAATAAGAAAATAAAAGAAAAATACTCATCTGAAAGAGTCCTCGGCTCCTAGATGCTCTAGCTATTGACGTTGGCCCCTTGCTTTTTTCAAATTGTTCCATTTATAAAGCCACACAAAAGTTTGGGTAAATTGAGGTTACATTGTGGATTTTCAAAATTTTGGCCGGATGCCTTCAGTGGGACTAAAAGTCTTGTCGCGTGAGTTTTCAATTTAAAGTCGTAGTCTGTTGCGACATCTGCGATCGTGCATCGTGACGTTCCTTTGTGCTCTAGCTTGGTTGGTCGCGTGATGCTTTCTTCGGCGTGTGTATTCTATCGCAGCGAGTTTCCTGCGTCGCGTGAATCTTTCGCTGGCTCGCTAGCAGCACATGCTTTACGGAGTGCATTTATTATATCCGTACCATGTCGCGACCATAGACAATTTTGTCATGATAGCGTTTACGTACGCTTCTTCAAATTAGTGTCGCGACCCGAGTTTTATGTTCGCGACGATGTTATGTTCACAGATTAGCATTGCGACAATATTTCTTGTATTATCGACATTTACGTCGCGACCGAAGAAATCGTCACGATAGAATCTTGTCTCCAACCTTATTTCTTGTTGCGGTTTTTATTTTGATGTTGCGACACAGGCTCTTGGTGTTGCTTCGATGTTTCTTCATCGCGACCGGTTTATTATATGTGACGAGACTAACTACGTCTTTAGCTCATGGTTATTGTCCGCGACCCGGTTTGTTGTGTCGGTTGACGGGACTTCTTCTTGTGTTGGAAATTTTTTGTCAGCGACATAGAAAGTCTGTCGTGACCTTGTTTATTAGTGTTATTTATTTTTGTGTCGCGACCTTGGATCCCTTTCGTGACATGAAACATCTGCCGACGAGTATGTCATGACATAGGATTCTTTTGTTGTGGCCAAGTTAGTTCACTAAGCACGCATCTCTTGTCGCGACCTCGTTTATCTATCGCGACTAGTGTCTTAACGTGATGTCGCGACATACGTCTCGCATCTGCGAAACTTCTTAACTCCGGTGTCGACATACGTTACCTTGTGCGGCGATGAAGTGCTCATTGAGCTCTTTACGTCCCGACAAGGTTTTCATGTTGCGATATTAATTAGTGTCCGCAGTGAGAGGATTTTGTCGCTCTGAGAGATTTTTGCCATACGGTGACATCCCTCACGAAAACCTTGTCCTGACATCAACTTTCTTTGTCTCGGTGACATGTATTCTTCCCGTTTTACGTAGCGACCGCATTTGTTTTAATAGCGACATGGCTCATGCCATTTGCTTGGGCGTTTGTCGCGACACACGAGTTACGTCGCGACAAAATGCTATGATTCTTTCTTTCTCTTTAACATTTGAAATTTTCTTCTTTTTGAATTAAAACCTACAAAACACAAAGTTTGTAAATATTCCATATTTTGGCATTAAAACAAATATGAAAATACTAAAAATAAGCCAAAAAAATGGATTAAAAATAGATGAGTTTAAGACTCATCAATAATATACCCACAAAATAGTCCACTAATGGCCCTAAACAAACCATATATGGCCAGAAACAAGTTATAAAACAAGCCTTAAAATAGCCCACAATTTCAACTCAGAACAGTCCCTAAAACAGTTCACAATTTTAACCCAAAATAGTCCCTCAAACAGCCCCTCAAATAGGCCATAGAAACAGTCCCAAATCAAACCACAAAACCCGTTCAAAAACAATCCTAGATCAGCCCCTAAACAACTCCAAAACATTCCTAGAACACCCTTAAATAGGCCATAAGTCAGGCCACAAACAACCCTAAATAAGCCCATGATCCCCAATTAGGCCCTGAAGCATGCCATAAAATCATCTAAAAGCAGTCCCGAATGCGCCTAAAGCAACTCAGAAACGTCCTCTGATAACCCTGAAACGGACCGTAAATCAAACCCTGAGCAGCCTAAATAGGTGTAAGCAATCCCCAAATCGGGCCTGAATCGTCAACAGTCTAGATCGACCACAGCAACTAAACATTCCACTGAGGCGCCCACTTAAACAAGCCATAAATTGGGCCGTAAATAGTCTGAAATCAGGCCTGAAACATGCCCATAAAGAAGATCCCGAAAAAAAGTCCCAGATCATCCCCTAAACAACTCCAAAACGGTCCCTAAAATAGCCCTCTTAAATCAGCCCAAAATGTGGAAATAAAAGCAAAGCAGGAAGAACTCTACCTCTTTGAGCGTAGTAGAAATGGTAGGAAGTCTCAAGATCTCCTCCTAAGCCCTAAACCTTTGATTTCCCTAAATCTCCTCATTTGGATCTTCGGTGAAATTCTTTGTTCTTGGTACGTACATGTAGCCCTCGTTGAGGAGATGAATTTTATTCTTGTGTGGATTAAGTAATAACTCAGAGAATCGCTAAAAGAAATCTTGGATTTCCTACAACTCTCTACTCTTTCTGGCGTTGACAGGTAGAAATCGGAGATATTTTATGCCCAAACATACGATTTTTAACCTAATTTATAATTTTAAAAGACTTGGTGAAGGTTTCAAAAGTTCAAAACAAAGTTTGCGACGGAAGATTTTGGTCAGTAAATTTTAAAAATTAATAAAAAAACTCTTTTTACGATCATGGTACATGCATACTAATCAGCGAACAATAAGAAGAATTGCCTCCGTCCAATTAAGGAGATTTTTGTGATAGGGTTGTGACTCAAGATCCTTTATTTTTCCATGTTTTCCGCGCGATCTTTGAGTCGTTCCTCTTCACTACGAGTACATGTGGGCATGCAGTTAACAAAGGTTTTGTTTTAGAAGCTCAACGTGTTGACACATGAGATCAAGAGGGTTAGATGGAAACGAAAAAAAGTGAAACTCTTTCTCTCTTTTTTTCTCTAATTTTATCACCCATTGGCTTTAGGGTTTTGCCTTTATTTATAATATGCATTGAATTGATCTGACCATTGGATCAAGTGGCATATTTAAATATTAATTAAAATTAATTCAAATTAAGTGACTAAAAATAAATCGAGTTAATTTCTCAAATTAACCATTTCATCCATTGTAATTACTATTAATTAATTAATTGATAATTAATTATTGCAGTAATTTCTCAAATTAGCAGATTTCATCCATATAGTAATTACTATTAATTAATTAATTCAATAATTAATTAATTAACATTTAATTATCATTAATTACTACATAGTTGCTATAAACAATTTCTTTAACTTGTCCTCCCGAGGGATTTCTTTGTTAATTTAACATGTACAATGTTTTGAGTGGCTAGGAGACACATGGACACAATAATTCCAAGCTCCAATAAATTTGATAATTAATTAAACTCTTTAGTCAATTAAATCTAATTTATTAGTTTCGGTATTATTCCACTAAAAATCTGAAATTGAACTCTTGTAATTACAGAATAATTTACGTAGTGATAGTGGCTTGATCCGTTGATATAATCATTACATGCAATTCAATCACTAAAATTGGTCCATCATTAGAGATAGGTGAAGTCTTGTTTTACCCCTCTAGTGATATCTTTATCCTTAAGTTCCATTAATTCACTAGTGAGCAGTTAATTTATAAACACATTATAAATTAGAAGCTCAAATTGTTGAGTTCCGAATTGACATAAGGAACGGTGCTCCGAAACTCCTTGAAGGGTTTGGATTACATATCGTAGGACATGTTACCAACCACATCTCCAATGGGCCTCCAGACATAAGTATTAGGCTGTCTTGCAGACGAGATGGTAAACTATGAATCGCCTTGATTGAAATAGACGAGTCCATGGCTACCCGAATAAGATCAATCTTGCATATGATCATCTAGTGACACGGTTTAAACTCTTAATAGTAGCGGTATGTTATTTAAGAGTTTAATCGAGTATGCTGTCACTGTCACATGTAATCAGTTACATAAGCACCTCCATTTTAATGTCCTTTACATCGATGTCAGGATCGAATTCTTGCATTCTTAATATGTTGGAGTGGGCCAGGTACTAGTAGTATTATAGATCAAAGATCCCTACTTTGATTTACTATGGACATTTTAGTTTATTATCTATAATCTTGATCATCTCATATATAACTGTTATATACTAAGATTATAGTTACATTAATAAACTTGAGATTTTCTTATATTTAGTAAATTATACAACGCATGTATAAAGAATCAAATATAGAAATTGTTTTTCATGGCTTGATACAAATTACATTCTTTTTGGGACAGTACTTGACAATCTCCCACCCTTACTACATGAGTGAGACATATCTCTTAAACCTAGTCCATCTAAGTGATACATTCGAACACCGCTGGTAAAGTCTTGATATGGATCCGCAGGTTCTAGTCAGAAGGCGCTATCTTCATAACGACTCGTCCCTCTGTAACTACCTGAGATCTAAAAAAAAAATCAACAAACCTTAACCCCGAAACACCGCCACAGTGCGACCCTTTAAAAAATTCCATACATTCCAAACATTCATCGATATATAAATATACATCACCCAGATTATCAAATAATGCAGAATCTTGCATTATGCACGTATACACATAAGTAGCTCACGATACAAATGGAGTTTTCAAAGTTCAAAACAAAGTTTGCGACGGAAGATTTTAGTCGATAAATTTTAAAAATTAATAAAAGCTACTACGATCCTATAGTACATGCATACTAATCGACAAACAATAAAGAAAAATTACCTCGATCCAAATTAAGGAATTTTATTAGTAGGGTTAATGACTAGATCCTTTATTTTTTTCTACGATCTTCAGTTTATCTTCACTATAAGTGCGTGTGGGCGTGAGTTAACAAGGTTTGTTTTTAGAATATTGATATTCTCGGCCGTGAGATCGAGAGAGGGTTGTGGAGGCAAAAAAAAATTGAAACTCTCTGCTCTCTGATCCACGATCACCGACAAGCGCCTAGAGGTTTGCCTCATTGTAATATCTTGTAGTTGATCTCAACCATTTGATCCAAGTGGCATATTTAAGTAATTAAAATTAATTCAAATTAAGTGACCAAAGTAAATAGGATTACTTTCTCAAATTAGTTTCATCCATATAGTAATTACTATTAATTAATTAATTCAATAATTAATTAATGTTAATTTCCCAAATTAAGCTGTTTCATCCATACTGTTATTACTATTAATTAATTAATTCAATAATTAATTAATTAACATTAATTACTACATAGTTTCTATGAAACAATTTCTTTTACAACTATGCCCTCCAAGGGATTTCTTTGTTAATTTAATCCTATACAGTGTTTTACAGAGGCGGCCCGGGGACCTATGGACTTGTAATTCCAAGCTCCAATAAATTTGATAATTAATTAAACTCTTTAGTCAATTAAATCTAATTTATTAGTTCCGATATTCCTTAAAAATCGCGAACTCATGTAATTAAGAATAATTTACGTAGTGATACCAGCTTGATCCATTGATATCATCATTACATGCAATTCAATCCTCAAAGAATTGATGCATCATTAGAGGTAGAAATTGAAATTACCGTTTTACCCACATAGTAATATCTTTATCCTTAAGTTCCATTAATTCACTAGTGAGCAGTTGATTTATAAACTTTATTTATAAATTAGGCGCTCAGCTAATTCGGTTCGGAATTGATACTTAAAGGAACGATTATCACTAGGCTTCCCTCAGAAGGTTTGGTCCATATTTGTAGGACCTATCTTAATGGGCCTTTAAGACATAAGAATTAGGTCTGTCTTAGGATAGACATTAACTGTGAATCAAGGCATGATTGAAATAGACGAGAGTTCATGGCTACTCGAGGATTAAAGATCAATGCGCATATGATCATCTAATGACACGGTTTAAACTCTTAATAGTAACGGTATATTATTTAAGAGTTTAATCCGTAAATTCGTCTATGTAATTAGATTACATAAAGCACCTCCATTTTAATGTCACTACATCGAGTAATCGGTCAGTGCGCATTCTTAATGTTCGATGGACCCGTACTAGTAGTATTATAGATCAAAAGATCCTACTTTGATTTCTACGGACAATTTAGTTTTATTATCTATAATCTTGATAATCTCTTATATAAGCTATTATATACTAAGATTATAGTTACATTAATAAACTTGAGATTTTATGATATTTACTAAAATTATACAACACATGTATAAAGTCGAATATAGAAAAAATTTCCTGACGGTACAAATTACATGATTTTAGAGACACCATACTTGACATTGACTCATAGCCAGTGCCACGTGTTCACCATTTGTTCGGGTTCGTTTTTGCCCCGAAACCATTAATTTCATCTCGATTTAAGTTCAATTTATTTTATATGAACTTTATTTAAATTGTTTTTCAACTTTCAAAATTTTCTTAAAAATTTCATTTTTAGGGATGGGATACCCGTCACCTCGAAAAACGTGAAAATCGAACTATCTCGAGGTCGACGAAATTCCTGCACAGGTAACTAGATTTGTAGGAAGTGAATCCAATGGTGAGGTATGTTTCATAATCTAAGTTTTAAAAATTTCAGGTTGCAACCCTTAAGTAGTGGCAATTTATTTTTGTCATTTTTAGAAAAGTTCAAATTTGCTAAGTTTTACATTAGATCGTGTTTTCATTAAATCTTTTGATATGAAAGTCTAGATATCAATATTGATAGGATGGTGTCCTTTAACCAATATAGATGATGACAGGAAAATCATGGCCAAGACTAAGTCAGATTGGACTAGTGAAGAACACAAATCAACAACTAGCAATTGGATGACTCTTAATGCTATCTAATAGGGTGTGGATTCCAAACAGTTTAGCCTCATTGGATCTTCTAAATCGGAAAAGGAAAATTGGGACACTTTGCAAGTAACCCATGAAGGAAGCAAGGAAGGGGTAGACCACATCCCGTTGACTAGTTATACTCATCGCGCCCGACAATGACGAGAGGTTAAAAGATTAAAGTTCGGAAGAAGTCTCAATAGATGTTGAGACTCTCCATGGCAGTGATAAAGAAAATGATGGAATCCCTAATATGAATAATGTACTTGAAAGGATGTGCGAACCATGTTAGTTATGGAAACAAACCAGCGGTCCTACCTGAGCTCTCAAGCGACCTCTACGACTAAGTCTTTGGAACTTCTCCATATGGACTGACACATACGATTGGGAAAAGTGCATCTATGCAAAATTCATAATACGACTTGCCACATCTGAATCGGGTTTACCTATAGCGTGGAACTCTCGTGACTCATATAGAGATGCGGAGAATGTGACCATATTTGAAACACTTTCATGATTTTGGTAGTCCAACTATATTTTAAATATTAGTGAACAAGAAGGAAGGACCGAGTCTGAGAAGTTCGAGCAGTGGCGGGCAGGTAACATCTAAATGAACAAGACTCTAGAGGATAGTTTGGTAGTCAAACTCGTGAGCCCTTCAAAAAGATTTAGAAGAATCATCCTGCCCTTGACATTATTGGTTATCTAGAAGGAAGTGTTTTGACTCAAGGAATTCCTAAAATGAAACACAAAGAGATGATTGGCCTCTCCTGCTATGTCTCCACTAGCGAGTCTAAAAAATACAAAAATGATCTCTTTAGGCTAAAACAAGCTTCAAGAGCTTGGTATGAGAGACTAACCAAGTACCTCTTAAAAGGATACACTTTCGGGAACATATCACATTACTCTTTATCAAGGGAAACTAGTAGGGAAGTAATTGTGATCTAAATATATGTGAATGACATAGTCTTTGGATCCACGTCTCAGAGGATGGTAGAATAGTTCATGGAATACATGAGCACCGAGTTTGAAATGAGCTTCATTAGTGAAGTGACTTACTTTCTTGGACTACAATTAAGGTAAACTAGCTCCGACACCTTTGTCTCTCCAAGTCGAAATATGTGAAGAACTTTATTGACAAGTTTAGACGTGCAATGAAAGCATAGAAGGACTCTAGCCAGGTTTTATGAAAAGATTACGAGATAAAGTTGGTAATAGTGTTGATCCCTTGCCCTTTATAGTGAGGGGTTGTGCAAGATTTACCAAACATGTCAAAAGTAATCTTCTAAGCGTCGAGTCGTGATCTATGGTACATATCAATCGAAACTCAATTGGCTAATATATTCAACAAGGGCTTGGATGTAGCACGTTTTGAGACCCTCATATCCTCATTGGATCTATATGTTCTCTGATACCTTTCTGTCCTTTAAAAAAAGGAAAGTAAAGAGAAAGAAGTGGAGAGTTGAGGAAGGTTTTTTCTTAGGGAGTTCTTGTCAGAATGTTGCTTCACAAGTGCTCGGTGATGTCCCAACCTTTTCAAGAAAAAGTTCTACCTTGGCAAGATGGTGTTCGAACACATCTTGAGATGTGTAGAGTCAGACGCCACCAAGATGATATTAGGATTACCCATCTTTAATCTTTGGGATCCTGGATGAGCAACATAAGGGGTTAGTGACTGTCTGACATCCTTGGCCCTTCTCTAGTAAGTTGAAAGCAGGTTACAGAGTTGTACCCTGAGCACCACTTATGAGACATTCACTCGAGAAACAAGAATATAGGTAAGAAGAAGATCTCTCATTATATTACATACTCCCGAATCGTCTTACGCGCCCGGGTTTCAGAGTTGAAACAAAGGAAGTCCTGTGCCCCTTAGGAAGAAGTCAGGCTAGCCAGTGGATGTTAGTTTTTATGAGGAGATGTCTGTATCTTCATGAGCAATGACAATTGGTGGAGTTCCGACTCAAGCATTAGAGGAGAGAAAGAAGACAACGCTACTTGAAGAACTAAAAGAATCCCAACTACATAGGCCTGCTCTTCTGATTATTAAGGATGACGTAGTGGATTAAGGGGAGAACCTCCTTGAAATCCTTGCATCTTGATTCTTTAATATTCATGCATCGATTTAATAACGAAAAATTTATAATTATATCTAAATGATTATATGATTTTAATTTTACAAATGATAAATATTTTAATAATATATAAAATAACATAAATAAATTATTTAAATTTGTTAAAATTCATTATAATTTATTATTTGAATACTAGAATTTTATGAATGGAGCACATATACACTTTACTTTTAAGGGAATTCTTTGTTTCAAATCAAGTCATGATGTCTACTGTTGTTGATGTGAATATTGGGTCATATTCCTTGAATCAGTCGTTGATAACAATTATTACTACATCGACTTTTCTGCCCCTCACAACTAGGAATTAGTAATGCAATGACTTTTCTACCTAAAGGAGCAGAAAGTAAAATTTTATATTTATATTTAAATAAATGTTCCATTTTTTAATTAAAAAGTAAGAGATCTTTTCAATTATAATAAAAAGAATCAATACATTATTTTAGTATGTAAATTGACTAAAAAGAATTTAACAAATGGAGGATAAATATACTTCATAATATCTACAGTTGACGATGGAATATTGAATAAACAATTAAAATTGGTTTGAGGTAGTAAATAAAAATATTTTATCAAATTTAATTATTTTTCCCTTTTTTTCTTTTTTTTCCTTCCTAATTTTTTCGCCGATTTTCCTCAAAATTTTGAGAATGGCTTATTAAGCGCGAAGAAATCGAAATATAAATGAAATTACTTTAAAACTTATAAATGTGGAACTAGAAATGGGTGTTAGGAGGCATTTTAACTTAATGGTATAGGATTTATGGAATTTTAGGGGGGACATATTTTCCTTCCCGATTGAAAAAAACAAAATTGATGAACTTGGATAGATATATATAATCCTCAACAAAATATTCATTATATATGATTGGCTCACATAATCACATAAGCAATAATGATACTAATAAAATGGAAGGTGCACAAATTCCTACATTAACACATCTTTTAGACTATAAGTAGCTTGTAACTTGTGTAGTTCCATTCATTATATAATATTAGCTCAAGCAAGTGAGAATAATACTAATAAAGCAAAAAATGCACAAATTCTTAAATTAGCAAACATTTTATATTATAAGCATTTGTAGCAAGCTATATACTTCAATCTATAGAATAAAGCACAATAAATACATCCTAACTTATTTTCTTAAAAAAGCAAGATGTCTTGAGATAAAATCCCTCCAGATTTGGCTGAGAAACATCATGAGCAGGCTAGCGTCTTTCTGCCACATATATTAACCCATGCATCTCTTTGTACAATCTTTATGTAGAATTTCAAATAAATTTCAATTTTAACTTTTGGAAAAAGGAAAAATATTATCATGATTTGTGATATCCCATGCCATAAAAAGTCTCTACATTTTACATCAGGTTCTCTTAACTAGGTAAATGACTTTTAACTACCAGTAAGTTTGTTGTACGATGAAGTGGCTAATATTTATACGACAGGAACAAATTTGTGATAGGTCCCAGTCAAAGTGGAATAATTTTGCCAAAGGGATAAAGTAGTTTCGGTGATAATTTGAAAGAAAAATTAAAGATGCAAGCCCGCTTATCTTTATTCGTCAATGATAGCTATTTAAATATAATCCTAACATCACCCACTTTCCTGGGTGGGTACACATCATTCCAGAAAACAACAAACTCACAAAAATAAAGGTTGAATGGAAATTAAATATTAAATATTAATAACCCTAAAGCAAACTCTACTAACTGCTAACAAACTCCACTTCAAGCAAAACTGACTGCAACCTTTTTATTCTCGTTTATTCTACTCCTCTATTTTCGTGCATCCATTAGTCAAGGTCACTTGAAAATTTGACCCAGTCCTTAGTCTTCGTGTATGCCTACTCTGCCCATTTACACACCACTAATGCCAACCATTTTATCCTGTAAAATTCTATATGCCATCGTATCCATGGACGTGCTTATCATCACCCTCCTCCCGGACATGAATCTTTGTGCTCAGGTTTCCATTAAATGCTTCTCGAGGCCGCATCATCATGTGACTTCTCATAGTCACTTATGCTAAGGTCCATATCCTCCCCCTCGATCTCTAGAAGTAATAACTATGGTGCTTTACACTTGTGGCGAGCATAAAATTTTTCATTGCAATTGAAACACGGTCCTAAGGTCCTTCAACGTTGCATTTCATCCCAGGAGAGTTTCTTAATGGGTGAGTTGCTATATTGTAACGGCCGTCTCAGAAATGTCTGAGTTTTTAAGAAGAAGCGTTTATTACATTGTCAGGTTGTTAAGTTTGACCAATAATTAGCATGTGGGCCCAGGGTTGACTTTTTCAAGGATGCATAGTTTTGGGTTGGTAGATACCATTTGTAGGCCTTGTCAATACGAGTTCATAGACGGGTTGAGCGTCGAATGCGGCTACGGATAAGTTATGACACTTGGGAGTTGAACAGCGGTGTTTTAAGCGGCGTCGAGTTGTCTTCGGTGTTTTACCTAAGCGACCCTGGCACTATAAACATAGTTTTGCATGCCAAAGAGAAACCTAGCCCCAACCTAGCCATTTTGAGCTCCAGGCAGAAGCTCCCCAGGAAGCCCAGACACGAGGCCGGGTCGTTTGACCCGAATTTTGAGCCGTTGAGTTTGTTGCGTGGGAGGCGACTCGGCCACCCACCTTGCATGCCCGGCCGGGGAGGAAGCGTCGGATGAAGGCTGCCAGGTAAAATTTCCGACTGGCGCGGTGTGGCCGGTCACGGTCGGCGAAGGCGGCGACGCCGTCTTAGATCACCGGTTTTACGCATTTTCAGGCCACTTCGGGCCACCCGGCCACCTCCTTTCCACCATTTTGGACCCTCTGAGACTCATTTACATGGTCCTTTTTGCGATTTCCTTAGTTTGAAAGAATGCAATAGCAAAGTTAGTATTGTTGGATCGAGTTTTTAGGCCGCCCTGGCAACCTTTGGACCAGGTGGGATCTTGATGTGTTCACGGTCTCTTAGGCTCCCATTGATATGTGGTTTGTGAATTTTGGACGTCGTTTGGTTAGTTTTCCATTTTGGGTCATTTAGGGTGATGCGAGAAGGAGGAATTTGAAATTGAGTACCCGATTGGTGAGTTGGAAAAATTGAAGATGGATTAGTGAAATTGGATGTTTTTTATGGATTATTAGACGGTTCGATTTGAAATTAACTCTGGGTGAAGCCACAATTACGAATGCAGTGCATAGGGCCTGTGTGTAATTGGACTGTCAGTCAATTTAGACGGTTTCATAGTTAAAAGTTGATACAGGCGCAGGCGTCGATATTGTTGGATGTGGAGCCTAGGTGGTGTGTTATTTATATTACAAGTACTCACGTAGAAGCCAGGAGGCAGTCTTGTGGGGGAAGCGAGGTAGGCGTGCGTACTCAGGAGTGGTTTATATATTTTAATTGTTTTAGGTATTATATTGGTATATAATTATAGTTGGTATTTAATAAATATATCATTTGATTGAGATGGTTGGTGTACCTGAAATAGAATGACTGTTTTCATATAAACAGTTATCATTTCATGTGAATTTTGTCAACATTTTAAAATGTTGGAAGTTTTGCGAGTTCATGGATGATATTGTGTTTAAATATGTTGGAGTGCGTGGAGTGAGTTTTAACACTTGAAAACTTATTGTTTTAAGAAAGAGATTTTGGGATTTTGTGAAATGATTGTATCTGATATCGTTGGAAGGTACATCGCTGAGTAAAGAGCGATTATATATTATTTCCACGGTAGTGATGTCGGATTGCAGAAAGTTTATTGGTGCCTGTTAATTCGGGTTACCCGAAGGTTTTATTAGTTGCCCGCATTGTTAATTAGGTTTTACCCGAAGTTTATTAGTTGCCGTGATGGTGGTTTTTAGCAGGAGTTTATTAGTTGCCCGCGTGATGGTCGGGTTGCAGAAAGGTTTTGATAGTTGCCCGTGATGGTGGGTTTAGCAGAAGGTTTATTGGTTGCCGGTTGTCGTGAGGTTGGTTTACGGAATGGTTTTATGATGGGTGTAGTGCGGTACATTGTTGGTTTAGATTAAAGTATAAGTATCTCGATATTTATGGTTGTAATTGCTTTCATGGTTATTTTTCACGACATGATGATTATATGTATTTTATGCTCGATTTTTATGTTGTGAACGAATTAGGTTATAATTTTTCTTAAAAATCACGGCATTAATTTTGAGCATAAGACTCATATTATTGGACTTTGGTAAAGTTGGGTTTTGTGAAATGTTTCTAAGCGGGAACTACAGAAAGAGTGGGCGTGAGTTTTGAGAAAAGAAAAATTCGAAAATAAAACATTACTTTCTTATAAATTATGTCACTCCCAGGATTTATTATCTCGCGTTTATTATTTTAAATACATTCCTAGGTAGGAATGGGTTCGTAGGGGCCTACCTCGCCTTGATTCAGCACAGCTCTTTTACTGCGTCATTGTAGTGCTCTACCCGTCTATCTATCTTTGTTTTGTTGGACTATTTATTTTCATTTTGTAACCTTGATTACAAATACTCTTAGAATGCTCTGATATTAGTATTGAACTCATATGAGTCCTTATTATGTATGTTGTGGTTATGACCTACATTTGGATAGGTCGGTCGTGGATTTTTCTATATAATTGAGGTATTGTGGTATCACATGTGTTTACTTCTTTCTTAGGTGGGGTTCCATTGTGTATTTCCCTATGGGTTGCACAGTGCAGGACAGCAGAACTCACAGGAATCTTGGGAAGTTTAAAATTCGGGTCTTGCTCAGCGATGACAAACCTTGGTTCTAAATTCCTTGGGGTTGTACATTGTTGTGCGGCTTCGTCAGTCATTTGTATACCTTCCTCGCATATCCTTCCAGAAATTAATTAAACATTGATTCTTGAAAATAGTTATTCTTCACGATGGCGCGGTAGGCGGTAGAACCCGGCCGGAAGCCGGTGGGAAAGTTCGGATGCTGCCGCGAGGAGAATCTTGTAGAGCGTTTGGCTCGATCGCTCCGAGAAGGAGTGGGTTCCCCGAGATTCTTGTTGGTCGGGCTCGACTTGGACGGGTGGGTTTGATGGCTCCACAGAATCTATGGTGGCTTTATCACAGCTAGATGACACAGAGAAGATTTTGGGCGAGGGTATGCAGTGTCCGGATGAGGATAGAGTCAGGATAGTTGGTTTTGCTTTCGGGAGTAGTGCGAGGAAGTGGTGGGCGTATGAGAGGACGGGAAGCGTCACGCTGAGCGCAGTTCAAGTGCTTTTCTGCCCGAGTTTGCCAGACCTTTGTTGAGACCCGAGGCTAGAGTTGAGGCCTTCCTTTCGAGGGTAGCATGGCGGTTTAGTACGGCGTGAGTTCGAGAGAGTTATCAGTTTACGTACAGGCCAGTTGCGGATAGAGGTCAGTGAAAGGTTTCTCGATGGGTTGATTGGTAGATGCTTTGAGCCTCTCGGGTTACGATCATCCACATGTCGGTCGATGAGAGGCGGCTCTAGAGTGGAGAGGCCGGACCACGTCACGCGGTAGCGTCGATCATCGATGGTTATCGCCGGGGACCCGATCAAGTCATCGAGAGGTAGTTTCAGCTCTGGATCTTGAGGCGGCCAGCGTCCGGTGGGGACGGGGCTTGTGGTGCGGTAGTAGCAGTTGAGGTGGATCTGCGAGTTACGAATTTCGATCGGTGAGTAGTGGCGTGATTTATTTTTCGAAGTGCCGCGGTGAGGCGGTTCCGTTCGGCTTATGACATTTGGCTGAAGACCCGTGATGAACCATGCGATTGGATCATCGCATGCTTTGATCGCGGGCGGCAGGACATTTCAAGAGGGCCCTTTGTCGAAGAATCGGCGGTAGAGTCCCGAGAATGGTGCTTTTCCGGTTCAATGGTAGTGGCGTGAAGGCGGATCTGTAGACGAACCTCGGGTGGTTTCCTTTGCTTGCGGGACCTTGATGTACACAGTATTTAGAGCGAGAGGCAGAGAAGGGCGACCACAGCCAGGCGAGTTTATGCTATGACCGGCGAAGCGCAGGATACCCCAGACGGTTATGGCCAATTTACGTATCTATTCTTGGTAGTAATTTGCGATGTACTCATTGACGAGCACACTCTTTATTTCACGTGGTATGTTGCAGTCGGGGCGACTCCGGTTCCTTGGATTGTAGTTTGGAGATTGCCACGCGCGGGAGAGATCCTGTAAGTAATCGGATGTAAATTGCTTGGCTTTATTGAAGGCCAAGATATGGGCCGATTTGATATTAGTAGATCTCGAGGGTTAGATGTGATTCTTGGGATGGATTGGCTTCGCTGCCGAACTATGCTTCAATAGTTGTTGTGAGGTGATATTTAGGCAGCCCAGGACTACGTGAAGTAGTCTTCATGGAGAGAGCGGAGGCGGGCACCTTCAGGTTTGATTTTTGCCATTTATGCTAGATGTTTACTTCAAAAAGGTTGTAAGGGGTATCTAGCTCACATAGTTGACACTCGTAGCAATGAAGCGAGATTAGAGGACGTACCAGTGGTAAGGGACTTTCTAGATGTGTTCCCTGACGATCTTCCAGGTTTACCTCCAGACCGAGAGATAGATTTTCCCATTGATTTAGTCCTTTGATACGGCTCATTTCTTTACCTTATGGGATGACACTTGGGTGAGTTGAAAGAGTTGGAAGGCTCATTTCTGAGAGTTAATTGGATGGGGATTTATTAGGCCCAGTGTTCACCTTGGGAGCGTAGGTGTTATTTGTGAAGAGAAGAAGGATGGTACTTGGAGGTTGTGCATAGACTACACGGATAGTTGAATAAGGTCGCATTACGTAGCAAATATCCTTTGCCTCCGGATTGATGATTTATTTGACCGGCTACAGTGCGAGTGTTCTCTAAGATTAACTTGAAGGTCGAGGGTACCATCGGTTAAGGATTAGGGAGTCGGACATTCCCAGGCGGCATTGAGCGAGATATGGGCATTATGAGTTTCTAGTGATGTCTTTCGGGCTCTGATACCCCGGCGGCTTTCATGGACTTGATGGGCGGTCTTTCGTCCATACTTGGATCGATTTGTCGGTGTCTTCATGGCTTGATATCTTGGTGTGCCGAGAAGTGAGTTGGAGCATGAGACACGTTTGGGTTTGGTGTTGCCGAGACTTTAGAAGCATCATTTGTATGCGAGTTCGACAAATGTGAGTTTTGGATTTGGCCCAGAGGATTTCTCGGACATGTGGTTGTCGTTTCTCGGACGTGGATCCTCGGGAGGTAGGCGGTCGCCCGGGGCGGGGGAAACCAAGCTACGATGACGAGGAAGTGCGGGTTTCTAAGGTGCGAGGTGTCACAGCGGGTTCATAGAAGGGTTCTCAAAATAGCGGGGACCACTTGTTTGTTAGAAAGGGGTTAAAATTGGAGTGGGCGACGGGTGTGAGGAGCTTCAAAGCAACGAAGGAAAAGTTGACGTCGGCCACTGTTTGACGTGCGGAAGGGACGAGGATTCGAGTTCACAGCCGATGCTTCATACCAAGGTTTGAGTTGCGTGTTGATGCAACATAAGAGTTGTGGTGTATGCTTCCAGGCAGTTGAAGAAACCGCAGGCTGAATTATCCTACCCATGACTTGGGCTTGCTGCGATGAATTTTGCATTGAAGACTTAGAGCATTACTTGTGGTGACTTGCGGATATTCTGAGCCATAAGAGCCTTAAATGTTGTTTGCAGAAGGAGTTAAACTTAAGGCAAAGGAGGTGGATGGAGTTGCCAAGGATTATGATTGCTATTGGCTACCATCCGGTAAGGCGTGTGGTGAGGCGGATGCTTTGAGCGAGTACGGGCTCTTTGGCTTATGTCACGGACAATACAACTTCCATTGATGGTCGAGTTAACGAGTTGGGTGTTGAGTGGGGATGCATAGCCCGGGAGCACTTTGCTAGCTTCCAGCTACGGCCGTACTTGTAGATCGAATTCTCGGCCTTGACTAGAAGATACATTTGATGAGCATGAAGAAAGGTTGAGGAAGAGGAGCAGTCGGATGCTGTATTAGAGACGATGGGGCCTTGGTGAATGGTTTAAGTTTTGTGTGTTAAGTAATTTGAAAGGAGTTAAAAGGCAAGTATTGGAGAAGCCCGTAGTTACGCTTATCTTTATGCACCGGTAGTACCAGATGTGCAGTACACTTTGAAGGAATATTGTGGTCGGGGATGAAGAGTTGCGAGTATGTATCCAAGTGCTTCATCGTCAGCAAGTGAAGGCGGAGAGACAAAAGCCAATACGGACACGTAGCCGCACATCTTGGAGTGGAAATGGGAGCGCATTACGATGGACTTTGTATTCAAACTCCTCCACGAGTTCGGAGACATGATGGCATTTAGGTAGTAGTTGATCAACTCACCAAGTCCGCGCATTTTCTACCTATTCGTGAGAAGTTTTCTCCTTAGAAACTAGCGGAACTCTTTATGAATCATATAGTGAGTTTGCATGGGGTGCCGATTATCGATCATCTGCGATAGAGATCCATGATTCACTTGAGGTTTTGGAAGAGAGGTTGATGGAAGGAACTGGGTGTCGAAGTTGAATTTGAGTGCAGCACTGCCCTCGAAGTAGATGGGCGATCTAAGAGGACTATTCGGACCTTGGAGGATATGTTGAGGTCATGTGTGCTGCGATTCGAGGACATTGGAATGAATATTTACCTTTGGCGAGTTCACTTATAGCAGCGGTATCACTTTCGAAGCATTGAGATGTCACCTTATATGGAGTCATTGTAGCTGAAATGATGGCACTCCTTATGTTGGAATGAAATTGGCGAAGAAATTACTAGGTCTTGAGATTGTCTGGCTTGTTTGTGGACAAGGTTAATATTATACGTGCCGGGTTGAGCCACTCGAAGATAAATGAAAAGAATATGCGAGACCAGCGTGAAAGGATCTTGAGTTTGAGGTCGGATCGGGTATTCTTAAAACTCTCTCCCTTGGAAGGCGTGGTGCGGCTTTGGGAAAGCGAGAAGTAAGTCTCGCTGCATCGGACCTTTTGAGATTGTGGAAGGATAGGTCAGGTGGCTTATAGATTAGACTTCTTTGGAGGAGCTTTCTCGAGTCCATAATGTTTTTCCACATCTCATGCTGCACATGAAATATATCTCCGATCCCTCACATATGTTAGAGGCACCAAAGATTGAGTTGAGGGATTACTTATCCTATGAGGAACAGCCAGTGCAGATTCTGGGTAGGGAAGAGAAGGAGCTTCACAACAAGACAATATCCTTAGTGAAAGTCCTTTGGAGAAACCACCTAGTCGAGGAGGCGACTTGGGAGGCGGGAGGGCCGAATCACGAAGCTAGTACCATCATCTCTTCCATGACACCCAGTGCAATTTCGTGAATGAAATTTTTCTTTAAGGGGGTAGGTTAGTAACGACCCGGTACGAATAATACAAGTTTTTAAAGCGTTTGACCAGGATTTGACCATGATTAGCATGGGTATTTGAGGTTGACTTTTTCAAGGATGCATAGTTTTGGGTTGACTAAGATGCCATTTCGTAGGCCTTGTCGATACGAGTTCATAGACGGGTTGAACGTCGAAATCAGACTACGGATGAAAGTTATGACACTAGGGAGTTGAAGCAATGGTGTTTAGCGTGATCAGTATGTGATCATTTACACGAAATCGACCTAGGCACTATATAAACATAGTTTTACATTCAGAAAAACCACAGCCCAACCTGACCATTTTGAGCTCAAAAAGCAGAGAAACTCCTGAAGCCCGAACATCAGGCCCAGGTCGTTTTGACCCATTTCAGTCGTTGAGTTTAGTGTGGGAGCGACTCCCGGCCACCCACCTTGCACAGCGCCCAGACGGGGGAGGAGGACGTCGAGACTAAGCTGTCGGTAAATTTCCGACGTGCGGCCGTAGAGACGCGCCACTGATCGGGCGGGGCGAAGGAACCGCCCGTCTTAGGTCTGGAGTTTTACGCATTTTTCGACCACTTGGTAGGCCCATTACCTCCTTTCCACCATTTTGGACCCTCTGAACTCATTTCCATGGTCCTTTGCAGATTCACTCACCATTTGAAGAATCACGACAAAGCAAAGTTGGCTCTTGTTGGATCTCGGATTTTAAACCTACTGACAACCTTTCGACCAAGGTGAGAATGCGATGTGTTCACGGTCTCTGGGCTTTCCATTGATATGTGCGTTTGTGAATTTTGGACTGTCGTTTGGTTAGTTTTCCATTTTGGAATCATTTAGGGTAATTACAGGAAGGAGGAATTTGAAATTGAGTACGATTAGTCAAGTTGGAAAAATTGAAGATGGATTAGTGAAATTGGATGTTTTTATGAATTATTGGATGGTTGATTTCGGGAAATTAACTCGGGTGAAAAGCCCCAATTACGAGTGCAGTGCATGGGCACACTATGTAATTGGACTGTCAGTCCCAGTTTAGGCGGTTTCATAGTTCTAAAAGTTATTCTAAGGCCTTCGGGGCATCGATGTTGTTAGTTCAGTTATTGGAGCCCTAGGCGGTGTCTTATTTATATTACAGTGCCATGCCGTGGAGACGATCTGTGGGAGGCTTGGGACAGCGTACGTACTCGGTGAGTGGTTTATATGTTTAAATGTTTGGGAGCATTATATATTGGTATATAATTATGGTTAATTATTTAATAAATATATCGTTTGATCGAATGGTTGGTTATGCCTGAATAGAATGACTGTTTTCATATAAACAAGTTATCATTTCATGTGAATTTGTCAACATTTTTAAATATTTGGAAGTTTCTTGAGTTCATGGATGATGCGTGGTATTTAAATATGTTAGATGCGTAGATGAGTTTTAAACCACTTTGAAAACTTATTGTTTTAAGAAAGAGATTTTGAGATTTTGTGAAATGATTGTAATACAGTATCGTTGGAAAGGTACATGAGTAAGGGGAGCAGATTATATATTATTTCCCACGGTCGATGTCGGATTACTAGAAAGTTTATTAGTTTGCCACATGATGGTCGGGTTGGTTTATTAATTGCCACGTGATGGTGGTTTTGCAGGAAAGGTTTATTAGTTGCCCCGCACGTGATGATCCGGGTTGCGAAAGGTTATTAGTTGCCACGTGATGGTCGGTTTTTAGCGGAAGGTTTATTGGTTGCCCGCGTGATGGTCGGGTTCGCCACGAGTTTGTGATTGCCCGCGTGATGGTCGGTTTGCCAGTTTATTGGTTGCCACGTGATGGTCGGGTTTACCGAATGTTTATTAGTTGCCCACGTGATGGTCGGTTTAACGGAGGTTTTATTAGTTGCCGCGTGATGGTCGGGTTTACGAAGGTTTAGTAGTTGCCCGCGTGGATGGTCGAGGTTTTAGCGAAGGTTTTATTGGTTGCCACGATTGTCGTGAGGTCGGGTTTGCAGACGGTTTATGATGGGTATATGGTACGGTACATTGTTGGTTTCTGATTAAAGTATAAGTATCTCAATATTTATGGTTATGGTACTTTCATGGTTATTTTTACGACATGATGGTTATATGTATTTTATGCTCAATTTTTATATTGTGAACAATTCAGGTTATAATTTTCTTAAAAATCACGACGGCTAATTTTTGAGCATGAATTTCATATTGTTGGACTTTGGTAAAGTTGGGTTTTGTGAAATGTTTCTAAACGGGGAACCTTACGAAAGTGTGGACGTGAGGTTTTGAGAAAAGAAAAGTTCGAAAATAAAAACATTACTTTCCTTATAAATTATGCCACTCACTGAGATTTATTATCTCACGTTTATTGTTCATCTGTTCCCCAGGTCGGGACGGAGTTAAGTAAAGACCTCTATAAACGCCGGATTGACACATTCTTCTGCGTCATTTGCGGAGTACTCTACCCGTATATTTGTCTTTGTTTTGTTGGACTGTTATTTTCATTTGTAACCTAAATTCTAAATATTCTTAGAATGCTACGATATTAGTATTGAACTCATATGAGTCCTTATTATGTATCTTGTAGTTATGACCACCATTTAGATATTAGGTCGATCGTGGATTTTCTGTATAATTGAAATTATTGTAGTGCGCATGTGTTTACTTCTTTCTTAGGTGGGGTTCCATTGTGTATTTCCCTATGGGTTGAACAGTGGGACTTCACTAGGCAGGACCACCCGGGGAATCTTGGGAGAGTTTCCGGGTCGGGTCTTGTCATCAACCAAAGTACTTAGTTTGGACTTGGTAAGTGTACTAGGGGCTCCTCGGTGCCACCATAGTTGCTCATCTTTTATTCAAGCTAAACTAATGACATCTTTTAATGTCTCAGGCCGAAACATTCGAATTGCTTCTACTTATTTCGGGCTTGAGTCCTCCTATGAAAGTCCCAACGAGGGCTTGTTGAGACTAACCTTGAACTTGGTTCTTGAGCCTCTCGAATTCTTTCTGATAATCTAGTTAAGAACCAACTTGTTGAAGCTTGGACAATGTCTCATCAAAGTCGACTCCTTTAGGAGCTTCGAACCTTGCCCATAGCTCATCTTCAAATGTCCCCCACGTAATATTCCGACCTTCCTCCCAGTAAGCCTTCCTCAACCATTGCCACCATTGGTTGGCCTCCCCCTTCCCCAAATGATGGGCTACGATTGGAATTTCGATGTGACACACACGAAATCCCAGGAATTAAGTTGATCATCCGTCAACTTCGCGAGACTACTTGTGGATATCGTATGGCTCGATATCACATAGTTGTGTCCCATTTACCAGGACCCTTTATCCATATTCTTACAAAACATACAAGGATATACATTAAAACAGTTCACATGTTTTTTGAGTGCAATTCTTGCACGAATACATGTCGAGCTCGTTTTGCTTTCAGATTTTGCGAAAAGAATCATCAGAAGCCATATGTCGACTTTCTTGAGTCTCGCGGCTACGGATGAGAGCAGCCCACCAACACTTGTCCCTTTTTGAAATGTTTTCCCATATAGGGTGAGCCACGCCCAGTAGAGAATAATTCCTATAGAAACTACTCCCCACCTAAGTGCACAGGCAATGTTCACACAACATTTCACACCACAATTCCAACAAGATTATGCAATCCTAGTTTGGAACTCTACATGTCATACCATGAAATGAGATGAGACTCACCCATGCACCATGTCTAGAGTCATTACCAACTCCCAGCACATAATGCAATGTCAAAGTGTGATAAAATCCGTCATTGATGAATCACATCCAATGATCATTTTTGAAACAAAATTGGATTATGTTTATAAACAAAACCTTTTTGGATATCATATATCGAATGATTGTTTCATTTTCAAAACCATGTGTCTTTTTGTGGAGTAGCAGTTTCCCGGGAGTCCCACCGCGGGCTTGCATGCCTTCTGACACACGCGGGCTTTCAGCGGTTGGGGATCATGTACAGCCATCTATTGGGTCTTTCACCCAATAGGGTATCTATCTGTTTGCTGTGCAGGCCACAAGTTTTTCATTTCCATGCAACCATGTCTCGACTCTGGTAGACTTCGACTATATGCAGAACCACCCCTCAATCACCCAATGTGGTCATTAATTTCAACCATGCACTCACACCTATGAAATGCGATATTTCCCGTGTATATGCAATGTGATGCACCATTGCATGTCAATGTCATGCCACATATGTAATGAATGTCATATGGACACTTAAGTCATACAATTCATCATGTATCATGGATAATTATATCAATATGCATATAATTACCAAATAAACATACAATAATGTCAATATATTAGACCACACATATCAACATTTCATCACATCAACCCAACGAAACAATTAGTACATGGTACAACAATCAAATTTCGGCAAAGATGTGAGCACAAAATTCCATTCACTAGAATATGGTTAGATTCTAGACTCAAATATCTTTTCATAGAGTCCAAGAACGTGCAAATTAGAGTTCAGACGCGAAAGATATGGCCATCCAAAGTTTGAGGCTTAAAGGTGTGCGAGCTACGTAATTCTTGAAACCTCACGCAATATAGCGTGCCGAGGCGAAATTTGAAGCCGACCACGCAATAGCGTGGCTTCCACGCAATAGCGTGCTCGAGAACATTATGAGTATTTGTGTGGCACTCATTTGACCCCGAGCTCCTCCTTAAACATGCCACAACCCGTCTGAGTAAAACCATGGCTTGACCACAAAGCATTCGGGTCAAGCCACAAAAACATGCCATAACATGGCCTGGCTAATCCCCGAGCTCAGCCCCAAATCAACTTAAAAAACAATCTCAATTCAACCCAAAGGTAGGAATAAAACCAAAAATAGGAAGAGAATCTCACACTCTTGAAGCGTAGTAGAAAGCGTAGGAAACCTCAAAGAGACTTACTTCTGACCTTAAAATCTTTTCCAGATTCTCCAAATCTCCTTATTAGTATCTTCGATTGAAATTCCTCTTTTACGTACCTATCACGTAGCCACCATCGAGTGAAGAACTTTTAACTCTAGGCTTGATGACTTATTGTGGCTTAGTGAATCGCGAAAATCTTGCTTCTCTCTCTCTCTCTCTCTCTAACGTTTCAAAAAATCTGATTTTGGGAGATATTTTCCCAAAAATCAGATTTTTTTTCCTATTTATACATTAATTATGTGGCTCACGTTGCGCCACGTGTCCCACTTATTCGACTTCATTTTCGCCACAAAACAATTTATTTCATCTCGGTTCATGTTCAAATTATCTTATATGAACTTTCTTTAAATTATT